>QEPC01006781.1:186930-227974 GCA_003113815.1 Sphenodon punctatus | reverse complement strand
ATAATTCCCATCCCCTGAAAATCTTCATTTATAACTAGCATTTTTTGAGGGAAAATGTCTCCATCTGAAAAATTACAGACCATCCTATTTATACCAATGAAGTCAACACCCCTACATCTCTGCTGCCACCTAGCAAGGTAGGGGGTGGGGTGCTTTAGGTGGTGGAGTAGGGCAGAGCTCACTGTAAGGATAACCCATCAGTACTCATCCACCTGCTCTTTTTGAGGGTGGGGGGTGCTTTAGGTGGGGGGGTAGGGGAGCGAGGGTGGGGGTGCTTTAGGTGGGGGAGTAGGGGAGAGAGGGTGAGGGGCAGGGGAGTGAGGGTGGGGGGTGCTTTAGGTGGGGGAGTAGGAGAGCGAGGGTGGGGGTGCTTTAGGGGTCGGGGCATAGTGTGTGTAGTGTGTATGTCTCTGCGCATGTGCAGTATGTGTTTGAGCGTGTGAGACAGAATGAGAGAGAATGAGTGAGTGTTTATGTTATAATGAGAAAGTGTGAGTGTAGAGTGTGTGAGAATGAGAGTGTGTATGTGTGGCCCATTCACTTCAATAGGGGCTGGCACAGATGTTGTGGTTGGAGGACACAAATACTGCAAGAGATTCCCTGTGTTATTTATACCACTAATGTCAATAAACTCACCAATGAAGGTGCAAATTTAATCTGAACCAGTGAATACGTCTGCTGCCTATCCAGGTTCTGTTTTGTTGTTAACCTGTCTTCTAGACAATTTCTAACAACTGTTCCTTAACAATTGCTTTTGGTATAACAGTGTTTTATTACTTGGCACACTTAAAATGTCGCAGCAATGTGTTTGCGTGTGATGCAGTGTTGCTTCTCAGTGAATTTACAGGCCAAGAGGGGGTTGTCTCCCTGGTAAGACTGTCTAGGTAGAGGAAGCTAGCAGTGGCTGGCGCAGCTGAGATGCTCAGGGTAATCAGGCTGCTCCACACCTAAATGGGATTTCTGCCGCAATATCCAACAGCAAACAGTCCCGATCTACTCATCTTCTCACTGTACTTAAAAAAAGGCTATTATTTCTCATGTCATGTAGAGTGTTATTAACCTCAAAAGACGGCGTTAAAAGAGATTTCTAGAATGCCAATCATACTCCTAGGCAAGATCTTGGGTTATTAAAACACTTCTCACAAATATCCTATTTGGTTAGGGGATCCCCCCCTCCGCCCCCCGTGTTGTTTGGAGGATCTGTTATTATCTCAATTGAAAGGTTTCCACCTTCATAACCTAGCAATGTTATTTATCATGTATATAATATTTTCAGTGTTCAAAATGCTTTGCAGTCCTCATCTAGCTCACCCTCAGAGCGGCCCTGTGGAGTTGGTCATTTCACCCACTTTACAGATGGGCAACTGAGTCTAGGAAATAGTGACTTTAAGCCAAGGACACCCACAAAGTTCAGTGTTAAGACTGGATTTGAACCTTGGTCTTCGAGGTCCAAGTCTTACACTTAGCCACTAGGATACATTGACTGCACCCCTCTACTTTCCTTTATTTCAATGACCTCTTGGTTCCCCCTGTCTTCCTCAGTCATTTCAAAATCCACAAATACATTCTCTCTTGCCACACAACCTGCCAATAAACCTCATCACTATCTTTCTGGCTTTGAAGACCACACACCCTCTAAGCTACTCCCATGCCTCCATTTAATGATGTGGCCAATAGAGTTTGTCAGAGAGCTGCTAGGAGATGGAAGGTTGGGAGGCCCAACTAAGTTGGGGGTTGCAAGAAGAATAATGAGATCTGTATTGAGGAAATCTCAATAAGGTTGGTTGGCTTGTAAAAAAATATTTAGGAAGACCTCTGATCTCCTAGGATATTTTTAATCTTCCACCTCTGATCATAAGTCCATTAGGTGCACCGTTAGCTCTTCTGTTCCTAGTCAATAACTAGTCTACTTTTAAAAAACTTTTATTGGCATTTACTGGTTATACACTCAAAGTCTTGTTTTTGTTCAGAAGAACATCTATGAAAGATCGTATCTTTCATGAGACAAAGGTCCAAAGTTATTCTTAAAAATCATGTTTGTGTTGCTTGCTATCACAGTCCATGTCAACACGACCTCTGTATTTTGCTGACCTGGATACAATTTATTTACCATACTTCTCAGCTGTTTAGTGGGGAGCAGGAGTCCTAGGAATGGAACCTGGCCTTCTGCAGGATACCAATGATACCCTTAGAGGTCTTATACAAAGACCCTTTGGCGCTGCCCTCAGAAGAGGCCCCCAGAAAGTATCCACCTTGTCCAAAGGATGGGCTGGCCATGGACATCAAATAAATGAGATTCACTGATTAATGCTGTATATGGGGTGTAGTCTCATGACGGAGGCTTCAGGAAGACCATAAAAGAGATAATGGTAGTGCATTAGTATTCATACTGCAAAGATCCTATAAAGAACAGGATGTGGTGGGGGAGAAGATCAATTCTTAGCTTTCTCAAGGTTTTCAGAGGAAACCACTAAAGAGCTCCAGATGTTAAGCAACTAACACTGAGAAGGGACTCATTCTCACAGTGGCCAACCCCCCAAAATAATGAGATTGGCTTAAAGATCTTGAGATTTTAATCTGTTCTTTTTTTCTGGACCAGTATGAGTATTATGTTTTAGCTCTGAAATACACATTATTATTTCACAGAATGTGTATCTCTGATTTGGCAAATGTGGGAGGTGCAAGGCTCAAGGGGACAGAGAAAGTGGCTAATTCAGAACCAATGAAAGAAAATAATTCATTCACCACACAAAGGAACTTCCCCCAGTTTGTGATCTGAGCCTGATGCTGAAAAATCCAGCTTCACCTTGCTTATTATTTGAAGGAAGTAACAACCTTCTAAACTGAAGGGAGCAGCTCTTCCACCTTGGCCTCCCCTGAGCCCTGCTCCCATAGTGGTTACGCTGCTCATTATTCTACTGCGGCAGCAGGACAAATTTTCTCCATTTATTATTATTATTATTATTATTATTATTATTAATAATATAGTGCCAGCGATGTACCTGGCACTTTGCAGAGAACAAGATAGACACGGTCCCTGCTCGAGAGCTCACAATCTAAAGAAGACAGGGGGTGATTTCAGACGTGACGGGGCAGCATTCGCCCCGTCACGGAATCACCCTATTAATTGCCTGTCAGGATCACACCAGCACGTCCAACAGACGCGCCGGCTGATACCGGCAGGGAATCAGGGAGGGGGTGGGGCTGTGCGTTGCAACATGCGGCCGCACGGGCCCACCCCACCCACGCTCCCCTGCCGCCCGCCCTCTGGGGAGATGGGTGGGTGCCGTGCCCAATGTAGTTGCAGTGCCCGCCCGTATTGACCACGGCCCAGAATCCCGCCATGGATTCCGGGTTGTGGTAGCCATCCAGACGGGACGGGCCCCTTCATCACGACGAGGAATCGCATTCATCACGCGATCGGGGCCGGCCCTGCCTGTCCCGTCGATCACGTGGTGAATGTGATTCCCCGTCGTGATTGACGGGGGTTAACATCTGGGTGGAAACTTCCCTTCCCCCTTCAGACGTTAAGAGACCATTCCCCACCACAGGGTATTGACTGTGGTTGAGCGTGGTCTCGTAACGTCTGAAAATACCCAGGGGGAGGGGAGACAGGGAAGGGGGAACAGAGGGAAAGACAAGGGATGCAACATTCATGAGGATGCGAGAACTCAGGTATACTCTCTTGACTTGGTTACAGTACATTGGGAGTTTGCAGATAACAGGTGGGGGATAATCCTGGGTGGGGATGATTAGAGTTTTGAGAAGGGACTTGAAGGTACGAAGGGAGGGGGCAAGGCAGATGTGGTCAGGGAGGGAGTTCCAGGCATGTGGGGCAGTGAGGGAGAAGGGATGAAGGCAGTTGGGGGAGCAGGGGAGGCGTGGGAGGGTGAGGGAGGGGATGGATTGTATTTAACAAAAACCCTGGATATTTCAAAATCTAAAAACTTCCAGTTTACAAGAAGAGTTAAGGCTTTTGCAAATTCAATCATGCACTAAAAAGCATGAGAATCGCAAGTTAAGGCTCCTGCCTTAATGTCTGTGCTGTGTTAGCAGTAAAAAAAGTGTACAGTCCACGGCCATGCCAGAGTCCTGCCGCCTTACTGTCTTCCTGCAGAGTTTCTCCACATGGGCGATGAACCCCGATGTGGTTCCCTGGCTGGTCCTCTTAAATCTTTTGTCTCAGATCTAAGGAACATAAAAAGATAGGAACATAAGAAGTGCCATACTGTGTAAGACCAATGGTCTGTCAAGCCCTGCCTGGTGCCTGCATTCTGTCTCCACAAGTTGGTGGGTGGCCATGGCCAATCTCTCTCTGCAGAGGACTTCCTAACAGGTCATAGGACAATCCATTCCCTGTTGTTCCAGCCCCTGTGATTTACCTTACAGACGGTGAATCCATTCTCCTTCTCATACCACCGCCAGACATCGGACCTTGCGCGCCCGCTGTCTGGCAGTGGCACTGGCGACCTTTCCTTCGGTGTCCTGCGCGTGACACCAGTGCCGTGGGTTGCATCTGATTCCTCAACCTCTCTGAAACAGGAACACATAAACAACACCTAAGTAATATCATGAATTTATGATGATGTCTCTAGTCCTCCCTCCTTGGGGTGCTGTTATGGATGGCAACGGGAGATGGTGACCCTGACTGGCATGTGAAAATCCTGCCCTTCTTTGGGTGCTAGTGATGGGAATGGAGAGTCCCTGGCTGGCTGTTAGGCGCAGGGGATGGGGAGCCCCCAGAACCCCCATTGCCGCAGCTGTCCCCAGGGTTCCCGCTCCAGCCCCGGAGGCGCTGCCGGTCCTGCCGCAGCTGTCGGCGGTGGCGGAGACCGTGCGGCTATGTGATGACACTATGCTGCAGCCCCTGACGGGAACGCTAGACAGGAGGGCAGGGCCAACACAGTCATGCTGCTCTGCGTGGCTGTGAGCGCGTCAGGGGGTAGAGCCTTCAGCATAAAAACCAGCGCTGGGAAGCACCCAGTGCCGGTAATCCTTGTGAGAAGCTAGTCCCTGTGTGCGTGATCTTGAGAGTTCATGAAGCCATTGTGAGTTTGTGTGTTGTGCGTGACCCTGTGAGTATTCTTTCCTTTGACCTAGTGTGTGAGTGATTGGAGAGTGCTTGTGCGACAATATCCCCACCTCCCCCACTCCTGGGACCTCTTCCTCCTCCTGTTCGGTCGTTCGGTTCGGGAACCAAGTTCGGGTTCAGTTGTTCGGTCCAGGGACCTGGTTTGGGTTCGGTTGTTTGGTTTGTTGGCATTCGGTACGGTTCGGCTGTTCATAAATCGGTTTTGGTTTCGGTCTAGGTATCCCGTGATCATGTCGGAAACTGGAAACCGGAAATTCGAGTGCATGCGTAGCTTGTGTGGTGAGAGAGCGTGTGTGGTGTGGCTGGCTGGCTGGCTGGCTGTTTGGGTTTGTTTGGTGGGTTGTTTTGACTGTGTTGGACTGTGTGTTGGTTTGATTGTGTCAGTCTGGCTGGTTGGTGAGTTGGTGGGGGTTTTGTGAGTGTTTGTTTGTGTGTGGGTGGACTAAAAAAAATAAAAATTAAGAAGGTGAGGATTAATCGGGCCTGGGGGAAGGCGAAGGTGGCAGAGCTGGTAGAGGAGGAGGTAGAGGTTCCTGCCACTGCTGGACCTTCGGTGGTGGAGGTCAGCTCCTTTGATGAGGAGTAAGTGGGCATAGGAGGTGCTGCCAGGTTTGTAAACTTTTTTTTTACTTTGAGGACAAGAAGAATACTATTCTTTTGACCAAGTTCCCTGGTGTGCAGGTGGGTGCGTGGGTGGTGGGCAGTCAGGCACAAACAGTGGGCATCAGCATGTGGCAGTGGATGTCTGACACAGAGAGAGAGAGTGTGGGGGGCTCTTCCAGCAGTCAAGTACGGGCATGAGTACCCCCACCCAAACATGTGCCAGCCATCCCTAGCAATGGTCTCCCGTTGCCATCCCTAGCGCCCCAAGAAGGGCAGGATTTGCACATGCCAGCAAGGGTCTCCCATTGCCATCCCTAGCGCCCCAAGAAGGGCAGGATTTGCATGTGCCAGCCAGGGTCTTTCCAGTTGCCATCACTACTGCACCCCAAGGAGGGCAGGATTTGCACGTGCCAGCAAGGGTCTTTCCAGTTGCCATCCCTAGCACCCAAAGAAGGGCAGGATTTGCACGTGCCAGCCAGGGTCTTTCTAGTTGCCATCCCTAGCGCCCCAAGGAGGGCAGGATTTGCACATGCCAGTGTCAGTGGGGGAGGGGGAAGGGGAAAAGGTGCTTACGCACGCTGACTCATGCACCCCACTCACACTAAGGTGCTGGCAAGGCGATGCTGTGGAAAAATGCCCGTCAGGATAGTAGTTGGGCCTGAACAATCTCAAAGAGACTGAGCCCTTATCATCATTGGGCGCCGAGTACCTGAGCAGATCTGTACTCCTCTGCTCACCACCCAGTCCCACACACGCTCTTCCATTCAGGGATGGAAGAGCAGACGAGACTAGTGAGGGGGGAGTGAGGGCTGGAAGGTAGTGACCTGGGGGGGGAAGGGAAGGTACACTACACACGTTTGACCTTCCAGTGAACCTTTTTTTGCCACCCGAACTCACCCGAATGCGATCCGAAGTGACCGAACTGTTCGGCTATTTTGCCGTTCGGTGTTCGGTTCGTTTGGTATGTTCGCGTTCGTGTTCGCGTTCGGTCATCCGAACAAGCCGAGTTCGGGCCGAACTCTGAACTTCTGAACCGCATTCGCCCATCCCTAATGATTTGAAATTGGAATATAAACCAGGTAGGGAACTGGTGATTGCAGACACTTTGTCCAGGTCAGTTGACAGCATGGTTGATGATGCAAAAGCAGGGCCAGGGAGTATTGGTCACTTATAGTGGAATAGAAAATGCAGTGCAAAAATGTGACGCATGCCAGAAATACCGGCCTAAGACGAAGAAGGAACGAATGTGGATAAATAATGAACTGCAAGAGACATGGCATAAAGTGGGTATTGATTTGTTTACACTGCCTGGCAAAGATTATCTGTTGGCTTTCAATTATTTTTCTCACTACCCTGAAGTGGCTTTGTTAGACAATATGACTGCATAGCAGATCATACTGCGCCTTAAAGCAATCTTTGCCAGACATGGAATTCCACATGTGGTTATGTCTGACAATGACCTCCAGTCGTCAGAGCACAAATTTAAAAAGTTTGCACGGGACTATGGGTTTTGGCATGTTACATCGAGCCCAAGATACCCTCAGTCTAATGGGCTTATGGAAAATGGCTTGTGTTAAGATAAGAAAAAGGTTATTAAAGAAAGCCATTGATACTGGTGGTGACCCATACTTAGCTCTTCTGAATTACAGATCAACTCCTCTGGCACACGGCCTGTCACCTGCTCAGATTTTATTTAACAGACAGTTGAAAACTTGGCTACCCAAACTGATGGTAACAAATCACAGGAGTGACACTGATTTGCACAAGCATAAGCTAAAGATCAAACTGAGCAAAAATTGTACTAGGATAAAGGGTCACAGACACTGCCGGAGCTGAAGCCCAATGATACAGTTCATATTTATAATGGCGAAAACTGGGATCAGAAAGCACGAGTTACTTGTAGGGTTGCTCTACGATCCTACTATGTAATGACTCAAGATGGACACTCTTTTCGACGTAACAGGAGACACTTGCAACGTGTTACTACAGACTATGCCGAGCACTGGAAAGACTTATTGAACAATGTTAATTTGTAATTTCTTTGTTTTGAAGTTAGATGTTAAAAAAAGAAGAAGAAGAAGGAGATGTGGGAATAGTACACTGTCTCTTTAAGAGAACAGTACTGGCAACTGAAACTTATAGAGCATGTGGTTATTTGTTACACAGAACTGGCTCAGACTGGTTGCTACCAGACCGAGCCACTGGCTTGAGGTAGAGAGGCCTGCAGCACTTGCTGGAGCATTTTTATAAATATAATAAATAAATAAGACTTACTTATCCAGAAGGTGTACTTCTTGATCAGCACAAATCATTGCTATTACAAGCCACATTAATTAAATATATTGCGGCTCAATTGACATTTTCTCTGCCTCAGGGTCACTGATAGGAGCAGGAGAGGAAGAGGTAATTTCTGGCTGTTCCAATCTCCACTGGCCAAGCCACATTGGACTGAAAGGGGCTTGCACTGATGCAGTGCTTTGAGGATCAGTGACTTAAGAGGCTTCTAACTGCTCTGTGTGAGTCTCCATGAGACCAGTGACTTGGGTCTATGTGTGTCCCAGACCCTAGACTCTTCCTTCATTTCCATGCCCCACTGCATCAGCCTGGCTATTTATCACTTACTTGGATGCCCTTCTCTTTCTATCCTCTTTCCAATATGAGTTGCTCCTCACTGCCCCCTGATGGCAATTTCTATGCTACGTTGCCCAAAGTTAATGGAATTCTCTCCTCCCCCTTCAATGGGCTTTTAGAAGCCAATCAGCAGTGAGTGGATTTGCATGAAGGGACCATTTCTCCAGCTCTGAGGGGTTTAAAAGAGATAGGGAGGTTCCCAGCCAGAGAGCCCTTTGCCTCAGGAAGCCGAGCTGCTCTGAATTCCCCACCATGGCCTGGGCCCTGCTCCTCCTCACGCTCCTCGCTTACTGCTCAGGTAATGAAGACAGCTGCACCCACTGGGCTGATTTACAGTTGTGCTGGGGCAGTCGGCCTGTTATCATGAAGCCAGAGCCACCTTTACCATGAGTTGCTCTCTGTATCTCATTGCAGGTTCCTGCTCCCAGCCTGTGCTGACTCAGACGCCCTCAGTGTCAGCGTCCCCAGGAGAGACTGTGCGACTTGGCTGCACCATGCCCTCTGGATACAGCATTAGCCGCTATAGGGTGGGGTGGTACCAACAGACGTCAGGCAGTGGCCTACGGCTTGTGTATCACTATTACACCAGCAGTGACCAGGGCAGGGGCCCCGGGATCCCTGAGCGATTCAATGTCTCTCCTGACACACCCAACAACCTCTGGAATCTAGTGATCACCAGAGTTGAAGCACAGGATGATTCTTATTATTACTGTGGTACATTTGATGGTTCTAGCAATGCACAACACGGTGGAACAGTGAGATAGGGAAGTGAGACAAAAACCTTACACTTGCATGAGTTTCCCTGCCCCCACCGGAGTCATAAAACATGAAATCTCTAGAGACACCATCATAGCAAATAGGGAGAAGGGCTCCCTAAGAACATGGAGTGGAGGTGTGAATGAATCCTTAACAAATGTGCGTCCTTTGCACCAACCCCCCTTCCTCCATTGTTCCCTAATGAAGTAAATCATGCAAAAAGGCAAGGTTTCCCCGCAGGGCCTATGTTTGTGCATGTGTGGTGTCACAGGCACTAGCACGGGTACATGAGGGTTTGCCTTAAGAGTGTGGCAAAATCAGGAGAATTATTATGATTAACTCCCAGCTCTTGTATTTGACTCAGCAATGCAGCACGAGATACAGATGTTTCTCTGCACCCAGCACCTTCAAGATACAGGGATAAACCATTATAAAAAGGAATGAATTTCAGGACCTGAGCCTGGCATTTCTCCCAGTGATCTCCTGAAGAGCAAAACCACGCCCCCCAAACTGCCCCTCAGGCCTTCAAACTGTCCCCTCTCCTAAGCCTGGGGTAAAGCGCGCAGTTTGGGCTTTCACGCAGCCTAGTTGTGAAATGATGGAAAACCCTCTCCGTGCATGCTACTGCCTGTGATGGGTCAGAGATGTTCTGACAGACTGGGGCTCTCTCAGCAAATGTGGTGTGAACAGCCTCTCTCTCACTGGTGCTCCCCAAGTAGGTCTTCCAGATGGGCACTGAAATCACTAAAATAATCCCAGAACTCTAATGTTCTGGGGGTGAGACTCTTATTTATTCATGTGTTTGTCCAGTAGAGGTTGCAAGTGGCTTAGAAATCTGCTCCAGCTGCTGTGATGCCTGCTCTGTATAACAGTCTGTTCTAATAATATCATCAATCACTGGGGGGTGCAGAGCCTTTCCCCTGACTCTGAACATAGGGCACATTCCTGTTGGTCTCTTCCCCTGTGCTTTTAGGGGCTCAAAAGCCCAGGCAGGTGACTCTCAGCACAGCCAGAGTAACCCAGCTTCCCTTCTGACCAGCACTAATAATAGAACTGATAGCTTGAGCAACCCGACAGACAGACAGACAGACAGACAGACAGGATGGAGAAATGAAAACAAAGCATCAGGAGTAATTAGATGAATATCCATCGCTAGGTGCTGAGCCGGTTTCTCCATTCTCTGTCCTCCTTCCCCCCACCAGCTGTCTCCCCAAAGAGCAGAGATGACAGGTGCTTGCCAACCAGCAAATGCTCTTAGTGGTGTGGCTCTGTGGCTGTTTTTAAACGACCACACTATACTGTCCCAAACTTGTTCTTGCCTGACTTGTCAGAATGACATCATCATCAATCAATCAATCAATCAATCATCATCATCATCATCACCACCACCACCACAATCAGTCAGGTTTCTGTGGCTAAACGACCACTGTTGTGACGTTCTATTCGAGTATTAAGTTCCTGGATGTCTAAAGTATTAGAATGTTCTACCTGTGCAGATGGTGAAAATGACTGTTGTTTTATGGTGTTCATTTAGGCTGTTCAGATAGAAAGGTGTTTTACAAAAACATTCTAAAACCCAGAAGCAAGCCAGAAGCGCCACAATTTTAAACATTCCCACTATCTAGGCAATCACCTTCAGAACGACATAAAAACTCCTAGAATGTTCTAAATGTATCGTTTGTGTCCCATGACATCCATTCTCCCATCAGTAACAAGACCAAGTCAGCTTTATGAATTAAACCCAGGATTCTTGCTGTTCATAGAGACACATCCCTTTCCATGGGGCAAGTCTCTGTAGAGTCTGCACGCATTAGAGCAGCAACAGGGCTAGATACACTTTCCAGAAGAGCATACAAGTCTGGCCTGGCATGAGAAGTTTCCAAGCCGTTCCTCTGAGCTTTGTAGGGGTCTCACGGAAGTGCCAGGTCTCTCATTGTACAAGGAATTCATTTGGTTTAGGGCCCTGTTACATAGTGAATGCGCCTCTTTCTGCTGCTGCTGCGGTTGCTGCCTGTTTGCTTTTCTCTTCAGGGTTCCATTCTGCTCTCCTCACTGAGCACCTGTGGAAGATGGGAAGGAGGGCAGGAGGAGCATGGGCCATTGCTTATTATAGCAGTGGTACCCTACATAAGGACATAAGTAGTGCCGGAATGGGTCCATCAAGCCCAGCATCCTGTCTCTGACAGCAGCCAATCTCTGTCTCTTGGGAGAAGTACCCAACAGGTCACAATGGGCAATCCATTCCCTGTTGTTTCAGCCGCCAACAGTAAGAGGTTACATCCCTAAAACCTACCTGGCTAATAGTCATTTATGGACCTATCCTCCAAGAACTTAGCAAGATAAATCCCCCTTTAAAACTAGCTACGCTACGGGCCATGACCACTTTCTCTGACAGTAAATTCCACAAGTTAATTGTGCACTGAGTGAAAAAAACACTCTTATTTGTTTTAAATCTTCCAGTTAATTTCATAGCATGTCCCCTTGGTCTTGTACTGTTAGAGAGGATAAATAACCAATCCCTATTCACTTGTTCCACACCACTCATGATTTATTAACTTCTATCATATCCCCTCTCAGTCGTCTCTTCTCCAAGCTGAAGAGCCCCAACCTATCAAGTATCTCTTTATACCGGAACCCTTCCATACCCTTGATCATTTTTGTTGCCCTTCTCTGTACTTTTTCTAGTTCTACTATGTCTTTTTTGAGACAGTGCGACCAGAATTGCACACAATATTCCAGCTGGGGTCGTACCATAGTTTTAGATAGAGGAATTACAATATTTTCAGTTTTATTCTCTATCCCTATCTATTCTGTTTTCCTTTTTGGCCACCACTGCACACTGAGTCGAGGATTTCAATGTATTGACCCAATGACTCCAAGATCCTTTCCCTGAGTTGTAACTCCTAATTTAGAACCCAGCATTGTGTACATATAGTTTGGATTATTTTCCCCTATGCAAGTGCATCACTTTGCATTTGTCCACATTAACTTTCATCTGCCGTTTGGATGCCCAGTCCACCAGTCTCACAAGATCCTCCTGCACTGTTCCACTACCCACTGTTTTACTGAGGCTACTGCACTAGGCTGCTGATTGGTTGGGCATGGCATGGCAGCTTCACTGAATCTCTAACTAAGGGTGACTAATAACGAATCATGAATTGTCTCAGCCCCCTCCCCTTGGATCCAATTTGCATACTGGGCTGGCCCAACTGGAGACATGAGGACTCTAAAGGTGGCTATGAGATTCCACTCAGTCAGGGACCTGCTGCCTTGTAGGGACTCATCTTCAGGGCCTGGCTCCTGCTTTCCTCTCCCCATCACCTCCTTTCTGCACCATGGCCCAGCCTGCTCTGACTCTCTGCCTCCTGAGCCTTTTCCTGACAGGTAATTAGTGCTAGAGAGCAACTCCTGGCTAGTCTGGAGGCTCAGGACAGAGCTGAGTGTAAGGATAACCCATCACAGTACTCATCCGCCTGCTCTTTTCTCTTGACAGGTTGCTGTTCCCAGGTGACTCAGCCGCCCTCAGAATCTGTATCTCCAGGAGGGACCGTCAAACTGTCCTGCACTCTAGGGGGCAGTTACACCTTGAGCAACAACCGCGTTGTTTTTGTACAACAGAAGCCAGGTGGCGTTCCCAGACCCCTGCTGTATTATTTCACTGACTCTAACAAAGGCATGAGCCCTGGGGTCCCCAACCGGTTCTCAGGTTCTGGTTCTGGTCAGGTTGGTTATTTAACAATCTCGGGGGCCTTGGAAGAGGATGATGCTGTCTACTACTGTATAACATGGACTGGCAGCGCGTGCACAGTGACACAGGCCAATGGGGAAGTGAGACCAAAACCTTCCCATTAGACAGACTGTGCTCTCGCTGGTCAGCAGGCTGCATGTTGATGTTAGGAAGGGCTGGTTGGTTCTCACTGCTCTCTAAGTTCTGCTTCTAGCAGAGGGAGAGGAGGAGTGTGCTCCAGCTCAGGCACTGAAATAGACACCTTGCAGCCCCATAGGATTAGTGGTGTGCAATTCATATCACTTTAATTAATTATGAAATCAAATGGAGCCCCATTCGTTTTCATATCAAAGGTACCAAAAATGAATGAATAAGCAAATGACATTCATTTGATTTAATTCATTTTCATGTTTACTTTTTCATTAATTTTATTAAAAATAATAAAAATTTAAAAAAAACTGCATGTTTTTTTAAATTATTTTTTTCAATAAAATAAACAACAAAAAATAAAACGAAACCAGCTGTTTACACTCCGCCCCCCAAATGAAGGGATTTTTGGAAGCAAAACCAAAAACGAATTATGTGCCTTCTGCTCAGCCCTACAGAAGCCCCTGCCAAACTCCCAGTCCTCATAACCCAGGGGGGCCAGCCTGGGGGCAGGTGCTAGGGTTTCCAATTCTTGTGGTTTGAACCTCATTTTGATTCTTGAGGTCAAATCAAACCTAGTAGACTGCTATGGCTCAGCACTGCTCAGTGCTGGTGTTTTGACAGTCAAAGTATTGGGGGGGGTGTGCAACATTTTATTTTATGTATTAATTTGGGCATTTTGTTGGAGGATTGGTACATTGTGTGAATGTGCATGTGTGTGTGGGGGGCAGGGGGGTTGGAGGCATCCACAAACCCCACTGGGGGGTGGGTATGGGCTGGGGTGAGTAAGAAGGGGGTGGGGCATGGGCTCTCCTCTGGATGAGAGATGGGGGAGTGGGGTGGGGGGGTCTCGTGTGTGTGAGAGGCGTGGGAGTGAGGTTGGGATGGAGCTTTATTTGAGTTTTACTTGTATTTTATCAATATGTTTTAAGCCTCTCAGAGCTGCATAAGTTAGGCAGGAGTGGGATATAAATAGAAAGATAATCTGTTCTGCTCTTAGTTCTGCAGACAGAACGTTTGATCTACGCCATCCCAGGAGCACATAAAGTTGAGCCAGGAGCTCACTTTTAGTCTCCTGGTTTCTTATTCTTGGTGCTTGATAGTTTACAGAGAACCATCCAGCCTCTATGCTGGTGTGGCCAGGAAACACTGTTCATTCTTCTACACCAAGAGGCCAGAAGCCAGTGCCAGAAAACATAAACCTGTTTTCACCCTGCACTTTGCAATTCTATCACATACTGTGTCTGGGCCCCTTGTCTAGAGGAAGCTTCACCTTGCTGATCCAATAATCCCCAGTAGGTGGCAACAGAGACATGATGTAGCTCTAATAATAACAAGTTGCTCAGGACTTGATACATCAGAAGAAAAGTTGCTGTGGAAGACAATATTGCCACTAGGTGGTGCTGTTTCATCAATGACCCTTTTCACACAGACACTCTAACACTGATAAAATGGGTATTACATTTTATTATACATGTTGCAGGGCTGCAGGTGTGCTCAATGGGTGCCCTGCAACATGTATAATAAAATGTAACACAGACAGACACATACCTCAACCCCAACAGAGCCTCCTCCGTTTTTCCAGAGGGCTCCATGGGTGGAGGTGGGTGGAGAGGGGTGGAGGTGGGTGTGCGCTGGGAGTGTGCATGCACAAACACCCACCGCCTGCGGTGTTTGCATGGGTGCACACCCATCCGCCCACCCCCTACCGGCAGCCATGTACACAGACTGTCCCCCCGCCACACACCCGGTCAAACACTGGGTGGGTGGGGGGTCCGGGTAAAAACAGCCTGTGTGAAAAGGACCATTGTGTTGTGAATGCTCAGAGTTAAGCGCTCTCTAGCTCCCCCCAGTGGTGCCAGGATAACCTGGGTTTATCAGCCACGTACCTGTTTGATCAAATCAAATCAAATCAGGCCATTTAGCTCAGAAGAGTGATGCTTGCGTGGCGAGATCTAGCCTGGAACTGAGGTTCAGTGCCCGTAAATGACACTCTGCCCATGCATGTCAGGTTACATATAAATATTTTAAGTCACTTCTGATTTGTGTTGAGTGACACAAGATCAAAGTAGGATACACAATAATCATTATATAACAATTTCAATGTGCAGATGCTTTATAATCCATCTCTACAATAACCTTAATGTGTGTGGGGGAGAGTCAGTGGGTAGGGCACTGTTAGTCCCATTTTACAGATGGGAAATTGAGGCTGAGAAATAGTGACTTGCTCAAGGCCACACAGTGAATTTCTGGCTAAGATGAGATTTGAACCCTGGTCTCCCAAAATCAAGTCCAACACTTTATTCATTAGCTACACTGGCTCAATAAAGTTTGTTAGGGACTCATTTTATAGGTGGCCCATTCTGTTGTCCCTGTTGTTGTTATATAGCTTAACAGTCCTGTCACAGGACAAATTCACTGCCTGCTTAACTAGTGGTTATTATCACAAGCCACAGTAATTAAATGATTTGCGCAGCTTGGGAACCCATTAAAACTGCCTCTGTCCCAGGGGCATTAGGAAAAGGAGAGGAAGAGGGAGTTTCTGACTTTTCCAAATCTCCACTGGCCATTTCCCCCATTAAAGCAGGTGATGAAATTTACCTCAGAAGAGAAAATCAAGACAGAATCCACTGGGTTCCCTGCCAGATATTTCCCTAAAGCCTCCGCCTGTGCTTCTCAAAGTGCAGAGTCAGGTCTAAGTCCAAGTGAAGTGAATGTCTACACAGATAAACCACTTTGAGGATCAGGGCCTGAAAGGCTAGCAGCTGTTTGTGTGAGTCTTCATGGGATCTCAGTGACCTGAGTTTATTTGTGTCCCAGACCTTAGACCCTTGCTCCATTTTAGGGCTGAAATGAGCAGCAAAACTTTTACTTGCGAGTAATTTCATTATCTCAGGAACCAGGATCGACTCCCTGACCATTACCTGATACTGATAAGATTTCTCGAGTCTCGCAATACCGCAAATACCAGCCCAATTTACTGACTTTCTGTTTACCATTTACTACATATCTCGTAGTATTCATTTACTGCTTACCGCATTGCAGAGGGTGGGTCCCTTTTACTTCTGGGTTTCTGTCCATTGTTTCTGCATTTCTGAGCCAATCAATGTGCATATAGCATTCCCCCCCTCCACCTACCAAACACGGTTTTAAAAAGCAGTGCCACCAATCAGAATTGTTGTTGTATGTTGCTCGCTTTGCTTTGACCAATCTGCAACTGGATTGCAGATTTGTAAAGGAACCTTCCTACTAGACAATGAGTGACAAGGACGTACAAGGGAAAATGGAGTGCAGAGAAGACAGATGAAATGCATTATTGTGCTGGTATTACCTCTTGGAATTTGAAATGGACAGCTAAATGGCAAATGGTAAATTATTGGTAAGTCGAGAAATGACATGTCAATTGAAATACTGTTGAGTACTAAGAGGTTCTTGATTTGATCAAGACTGTATTGGGAACCAGGATTACAACAGGAATTCCCGTGTTTGTGAAATCTCATTTCAGCCCTAAATCATTTCCATGCCCCACTACACCAGCTTGGCCAATGATTACTTATGTGGATAGCTCCTTCCTGCCCCCTGCTGGCAGTTTCTATACTACATTGCCCCAAATTTATTTACATGATAGCATCATCTACACCCCCGCCAATGGGCTGTGGGGCTTTTAGCAGCCAATCAGCAGGGAGTAGGGATGGGCGAACGTGGTTCGGAAGTTTGGAGTTCGGACCGAACTCGTTCTGTTCAGTCGACCGAACCGAAATTCTAAACCGAACTTGAATTTAAAACCGAACCGAACCGAACCAAATTTCTGAACTCCGTTCTGTTCGCCCATCCCTAGTTGGCAACACACACAAAAAAAACCTGGATTTGAATGGTCAAACTTGATTTGGAAGTTCGGAATTTGACCGAACTTGGTCTGTTCGGTCGACCGAACTGAACTTCCGAACCGAACTCAAATTTTAAATCGAACCAAACCGAATTTCCAAACTCGAATTTCAAACCAAACCGATCCAAATTTCCGAACTCCGTTCTATTTGCCCATCCCTAGCAGGGAGTGAATTTGCATTATGTGACTATTTCTCAAACTCTGAGGGTTCAAGAGAAAACATGAGGGACCCAGCCATAGAGTCCTTTGCCTCAGGAAGCCAAGCTGCTCTGGATTCCCCACCATGGCCTGGACCCTGCTCCTCCTCCTGCTCCTCGCTTACTGTTTAGGTAATGAAGACACCTGTATCTCCTGGACTGATCCCTGTGCTGAGGTGCTGGCTGTTGACCTGTCATCTCCTCTGGGTTTCACACACCCACAGCTAGTTGCTCTCTGTATCTTATTGCAGGTTCCTGCTCCCAGTCTGTGCTGACATACCCTCGGTGTTATTGTCCCAAGGGGAGACTGTGCAACTCACCTGTACCATGTCCTCTGGAATCAGTGTTAGCAGCTATAGGGTGCAATGGATCCATCAGAAGCCAGGTAGTGCTCCACAGTTTGTGTGTCAGTATCTCAGCAGCAGTGACCAGGTCAGGGGCTCTGGGATCCCTGAAAAATTCAGAGTTTCCCCTGATGCTGCCAACAACCTCTGGAATTTAGTAATCACCGGAGTCCAAGCTCAGGATGAGGCTTATTATTATTGTGCCATACGGCACAGCAGTAGCATTGGGTGTGGCACAGAGAGACAGGGGAGTGAGAAAAAACCTTCCATCTGCATATGTTCCGCTTTTCTCACCTGAATATCAAAGCATGAAATCGCTAGAGACACCATCACACAAACTAGAGTTCTGCATTTGGGGAGGAAAAACCAAATATACAAGTATAAGATGGGGGATACCTCTCTTGGCAGCAGCACACATGACAAGGATCTAGGGATTGTGGTTGAATACAAACCCAACATGAGTCAGCAATGTGTGATGCAGCTGCAAGAAAGGCTAATGCAATTTTAGACTACATTCACAGAAGCATTGTGTGTCCAAGTCAGTGTGTTTTCCCCACAGGCATCACTGAGGCTGCCGTGACCCAGACAAGCTCCGCATCAGTGTCCATAGGAAACACAGTTAAGCTCTCCTGCACCATGACCAGTGACAGCATTGCCAGCTACATATCTTGGGCTGTTTTTACACATTCATTAATCAAATCAAATCAAATCAAATCAAATCCTTTATTAGCTTAGCCAATGGCTATCACTGAAAACAACAACCATTTCTAAATTAATACATATAGTAAGCCAAACCAAACCTTCCCCGAGGGGAATATTAAGCATGCGAACCTGCAAATATCATCATGCTGCTTGCTGCAGATTTGGATACTAACAATACTTAAACGGGTCAAAATTTAACAACCAGAGATATCAAAGACATCAAGACAAAACAGTTCAAACTATCAGATTGTATAACAACGAGTATCAGCAATGAAATCATCTCAGCATGCTCTTCTAAAAATAAAATAAAATAAAACCAAGCAGACCAATAGTCTTAAAGATAACTACTTGGGACACTGATACTGAATACAACATGGTTGACATAATTAAATATAAGTAAATATAGGGTGTTTTCAGACGTTACTGGGCCGCTTGGCCCCGTACTGAAAACAAGCAAATCATCCCCCGCCAGGATGACGCCGTCACGCCGTATCAGACGTGCCGGGGGATCCTGGCGGGGAATCTGGGAGGGGGCGGGGCCGCGCGGCGCAATGTGCAGCCGCACGGCCCCGCCCCCTCCACGCTCCCCGCGGGCGGCAGGGTCAATGCGGCCACAGCATCTGGCCGAAATCACCATGGCCCAGGATCCCGCCAGTGATAAATAAAAAAATAAAAGGAAGTACTTTTCACTCAATGTACAACTGACTTGTGGAACTTGTTGCCAGAGGATGTTCTGAAGGCCAATAGTGTAAATGGGATGGAAAAACAATTGGATAAGTTCCTTGAGAATGTCCATAAATGGCTATATTAGTTGAATTAGAGAGAGGACATAACCTCTGACCGTCGGGAGCTGGCAGTAAATAGCAGGGATTGGATCACTCCCTTATGACCCAGCGTCGTGTACTTCGCAGAAGGTGGCCACTGTCAGAAACCAGGTGATGGACTAGAAGAACTATTGGTCTGACCCAGTATGGCACGTGTATTCTGTTTGTTCTTATCCTGGGAGTAAAGCTTTCCTTCCATTGTTCCCTTTCTTTAAATTGTTTTTATACAAGCTATTTTCATCCAAATACCTTTAAATGTTCAGTAGAAGAACAATGAATAAAGCCATGAGGATAAAATAAATAAACCTGCCTTGAGACAGAACCATGAAGGGAGACAATGCAGGGAATGCTGCAAAGCAGGGATTTACTCAAACACCTAGGGCTGCCTGGAGAACCCACTGTAATCTAATTGGGCTCCTAGTGTGTTTTTATTTATTTAGAGGTTTTTTTTATCCCACCCTATCTCTTAGGCTCAGAGCGACTTATAATTCTTTCACTTATTAGCTGGAACATTAACTACTAACTAACTCAACTCTTAATCTTCACAACCCTGTGAGGTAGATTAGGCTGAGAGATCTGTGACTGGCCAAAGGTCACCCACTGAGCTCAAGGCTAAAGTGAGATTTGAACTGGGGGCCTCCCCTTACCTTCTAGCCTAAGTACCGCACTGAACCGCTACACCACACCAGCTCTTTAGCTTTTATGTCCTTCTCTTTTATGTCACTGTGTCTCCAGCTCGGCCACCTGGAGATCCAGGGCAGTTATTCTTGCAACTGGGTTTTCCCCAGGGACCCTACGAACTAAAGGACATGAGCTTGTTCAAGCAGAAAAGAAACCTCCCTGGGTTGCACTTGGCAAGAGGAGAGTTCTGCCGCTCACCACCACTAGGGATAGCTGTTGCTTGTTTTATGCACAGAAATCAGATCCCGAAAGCTGCAGGGATGGGTCCCGTCACTGTGGGACTGGATGCAGGGCCCAGCTAGATAGGAAATATACAGATGGATGGGAGCAGGAACACAACAGCTATTGTTCATTAAATAAATAACCCCCAGTTTACAAATAGCCAGGTGGGCCCTGCCTCTAGGGTTGCCACCTATGCAAACGTTTAAGGAACACTTATGAAAAATACATGTTGCAGGGCGTGCAGTGGCCCTACAAAATTCCAACATTTAAAAAACCCGGTATTCTCGAGCACTTATAACTCATTATTTGTCATGTGTAAAAGCAGCCTAAGTGGCTGTTGGAAGGAATGTCAGACTCTCCTGTAGTGTGAGCATTGTGTCCGACATCATGACCATCTACCCTTACTAGTTCCAGCTGCGTGAAGGGAGTGTTCCTCCTTGCTTCCTCATCTACAACACAAACACAAAAGGGGTGGGGAACCCTGGTGGGGTCCTCTGGTTCCCAGCTCGACTCTGGATGACTTTTAGCTTGGTGGGGCAGAGGGATGAGTCGGCCACTGATGGTGGGGCCACCGCTAACATGTCACGCATTGCTATGAAATACACAATGAATAACCCCCACAGTGAATACAGATCTAAAGACTGCATGATGTAGGGAGGCATGCAATAGTGAGAAAAACGCAAATCTTTGTGAACAAATCAAGAAGAGGAAACCAATAGTTGCTCCTTTAGGTTAAGGGCTAGAAAAGAAAATTGTTGGGTCAAGGCTTCTAGTCTGTTTTAGTTAAGGGGACATATAAGGGGGGTGGGGGATTTTTTTAAAAATGGCACATGCTATTTTGACACTTGAATAGCATTTTGAATCTCGCCAAAATGGCATTTCCAAAATGGCACCAACAACATTGGCACCTTTTGGAAAATGGCAGTCAGTCTGTACATGCCTGGCTGCCGGCTAAGTAAGTGCAGACTCGCTGCCACTTTCCAAAATGGCACTTGCTGCTGGCAGCATTTTGCATGTCCAGAATGGCCATAATAGCCATTTTTGTCCATGTGCAGTGATTTTCTATAGTCATTTCTCTTCCTGGCATGAGCCCTGATAAAGCCATGCCAGGTGCTGCAGGTCATTGGTTTGGACTCCAGAACCTAGGAAAAATTAAAAAAAGGTAAGTAAAGCAACTACCTCCCCTGACCTCACCCTGGCGTGGCCTCTCTACCCCTAGCTCTGCACCCCTTGGACCCCTGCCTGGCGCCTGCCTTCCCTGGACGCCTGCCTGCCCAGCCCATCTCCTGCCCCAGCCTACCCTTGAGTCTGGGGTGGGTGATGGTCTGACACAGATCCGGGGGCTCCAGGCGCTGGGCAGGGATCCAGGGGAGGCAGAGCTGGGGGCAGGATGGAGATTTGGCATACATAAGTGCCTTGGAGCAGCACTAGCACTGCTCTAAGGAGCTTTGATAGATCAATTCCCGCTGGGGAATATGAACCTTTGGTTTGTAACCACCTGGTAGATTCATATTGATTCTTATCAATATGAATCATCCAAATTCGGAGTATTTTGAATCTGAACGTCCTACCCCTATTAAATATCAATTGGGGTTGAGACCCCATCTGCAGATAGCATGACCCTATATGGAAGCATATACCATATGCTCTAGGGAAACTTTAATTTCAGTGTGATCCATTAGTAGTAGTAGTGATATTTATTTATCAAACTTAAATGATATAATTTATTGTGATATTAATTGGATACATTGCGTGAATTATACTTTTGGTAAATTATTTTCATTATTTAGGAAATACATTGAACAGGTAACAATGGACTCACTGCAATTCAGTTTTTAAGGATCATCAATATAATTGCTGTATTCAAAATGGGTTGTGTGCCTGTGTCAAAGTCTGTGCTAATCCTCCAAATACCTCTACACACGCTTTACTCTGCTATTATTTATTACGGTTTCAAGTAGGTTCCTTCATTTCAGTGGATGGTAAAGAGGAGTACATGCATGTTGGCAAGACCAAGGTCTAAATCAGTAAATGTCACTTGTCTGATATCTGTTCTGTGCAAGCATCAGCCTTGAATCCAATGCACTTTATGCATCTACTTAGCTTTGTGCTGCAGTTCATCCATATTAGGTACATATGAGCAAGGAAACCATGGAAAGAAAAGTAAATAAGTAATAGTTCCTTGTAGTTTTAAATGCACTGCATTTTTTGAGTTCTAAAAGGATCCCACAAGCCCCTGGCAATGTATTTAATCACCATAAAATGGCAGCACTATAGCGTGAGAACATTAGCTGTGCAAGCTTCTTACTGCCCTGTTATTCCACTACAGCAGCAGGAGTTGCCCAGATGACAATCAAGTCCATTTCCTTGCCATCCCTGGCACCGGTGAAATGGATTGTAGTCCATGACGGCATTGCCCATTGGGTTCTATCACCCCACTGGCTACAGCACTGCTTTTACCTCTGGGCCAGAGGCACTGGAAACACTAGAGTTTGCAGTCGATCTTGGCTGCCTTATGATCCCAGGTGCTGAGGTTGACAACCAATAGCAGCTGTGTAGATTTGCATAAAGTTTGGGGATGTTTCCCTTGGAGGAAATTTAAGAGGGGAGCAGAGGGAAGGTTTGGAGGGAGAATTGCAGAGCTTCCCTTGGGTGCCTGAACTCTGCTCACCATGCTCTGGGTTGCTGCAGTTATCATCTTGGGGGTGTTTTGCTCAGGTAAGGAGACTCCATTTGGTGAGGTTTTGCTGAAGACTAAAGGCCCACACAAGCTGGTGCTGAGACATGTGACAATCCTGTTCATGATCTTGTTGTAGGTTCCAGCTCCCAGCTAGTGGTAACTCAGCCACTCTCCGTGGCAGAACCACCTGGCTCTACTGTAAAGCTCTCCTGTGCCTTGAGCAGTGGGTACAGCATCAGTGGTGACCGAGTGCGATGGTACCAGCAGAAGCCAGGCAGTGCCCCACGGTTTGTATATCACTACTATACCAGCAGTGACCAAGGCAGGGGCTCTGGGATCCCTGAACGATTCAGTGTCTCCCCTGACACCTCCAAGAACCTGTGGAATTTAGTCATCACTGGAGTTCAAGGATAGGACGAGGCTGACTATTATTGCTGTAGCTGGGATGGAAAACACAGCTCTTAGCACAGTGTTAAATCCTCATGGGGAACTGAGAGCAAAACCCGCAGCCTGGTGCAGCAGCTTGCTTCAGCAGTGGGGTGTGACGGGACAGTGAAAGAGACAGCAAAGAAGTCCCCTAGTCAGTGCAGGGGGAAGGATTCCCTAGATATGGGGGTTAAAACTGCAATTTGCTAATTATAAGTTGCGAGAGACACTACTTAAAATAAGAATTCATGGGTGGAGTGTTAGAGAGTGACTGCGTAGAACAGGCATTCTTGGCCAATAGGGACCAAGAAATCTGTATATTATTTATCATGAGAGAAAGGGGAGCAAGATTTGGTTGGGTTAGGCCTCCTTTATCTCAAAAAGTGGGGGGGGGGGGGGGAAGAGAAGAGATACAGTATTCAGCTGGTAAGGTAAAAGGGAGTGGCTGGCCCTTTCTGTGAAGGGAACAAAGTTGGGTTAGATTTTGGTCTTCCTCACCTCAGAGGGGGTGGGAGAGAGTAGGATAATTAGCTCCTCACTTAAAAAGTGGCTTTCTAGGTCTGTCTGCTTCCAGGGATTTCCCCTTGTGCTGCAAATGATTTGCCTCTGATTGGCTGTGAGAAAACTCTCCTGCCAGAATGGATGGGAAGATCTGCTGGCAAGATTTCAGTGATCAGAGCTGAAAGCTGAGCAGCTGCAAGGATACTTACCTGACAGACAGGGGTGTAGCTATTATAGGTGTAGTTACAGCACGATCCATGTGCCTGGGGCCCACACACATGTAGAACGCCTATGCACACTGGAATGGAGGGTCCGAGCAGGGGGGGCATTCCATCTGCAGACTGCAGGCCCATTCCCACCTAGCTACCCCTGCTGGCAGAGCTGATTGGAAGACCTGACAACTTGTCTTAGAGATATGAGAGATCTGAATAATTGCTCCTTGACTTCTGGATTTTGATTGGCTACGCCGATACTTATTTTGGCAAAATCTGATTGGAGGAGCTGGCATCTGGATTTCAAGCACATCCTGATTAACACCTGACTTCCAGATTGGCTATAGGCTTCATAGCTAACAGCGAAACCTTTTAGAATAACTGTTCTCCTTGCACTGAGCCATATTGATGGAGATATTGTTGCTGGCCTGCTATTTATGTTAGTGTCTTTATAATAGTTTACTGAGATTTGAACAATTTAATCTATTGGTAAATTGTGCATAGTTAGATACAGTTATATTGGTTTATTTAGTAAATAAAATACATGGTTATTTTCCATAGTGTAGCTATGTGGTATTATAGCATAATTATTTTAGCAAATAGGTAGATATTTTAGATGTAGTTTTCTCATGAAGTGATTTAAATTTTATTCCCTTGCATTAAACAAACTCCTATTGAACACTTCTATTCCAAGACTAATACTTAATTGATGATGAGGGATCCCCTTGTCATAATTTGCAGTTTACAAAGTGAATTGGACTATTCTTTTAGTCAACAGCATTCACACAGAGCTGGGAGCTCGAGCCACATGCACATAGAGAGGAACTTCAGCCAACCCTGGGCACAAAAGAACCGTACCCTTGTAGCTGCCTTTAACATCCTCCTGGCAGAAGGGTTACATATAGGGTCTTTTCAAATGGACCGTGGGTGCTGTGGGTGCCTGGGTGTGTGTTTGGGGTGCAGTGGGTGGAGATGGATGGAGCGCAGGCGCGTGCACGCACCTCCACCCATCTGCTGCAGCATTATTAATTATTATTATTATTATTATTATTATTAGCAAACATGTATATAGCGCAAGCAATATACCTGGCGCTTTACAAAGTAATGGAATAGACACAGTCCCTGCTAGAGTTGGGACCCCAGGGCAATTACTGGCTACCGGATTTACCAGATTCCGGTTTATAAAAAACCGGATTCCCGGATTAAATCTGGTATACCGGTACCGGATTTATTCCATTGATTTCAATGGGGCACTGTGTCCCCATTGAAATCAATGGAATAAAAAAATTCCTCCCCCCTCCCCCTCCCAGGCTGTGTGGGTGGAAGAGGGGACACCCCCCACCCACCCTGCCCAGTCTGGATTTTAAATTTTTTTTTCCCCTAAGTGACTCTCCGTTGCTGGCAACCCAGAGCCCCCCAGCACCAGCAGCCCTGGCATCCCAGCAGCATCCGGTAAGTATTAGACCTGATTCCTGGGGGGTGGGGTTTAACACCCCCCCCACCCCAGGGATCACCCTACTTCCAACAAGTTCCCAGGATCCTACCTTCCAGTGGCGGCGGCGGTCCGGTGACCTCAGAGCCGGCTGTGGCTGCTGGTTTCAGACACTGTAGGCCTTCCGGGGAACTTACGGGTTTCCCAGGAAGGCCTACTAGCGTCTGAAGCCGGAAGCCACAGCCGGCGCTGAGGGTGCTGGACTGCCGCTGCCGTCACCCAGAGCTGAACTGGAAGGTAGGATCCTGGGAACTTGTTGGAAGTAGGGTGATCCCTGGGGTGGGGGGGTGTTAAACCCCACCCCCCAGGAATCAGGTCTAATACTTATCGGCTGCTGCTGGGATGCCAGGGCTGCTGGTGCTGGGGGGCTCTGGGTTGCCAGCAACGGAGAGTCACTTAGGGGAATTTTTTTTTAAAATCCAGGCTGGGCAGGGTGGGTGGGGGGTGTCCCCCCTTCCACCTGCGCAGCTTGGACTCGGGGAGGTTTTTGGTGGGTTTTTTTACATTGTGGCCATTCATTTAAATGGCCGCAATGTAAAAGAAAATCTGGTACCTGGAATCCGGTAACCGGGCCAGATTACCGGGTTGAATCTGATAATGCCGGTACGCCCAGTACCGGCATTATCGGATACCGGAAAATCCGGTAGTCCCGTCCCTAGCCCTGCCCTAGGGCTTACAATATGAGAGACAGAGGGTGTGGAAGACAAAGGAAGGAGAACAGAGGGAGAGACAAGGAGTGTAACATTCACGAAGATGCTAGGTCTCAGGTACACGTGCTTGACTTGGTTACATTGAGAATGATGGCTGGCTGGTCCGTGTGGTGAGGATATGAGTACACAGACCTCAGGTAACAGATTGTACTGGATGATAGGTATCAGCAGGAGTTAGGAGAGGGGAGTGAGGAGTCGGGGAGGGCAGAGCAGAAGAGGTAGGTCTTGAGGAGGGATTTGAAGGTACAAAGGGAGGGAGTGAGGTGGATGTGGGCAGGGAGGGATTTCCAGGCATGGGCTGAAGCTAGGAAGAAGGGACAAAAGCTGTTAGGGGAGCAGGGGAGGTGTGGGAGGGCAAGAGAGGGGACAGAGGAGGAGCGGAGTTCACTGACTGGAATACAGAGGGAAATTAGCACAGAGAAGTAGGGGGGAGCAAGGTTGTGAAGAGCTTTATAGGTGAAGACTAGGAGCTTGTAGGATTAGTTCAGGAAGGGGGAGCCAGTGAAGAGAGGAGAGGAGGGACTGCATGTGGTTGAAGCGACGGGCAAGGTGGATGACCCTTGCAGCAGAGTTTTGGACAGAGATAAGGGGAGAAAGGTGGTGGTGGGGAGGCCAGTGAGAAGGAGGTTACAGTTGTAACCCTGTCTGGTCTGGCAGGGTTGGGGTTTAGAACTGGTGACCTCAGCTCCATGTGCATGAGCCTCTATACTTTCAGTCAAAAGACCTGAGTCCCCCAGCTCTGAGAATAGCAGGCTCATGAACCTGTGAGTGGTTAGTCACCACTCACACCACTAGAAGGGGCCTCTGCACCAACCCTCTCTGGGGGCTACACAGTCATCGAGGCGAGAGATGACCAGGGTGTGGACAAGGGTTTTGGCTGAGGAGACATAGAGAAAAGGGTGAATCTTAGTAATGTTATGGAGAGAGAAGCAACAGGATTTGGCAACAGAGTCGATGTAGGGTTTAAAAGAAAGGGGTAAGTCAAAGATGAAGCCTAAGCTACGGACTTGGGGGACGGGAAGGATGGTGACCCTGTTGATAAGGATCAACAGGGAGGAGGGAGAGGAAGGATGTGTGTGTGTGTGTGGGGGGGAGAGATAAGGAGTTCAGTTTTAGCCAAGTTGAGTTTGAGTTGATGTTGAGAAATCGAGGTAGAGTTATCAGAGAGACAGCTGGTGAGGCGAGCTTGAACAGATGGAGAGAGAGAGGGAGTAGAGAGATGGAGTTGAGTGTCATCAGCATAGAGGTGATATTGGAAGCCATGGGAAGCAATGAATTTGCCTAGGGACAGGGTGTAGATAGAGGAGAGGGCCAAAGACAGAGCCTTGGGTAACACCAACCAAGAGGGGAGAGGAGGTGGAGTTAGCAAGAGACACATTGAAGGAGCGGTTAGAGAGGTAGGAGGAGAACCAGGTGAGGACGGAGCCACAGAAGGCAAGGGAGTGAAGTGAGTCCAGTAAAGAGTGAGTGGTCAACACTACTGAAGGCAGCAGAGAGGTCAAGGAAGACAAAAATGGAGTAGAGGTGTTTAGAATTAGCCACAAGAAGATGGTTGGTGATCTTAGCAAGAGCAGTTTCAGTACAGTGAAGGGGGTGGAAGTCAGATGGAGTGGGTCAAGGGATGAGTTGGCGGAGAGGAAGTCGAGGCATTGGGAGTAGACAACATGTTCAAGAAGCTTGGAATCAAAAGGAAGGAATGAGACAGGACAGTAGCTAGAAGGGTCAGAGGGGTCAAGAGTGGACTTTTTGAGGATAGGAGAGACAGTGGCGTGCTTGAAGGTGGAGGGGAAGGAGCCAGTAGAGAGAGAGAGGTTGATGATGTGCAGGAGGGAAGTGGCAACAGTGGAAGCAATGGAGGTCAGGAGGCAGGAGGGGATGGGGTCAAGGGGGCAAGTGGAAGGGTTGGAGGAGGAGAGCAAGGAAGAGATTTTCTCAAGGGAGGCTGGAGGGGAGGAGAGAAGGAAGAGGAGGAGGGAGAGGGGGAGAAAGTAGGAAGAGGAGAGAAGCGGGAAGCAATGCTGAGGCAGATCTTGTCTCTCTTGGAGGTGAAGAAGGAAGCGAGATCCAGAGCAGAAAGGGAAGAGGGACAAGGAGGACAGGAGGGTTAAGGAGGGAGTCAGAGGTAGAGAACAGGTGGCGAGGGTCCTGAGAACAGGACTCAATGCGGGAGGCATAGTAATGCTGTCTAGCGAGGGAGATAGCAGAAGTAAGGGAGGAGAGAGAGAATTTAAAGTGAATAAATAAATGGTTTATTAGGCATGACCTGAGGTCATAGCCAAAAGATAATACACGATAGACAGTAACCAACAATCAATAATAAAATCTTAACAGAAAAACCAAATCATACAAAGAGAATGGGTTTCCCTATAAAGTACAAAATATATACATAAATGAGCAAGCAACTGCTCCTCTACAGAAAGAGATCAACGCTCACACTTGAGCTCCATGCCTATCTTAAGTCCATCTCTACTTGTGAGATTTTATAATCACAAAGTCACTTACAAACATGGTGAACCTGCGCCGAGAATTAAAAAATATTCGTCGTGGCCATTACAGCCCACCCATCTTATCATATCGGTTGCCAAGCCCCAGATCCAGAATAATAATATAATTCACCTGCTACAACAAATACATAAACTCAAAGATTCATCTCAAGTATATAGCTCCCACCTTCTCAGGGCCTCTCGGGCCCTGTGATCAGTACCGCACTCTGGGCGAATCTCTCCAGGAGGCTCTGTCTCATCACTAACGCCCTAGTGGCAAATTCAGACACTCACCTGGTTACCTCCGTATCTCAAGGGGCTCAGTAGCTTCCTCAATGATTTATTATCAGACCCCTTCTGAAGCCCCACCAGGTATTTGGATCTTAACCCTTCAAAGAAGGTACACTTTAATAAAATATGGGCCACCGTGTCTGGGGACCCTCCATCACATAATGCACAGACTCTCAATTCACTGGGAATTCCTTTGAATCTCCCTTCCAAATAAGAGGAAGGGAAAGAATTGCAACGTAACCTGATGAATGCCACCCTTCTAGCTGCATCCATCCAGGTAAATAGATAACTAAGTCCAAGTTGTAAGGGGTTAGGAGGAATATACTCAGGGGCTACTCTCTGACACTCAAGTAAGGCCTTTTCAGTTTGGAGCGTCTGATTCCTCAATCTTTTCCGGGCCAATTTTTAAAATAAGTCCACTCCTGCAGTATTAAGGACCGCCTGAGAAAAGCCCATTTTATGAATTTCAAATTCGGCCACTGCAATCCATGGGTCTAGTAGGCCAGCATTATGGGCCATACATAACAAGGAGCTCTCATTTTCTGGCATCGCCATCAGTTTTGCCCAAAAGTTTGAAAGAAGCTGTAATGTTATTGTGCGGACTGGCAAAACGCTGGATTCTGCTCGCAGCAGCACCTGTGGGGAGCCTTGAGGCAGGCCCAATAAAGAAGCCAAAAACCCGTTTTGCATGTTTTCCAGCCTCTCCAAAAAATCAAGGCCCCAGATGGGAGCTGCGTACAGAGCTTGATTTAATAATTTGGCCTTGAATAGCCTCAGCGCCGGTTCTATCAGTTTACCCCCTTGACCAAAATAAAATTTCAATATTGCAGCGGCCAATTTCTTGGCCTGCGATCTCACCAGATCCAGATGAATCTTCAAAGAGGGAGATGAAGAAAATGTAACCCCTAAATATTTAAAGGAGTACACTTGATCTCTGGACTTCCCCTTTATATTCCAAGGGTACACTGTCCGACTCTTTCATGCTCCCACAATTAGAATTTTTGTTTTTGCGTAATTAATTTTTAACATTTCTGAGTGACAAAATTCTCCAAATCGGTGGAGCAGTCTCTTAAGCCCCACCCTTGATTGGGACAACAGCATGATGTCATCAGCATATAGTATAACTGGCAACCGTCTTTGCCCAACTAGTGGCGCATGAGCATCCACCGCTTTCATGTAGGGCACTACCTTATTCAGGAACAGATTGAATAGGGCTGGAGCTAAAAGGCAGCCCTGTCTGACCCCACGTTCCACCGAAATCACCCTTGAAAGTGATCTCTGGTTACCATACCTCACTTGCATGGTATTCCCCGACTGGAGCTTCATCATTAAGAAAAGTAACCTAGGGTCTATTGAGGAGGCCCTCGACCCAGCCCAGAGACGCTCTCTGTTCACTGAGTCAAAGGCCTTCTCAAGATCCACAAGGCAGAAATAGTCTCCCCTGCCATCCAACTTGCTTCTTGATTAATGACGCAAGTAGGAGGATGTGGTCTGTAGTAGCCCTACCTTCACAAAAACCTGCTTGTCTGGCTCAGTTGCACCCGACTCATTAATCCAGAATTTCAATCTGCTCAACAAATATCTAGAATACATCTTCCCGATGACACTGAGGAGACTGAGATCGGGCGATAGTTACTCAAGACCGACGTCTCCCCCTTTTTGAATATAGGGATCAGGATGCTTCTAAGCCAGGAATCAGGGACCACCCCTGAGTCATTTATGGCTGTAAAAAGGGGGACCGAAAGCTTGGCCCACAACTCCGGGTGTGCTTTAATTAAGTCAGCCGGGACACAATCCGGGCCTGGGGCTTTACCCAACTTGAGCGAAGCTATTAGAGACCTAACTTCCTCCACTGTAACTGGAGGCCAGCTTTCGAACCTATTACTTGGGCTTGATTTGCACAGATTTAGGAATTAAAGAATCATATGAGAACAGCCAGGAATAAAAGCGTTCCCACTCATTTAAAGGGATAGCATATGAATTAGTTGTACTATCTTTCCATTGAAGTGATCGAATCAGCTTCCAGAATTTGGTGCTATCCTTCTTTTCAGTGGCAAGCTGCAAATCTGCCCATAATGCCTTTTGAAAGGTCAGTTTTTTCCCCCTTAACAGAGTCCTATAGTGTTTACGTTTGGCCTGTAGGTTAATCCACATCTCTGTCAAGGCTATGGTTCTTAACCTTTTCATTAACTGTCTAAGAGAGGACCTGGCTGCCCTACATTTTGAATCAAACCAGGTCTTCGCAGTCTCCTGCCTTTCTCGCCTCTCCATAATGGTAACCGTCACTGTCAGTTGTGATTCAAGGAGATTAACCAATTTATTATACCGTCCCACAACCTCTGGGGCCTGCAAGGTCTGACCCTCTCGCAGTAGTACTACCTCCGGATTTTTAATAAACCCCTCAAATACCTCAAAAAGGGCCTTGCCTTAGCGCACTTAGGTCTAATAATTAATTTTCCATTCTGGCCCTGGGGGGGGGGCTCAGAAGTTGTCGGGGAGGGACTCCCTTCTTTCCCACCAGGGGGGTCATATCTAACAGAATAGGGAGATGAAGGGTATCTGGTCTCAGAAGTACCTGTAGACCCAGGATGCAACTAAACGCGGGACGGGAGACTAAGAAATAATCGATTAGACTAGACCCATTATATGAGTGGAAGGTAAAATTGCCTAGATTATCACCCCTAACTCACCCATTTACGATTACCAAATCTAATGTTTGGATAAAGTTCTCCATAGCCTCGCTTCCTAACTCCACCCCAGTGTTTAACAAGCATCGCGGAGGGAGAGGGGAGTTATATAAAGATTCCTCCGAGGGTGCAACTAACAAGCGGGCATCAGAGCTCCCCAACCTGGTATTAAAATCACCTGCTATTAACAGCACCACATCCGAGTGCTCACTCATTGCCCTGGTAATTAAATTGTGCATTTCCAGCCAAATCTCTTCAGGGTAGTATGTCGATTTCACTGGGGGGACATACACATTCCCTAGGAGCAGTTCTAACCCGCTGGGGCACGAGGCATATAGTAACATAAAATTTGATTTGTACCTAGCCAAGATCCTAAATTTGAGCCCCATTTTCTGAGCTACCAAAACAGTCAAACTCCCACTGGGCCTTCCGCCCTTGGTGGAAAGCATGGCAGAGCCACAGAAACTGTCAAATCCAGGCAATTTTATAACACCAGAGGTCCCCACCACCCACGTCTCTTGGAGGATAAGAATATCAAACTTCTCCAGAAATGGGAGAAAGTCCTCCTCGAGACAACGCGCCTTCCAACCAGATAGGTTCCATGTTAGTACTGCCCACTTATCCCTGCCTCTCCCTCTAATCGGATCCAGTTCCCCCTCTGTCTCAACATTCAGATTGTCCCTGGGCCTAACCGAAATGCTAGGATAACTTCCTCTGCTCCTTAGATTTAAAGTGAAGGAAGTCAGCATGAGAGTGGGATTTGCGCCAGAGGCGTTCAGCAGCACGGGTGCAAGAGTGGAGGTGGTGGATACTGGGGGTGAGCCAAGGATGGCGGTTGTGGGAGTGGGCAGGGTGGGAGAAAAGAGGGACAAGGGAGTCAAGGGTGGAGGAGAGAGAGGCATTGAAAGCAGAGATGGCAGAGTCAGGGGAGGAGGAGGAGACTGAGGGGAGAATTGAGGAGAGAGAGGAGGCAAAGTCCAGGGGGTTAATGGCCTGCAAGTCACGGATGGGGTGTAGAGATGGAGAAGAGGAGGGGGGCAGTGGGAGACGTTGACCTTTGGAAGGCTACTAGGTCGGTGAAGTGGCATCCTACAAGAGACAATATATTAGCTGTAGTTAGGCGTAGGAGTTTATATAAACACTTGATAAAGAGGAAAAAATATGAATATAATAAGTCCATATGGGAATCACTATATCAGGCAATGTTAACAAATGATAGCCGAAAATTCTGGTCTGGAGCCAACCAGGACAGTGGACCCGAGCAAGAACCTTTGCCTTCACTTGCCAAATGGCAGTCACATTTTGAAAGGTTGTTTGCAAAACCTAACAGCCCTCTATTGATAATCGAACTACCCCCTCCTGATAGATTCCAGAAATGGCCTCCAGTTACCCCTACAGAGATTCTCAAGCTACTTCCTCCCTTAAGAATGGCAAGGCACCGGGGATAGATTTCATCCCCTCATAGCTTCTAAAGCTTAAAGCTAACTGGTGGACCTCCTTGCTGGCGCCTCTTTTCACAGTGATCAGTTCCCAAGGTTTGATTCCTAAATCCTGGCTGAAGAGCCTGGTAGTCCCAATTTTTAAGAAGGGAGACCCGCATGAACCTGCAAATTACAGACCTATTTGCCTTTTATTCACAGTAGGGAAACTATGCAAAATTTCTGCTCGGTAAATTTCAAGACTGGCTTGATGGAAATAATATCATTATTCCTGAGCAGGCGGGCTTTAGAGCAGATCAGTCTACCTTGGACCATGCGCATATTCTCAAGCATTTATTTACAAAGTATGCTCTATCCCAATCAAATATTCCTATGTTTTGCTGCTTTGTTGATCTGAGGGCAGCCTTTGATACTGTTGATAGGGAGCGTCTATGGATAAAACTTAAAGTTTCTTCTATTGATGGCCATCTGTTGTTCTTAATGGTCAAACTCCATCATAATAACACACTCCTGGTTCATGTTGCCCCTAATCGTCCTCTCAGTAGGGACTTGCCCCTTGACAGAGGAGTGTGGCAGGGCTGTATATTAGCCCCAGCGCTTTTTCATTTTTTTCTCAATGACTTACCGCTTTTCATGTCAATAGATAGTCTACATGCTCCAAAGCTAGGCTCCCGGAGGTTATCCCTACTCCTTTATGCAGACGATACAGTTCTTCTTTCGATATTGCAGGTTGACTTACGCCAAAGCATGCAGAGATTTGCACTTTTATTGCAAGCAAGAAAACTTGTCTATTAACCATGCTAAGACTAAGGTTCTGGTTGCAGGCCGCCCTTATTGCCAATTCACTTGGTATATGGATTGCACTAGAATAGAGCAGGTACGAACCTTTAAATATTTGGGAGTTGTCTTTTCTGCGACCTGCAGTTGGTCCCCACACTATGAGATAGCTATGTTGCAGGCCCGGAAAACTTCTAGAGCAATTATTAGTTTTTTTTACTCCCAGGACGGTAAACTTGTAGGACCCGCCCTACATTTATTTAAAGCCAAGGTGATTCCTCAGTTGTTATACGCGGTGACCATTTGGGGTCACCCCTTCCTGGGGAAGCTGGAGGGTATCCAGAATTCCTTTGTCCATTCAGTCCTTGGCCTCCCAATGTGTGTACCTCAGATGATCTTGAGAGAAGAAACAGCTATGAGATCAATTAAGTCACATGCTCAAATAATGATTTTCAAATTCTGGCTGAAGGTAGTAGTCTTTTCGCCACCGGTTTCCTCCCTTTTGACATTTATTGCCAGTGAGAAGGCAAAGGGCTACTTGTCGGACTTAGTCAAGCAGGACCTATACAAACTGGGCCTTGCAAAAGAAATTCTTCGCCCATTGGGTCCTACAGGAGCTATTTCTCTGATTAAGAGGAGAGTTTACGATCAGGAATTGCAATTGGAAAACTCTGCTCTATCTGCACAAAAGATTGCGCCCGACTATGCCCCTAGTAACCTTAATTCCTCCCCGCCAGAATATTTAATTAAGTGGACAAACTGGCCTCAGAGAAGAGCATTAACACTTATGCGTTGCAATGTTTTCCCCATAGCCATTCTATAGGACAGATATAGGAAAATCCTGAGGGCAGAAAGACTCTGCCCACATTGTGATATGGCAGCCCTCGAGTCTAATGAGCACATATTATTATATTGTCCTAAGTACAATCTCTTGAGGGATAAATATATTGGATCTTTTATCCAATCAATGCCGGTTGGTTTGCCTGGAATATTCGAGTCCAACTATTATTAGAGGGCCGTGATTCTTTTAGATTTAGGGCTCTTGCTGCCTTTAGAGCCTGTGTAGTTTTCTACAAATGGAGGTTAGCAATCTCCTCCCCTTCCTGACTAAACTACACGGAGTTTATGTACAAAGTTTTGTTAATTATAATGTTTCCTATCAGTGCCTATACACATATAAATGCATTGGTGCTCCTGATTTAATTTTGTACTTGTCTACTGCTATGGGGAGCTAAGAGGTGGCTGACTATAGATATAACATCTCCCTTGACGTATGTCGCCACAATTTAGGTGTTAAATAGTTGCTCTTGTTTTGTTTTTGCTGAGGGGCTAATTTCCGAGCAAAAGTTTATATTATAACCTATGAGGCATACAAGGTCCATCTGTTTGAATTGGGTTCTTTGTGAGCCATCTGTTTACTGGCCTTTATTTAAGAGGTATGTAGGTATGTAAATTTCTGCTCGTTTACTGTCTATTGTATTGGTAACTACAAAGGGCTATGGCCAAAGAATATTAGAAATTCATTGTTATCACCAGTCTGTTTTCTAAGGTCTGTGATGTATGGTGATGACTCTTAGTCAAATCGTTTACTACTTATCACTTATTTACTAACCTACTCTATTAGTTGCAGGGGTCAAAAGTCGCCAGCCTAAGCCCTGGGAAGGGCAAGGCTAACCCTAAATGCTCTTTTGTATCTTGAGAGTTAATATCTGTTAACGGTTGTGAGTTATATTTACAGTATATTTTAAATCATGTTATTTTGATATTGTGTTTATTGTTCAATTTTTAAATTTTATTTTGTATTTGGTATGGCCAATGGGCAAAACAATAAAAACTGAACTGAACTGGGAGACGTTGAAAGAGGCAAGGAAGTGGTCAGAGATGGACTGAGGAGCGAAGGAGAGATCAGAGACAGAGCAGTTCCTAGAGAAGATGAGTTCAAGAGAATGGCCGTTGAGCGCCATTCCCATGGGCGCCTTCCACCCATCGAAACTACGTGGAGATGGGTGGAGGCGTCTCGTGTGAAAGACCCATAGATGCTTGACCAGGAGAGGTCACTAGTTCCATAGAGATCCTTTCCAGCAGTTGTGATGACTGGTTCCACAAAAACTCTGGGTGTTAACAAGCAAGACGACAGCCTGCTGGAATTTGAGTTTGCTCCATGAAGCCCCTACTTACATTGTTTAGTGTGTACAGCCTAATAAACAAGCACCCCCCTGTGTATATTTCATATGCATTCGTGCAGCCCGGCCAGGTGTTCTTCTCCGTCCTGCTTCTCCTTCTCACTATCCCACCCCCTGTCATGACTCTCAGCCGTGGCGAACTATGGGAAGAAGAAGCCGCCCCAGCTGTTTCTTTCTCCCAGGCTATTATGACACCCCCAGTGGTTCATACCCGGGTTTATACCTGCCAGCACTCGGCGATCGTAATTAACCAAATTCTATGTGCAAAACCTTGAGTTTAAGTGTCAAATTACATACTTTATTGAGTGCCTATAGGGCAAAGTGAAACCAAAGTCAAAAATGAAATTGAAAGCAAATGGTCTCTCCATGCTGTTACCCAGTTTCTCGCATCCACGGCTCACAGTGATGTGCCTGCAGGAAGCAGCAAACAGTTTATCGGGGTCTTGCACTTGTGGTGCTGGAAATCCCTCTCAATTCACTAAACCCTCCAGTGATACATGTGGCTCTTATATCTTCTCTCTGTCATCTTCTGCGTCACCATACAGTGCAGGCGTAAAACATCTCACCTGCAAGGGCGCTCTGTACTTCTTCAAGTGTCCAAACCTCATATAGGGCAACAAGCTCCCCTTCTGTCACTTCACATTCCCTGTACCCCGAGGCACTTGTTTCCCTGAAGAGATTCATCTATTCCACCTGATCGAGGCGCTCCTGGTGGCCCCTCAGGTACCTTCTCGCTATCATCAGGGTAGGGACGAGAAACAACGGCAAATAAGGTCCAGCCCCCGTTATTGACAGCCTTACTTTTGGCGTTTTGCAAACTTTGAGGAAACACTCAGTCTTGTTTGGATCCCACTCTCTCACTTCGTCTGGGGCTCCCACTGTTGCATTCTGCAGAGCTTGCAATGCAGCACGGTTGCACATTGTTTCCACTCCACTATGCATACAAAGAACCCCATTGTTTAGTTTAGTTTATTCAAAATTTATAACCCGCCCCCTCCTGCCAAATGGCAGCTCAGGGTGGTGTACAAAAGACAATAAAACCATCATATAAAAATACAAAATACAATATAAAAACAATGTTTAAAAAATCATCAAACGAGGCCTGACTAAAACCCACTACCTCACATTTGCCACCCTGTGAGTGCATAAGTGGATTCTGAGGATGGGTCTGCTAGTTCTCTCTGCACATCAAGCCTCATCCAAATGTCAGAAAAGGCTAGCGTATCCATACCCCCCCCCCCCAATTTCTCAGCTCAGGGGACCCTGACCCAGCCACAGCACCTGCATTTGAAATCCATTTGGCATCACAGGGCAATCAACCCATTGCAATGAGTTTCCATGGTGTTAGGACCCCTCATGCTCATTCCAATCAAAAACGGTTACTTTTCAAAGGTAAGAAATTATCTTTGAAGTTATCAACCCATGGGAAATAGCATCCTGGCCCTGCTCCCACATACATTCAGATCACAAAGACCTTCACTGCCTTGCAGATCCCCCCACCTACCCTCCATCACTTCATGCAATGGTTCCCTCCACCCTGATGAAAAAATGGCATGCTTCCATGGTAGTAAAATCTGCAAAATTTTGTAGACGAGTTTGATTGTGCACAGACATGCTTGTGACAGGAATGTCTCTACAGTATAATTGCCACCTGGATTGACAGTGCAGGTGCATCAACACGCACCCAGCAGAAGCCTGATGAAAAGTTTTTCACCAAATAGCCGGCCTCTAATGCCACATGACGAAAAGCAGCCAATAAGAGCTCACGCACGATGCACGGCCATTTTCCTAGTGCCACATGACCAAAAACAGCCAATTGTAGTGATTGGTTTAGTGTGTTTGTAGGACAAGGCCTTTGTAGTTATGATATTCCATTATTCCATTTAGATCCATAGCTTTTAGAATAGTTAGCAGTAATATATATATATATATATATATATATATATATATATTATTTTTAAAATGGAGTAAATATATAGGTGGTAGGCGTAGGGACCATGCCAGCGGAGTGGCAGCAGGCAGCAGCAGTAGCCCGAGCACATCACCATGCCCCAAACTCCGCAGGCCTGCTTTAGGGCAACAGGCTTCAGCGGCTAAGCATTGCGTCCTGGCAGTGCCCTCCACTGCCAAGCAGGTCACTGGAAGGCCTGCACGGCATGAGGCTGTGCCTGTCTCTGCTTCTGCTGGTGCTAGAGCAGGTGCTGCTGCTTCCAATGTTCCTCCAGGACCACCAATGTCCCCCATTGACGAGGTGATCCCCAGCAGTCCAGAGCTGGTGGATCCCACCCTGGCTGCTAGAGGCAGGGTCCGATCCCTGGGCAATGGCAGTAGGGAGAGGAGGAGTAGCAGCAGCAGCAGTAGCAGCTATAGAGGTGGGCACAGGGAGAGTGCCAGAAGCATGGCGGGTACGGGCAGTCAAGCCTCAGGGTCCCAGTACTCCACTTCATGGGACATCACAGTAATTGAGGACAGTGAGGTAGAAGAAGAAGACACTAGTGCTGCAGAGGAGATGTCTCAATCTGAGGCGATGGCTGTCCCTCCTCCCAGAGCTGTGTCGCCACCAAGTTCTGCCTCTCCCAGCAGCGCTAGCAGCATGCAGTGCATCACCTGGGGTGGGCCAGAAGTCAGGAGGGGGAAAAAAATCCTCTGTCTGGGAACATTTTAAGCTGGTGCGGGCAGATGATCCCCGGGATGTGCAGTGCACTTTGTGCAATAAGCTGGTGAATCTTGGGCAGGTACTCGCCAACCTTGGGACAACTGCCATGGTGAGGCACCTGAAGTCATGCCACAGCACTCTGCTGCTAAGTGGGAAGGCAAGGGAAGTGGATGCCAGCGGGTTCCCGACTGCAGTGCCCAGTCGTCCGCCTCCTTCAGCGGGCCAGTGTCCTGCACCAACTGCTGCCTCTAGCAGCAGGAGCACTATTCCTGCTAGGGGGGAAGAACAGCAGCAGGAGCCTCACCAGCAGCATCAGTCCACCAAGGAGGAGCTCGTGTGGGGGCAGCTGCCAAGGCCATTGGCAGCTGGAGGGCGGCATGGCTATCAAGACAAAGCAAGGTACCTGTTAGGAGAAACGTTTGCGCTGGATGGGCAGCCCTTCTCCAGCGTAGAGGACACGGGCTTCAAGCAGCCAGTTGGGTTCCTGGCCCCCCAGTTTAAACTGCCGTCCCACACCACTGAGTCGGAATGTGGTGCCCAACCTGTACAGGACTTTAAAGGAGCGTGTGAGGGAGCAGCTGGCAGGGGCTGGGGGGCTACTGTCCACTTCACCACAGACCTGTGGTTCTCCAGGAATGCCCAGCATGCCTACCTGGTGGTAACGGCGCACTGGTGGCAGGACCCGGCAGAGGCAGCTTTGGGGAGTGGCAGGAGGGGTCCCAAAGCAGGGTATAGGTGGGTCCTGCTTCAGGCGCAAGTAATGGACAGCCCCCACACTGCCAGGAACATCGAGGCAGCCCTGGCCACCATGGTGAGGGAGTGGGTCACGCCAGGCACGGCCTTCACCAAGGGGTGTGTAGTGATGGACAATGCCGCAAATATATTGAAGGCAGTCCATGACAGGGGCTTCACCAGCATCCCTTGTGCTGCACACACCCTCCATCTTGTGGTCAGGGACGCTCTGGGCTTGGGGGAGAAGGGGGTTGGGGAAGGCACCCTTAGCTCTCTGATCAACTTGGGGAGGAAGCTGGCGGGGTTCTTCAACTGGAGCGTGAAGGGCAGCGAGCTCCTCCAGGAGAAGCAGGTCGAGCAAGGCTCCCCAGGGCACCAGCTGGTCCAGGATGTGGCCACACAGTGGAATTCCACCTTCCTGATGCTCGAGCGGCTTCTCGAGCAGAAAGCCGCCTTGCATCAGGTTCAATTGGTGATGGACAGTGGGGCACCAGAAGGTTTTAATGGGGTGGAATGGGAGATCCTGGATCACACGGTCTTCGTCCTGAGACCGTTCCTGGCCGTGACGGAGACCATGAGCAGCTCCACTGCAACCCTCAGCCAGGTGACCCCTCTGGTCAATAGTCTCCACAGGAGCCTGGACGAGATTTCGAGGGGCGGGATTGTGGCCCTGAGGGCAGGCAGCTGGCCGATGAGGCTCTTGACCTGGCGTGGAAGCTGAAGGCAGGGCTGAGGGCATGTTTTGATGACCTGCTGAAGCGGGAGCAATATGTCCTGACAACCATGCAGCATACTAGACCCCAGGGTCAAGGGCAGCATGGCACGCCAGACACAGTTCTATGGCATCCGGAAGGGTGTGCTGGCGGAGAGGATCCGGCAGGCAGAGCGAGCTCTGGAGAGTGTGTGGCAGCAGCAACAGCAGGAGGACACCCCTGGGGATGGTGGGAGTGGGAGCAGCCACCCCTCTCAGCCAGCTGGGTCTATCCCTACCCCCAACCCTAGTGGTAGCAGCACCAGCAGCTGCAGCTGCAGCAGCAGCAGCAGCAGCAGCAGCAGCAGCACCCCTATTGGCAGCAGCAGCAGAAGCAGCTCTGCCTATGTGCAGGCCACTCTGAGGAGCATGGGGCCGTGCACAATAGGGCAGGCAGCATGGCTGAGGGCAGTGGTGGGGGTGGTGCCCAGGCAGAGCTATGAGAGGGAGTATGATGGTGCCTTAGCAGCCATGGAGACCTACTTTGAGGAGGAGCCCTGTATTGATCCCAGCAGTGATCCCTTGGGCTACTGGGTCAGCAAGGCCAACGTGTGGCCAGCCCTGTTGAAAGTGGCTAAGGGTATCCTGTCCTGCCCACCAACCAGTGTCCCCAGCGAGCGGGTGTTATTGATGATGGGGAACATTTGCTCCCCGCATCGCCTGAGACTGAGGGCCAAGTTGGTGGAGCAGTTGCTCTTCTTGAAGGTGAACCTTCTGCTGCTGGGATTCGCCGAGCTGCCCCTGGACAAGGAGTGATGGTGCAGTGGCACACGCCATCCCATGCCAGGGGCAATCTTGGGATGGGTCTCCTCCACCTCAATCTGGGCTAGGGCTACTTCTGCTGTGCTGCTGAGGTGTTGTCCTTCCCTCCCAATTCCCAGCACCCGCACTGCCCCCCCCCCATACTAGACAGCCTCGGCCGCCTTAAGTGACTTACCTCATGACGCAGGGTGGCACTGGGAAACTGTAAGCCTGCCAACCGGCCTCTGGCTAGACAATTTTGGCCCACCTATCTGACTGGCTCTCTCTCTCTCTGCGCAGTCTTTGCCAGCCTATCTGAATGCCCTACCAAGGTCCCAGCCTGCCTTCCTTACTGCCTCTCATTATTATTATTATTATTATTAAACATTTATAAAGCGCCAGTAACAACCTGGCGCTGTACAGAACATATAATCAGCTGCGGTCCCTACCTGTGGCTTACAATCTAAAAGA
>QEPC01006781.1:160745-171857 GCA_003113815.1 Sphenodon punctatus | reverse complement strand
GCCGCTGGTGCTGGGGGGTGGGCTCGCCTCGCCTCGGGGTCGCTCTTACTCTTTTTTTAAACAAAAAGCCAGGCTGGGCAGGGTGGGTGGTGGGTGTCCCCCCTTCCACCTGCGCAGCCTGGACTCGGGGAGTTTTTTTTTGAAAAAAACATTTTTGCTGGGGCAGTTTTTTTTTACATTGCAGCCATTTTTAAATGGCTGCAATGCAAAAAAAATCCGGTACCCCGGAATCCGGTACCGGGTCCGGATTACCGGGTCGAATCCGATAATGCCAGTACGCCCGATACCGGCATTATCGGATACCGGATTCTACCGGTTTCCCACCCCTAGCAGCCAGAGTGAATCACTGAGGAAAGTTCTGCTTTGGGGAAATTTTTCTTTCTCATTTGAACGTGGACGTAACGTAAGCCCTTCAAGCAGCCTCACTGAGGACTATCAAGCACAGGCTAATGGATTAGGCCCTGTTATATAGGTTGGCCAGAAGAGGTCACTAGTGCCATAGAAATCCTCTCCAGCAGCTGTAATTGCAGGTTCTGTTCTCGCTTGATAAACTGGTCACTGGAGCTCACAGGCCCTTTCTGCTGACTCTGAACAGGGCTTATGTTCATGTTGACACCTCAGTCCTACACACTGTGAGAGGCTCTGAAAGCCCAGTCAGGTGAACCTCCAACAGCACAATCAGGCTAACCCAGCCTCTATCGTACGCTTTGCTAACAATAGACCAAATAACTTGGAGAAGTGAACAAAGAGACAGACAGAGAAGATGGAAAAACGGCGGGGGAGGGGGAGGGGGGGAGAGGGAGCAAGGCCTGATCTGACTTCTCTGTTCTCCATTCCTGTCCAACAAAGTCTATCCTCTCTTCATTAACTAGGCCAGGCTGAGTTCATGAATGAAGCCCATAGATTACTGACATTTGAGGGCTGCATCCCATACATGATGGTGCAGGTCTCAGCACACACCCAGAGCCTCCTTTCCTGGCCCCTGAGGGGGGTTGCAGACAGAACCAGTATTAACTCCCAAAGACACACTCTTCCAGGTGCGGCAGGTCTGTTAACAAGGGAAAGCTCTGTCCTGCTCTCATACTCTCTCTGACTTGAGTAAGACACACTGCAAGGGAACCGGTTTCTGTTGCACAAATAACAACTGGCTGGATAGCAGAGACAGTGTCTTCCAGCTTTTCTCAAAAACAGAACAAATAATCTTGACTCACAAGCAAAGAGACAGAAGGACGGGGACACGGAAAAGAATGATTCTCCATCTTTAGGGGCAGATCTGATTTCTCCTTTCTCCATCCTTTAATTCCCCCTCCAGACATCCACTAGAGAGCAGCTCTGACAGGTGCTGACTGTGGGCTGCACCTGGGTAATGTCTTGACCCCCAAAGCTCATTCTTCCCTCAGTAACACAAGGCCAGGTAAGTTTTATAAAACCAAGGATTATTGATGTTTTGAAGAATGGATCCCTGAACACACCCAGAGCTGCCTTTCCTGACTGCCCTGAGGGGCTTATGTTATAAGCCTGAAAAGATGTTTGCCTCTGCCCACCTTTGCTCCTGCATCCTGAACCAAGGAAGCCCCAGTGCCCTCTTTCCTGCTCTCAGAGGGGAACTTCAAGAGCCTATGCAGAACCATTTGACGCACATGTGGCCAGGCTATGGGAAGAATCACCATCACCTAGCAACAGCAATCAGCACAGCACATGAGCATGTGTGCAACAGGGGTTTGCACCAGGTACCCATGTCATTTTCGTTTTCCGTTTTCATTACTTTAAAATGTCATTTTCATTATCGTTATTAACGGCAATGTCGTTTGAGTTATCATTATCGTTATCTGTATCGGTATCACTATCAGTACTGTTTCAAACAAATATTTTATTTTTGGTATTGGTATCGATTCCCATGTGCAACTAATATCTATCTAAATCTAAGGGAGATCGGGAAGGGAAAAGGAAAACTATCTATTATCTAATAAATTATCTATATAACTATTCTAATCTAATCTATGTGTCTATAATATATATCTATATCTAATCTATACTATTTATTTAATATATTTAATATATTTAATTTATTTATTTAATTTATTTAATTAATTTATTTATTTATTTATTTATTCAACTCTCTTTTATTCCGCTCCATCCTGCTCAGAGAGCAGCTCGGGGTGGCTTACAACAGAAGCAATCTCTAAAAAATCCACAATTAAACTATACTAAATTCATTAAAATATACTAAAAGGGCAGATCCAAAACCCCTCTCCTAACCCACCCTCCCCGTCTCCCTCTCCAAAGGCCTGGAAGAACAGCCAGGTCTTACACTGCCTTTGGAAAGAGAGGAGGTCTGGGGCCAGGAAGGCCTCCGTCAGGAGGGAATTCCACAGCCTACAAGTGGCCACTGAGAACGCCCTCCCCATCGTCATCACCCAGGAAACCCAGGGGACTTCAAGTCAGGTGTCCCCAGCCGACCGAAGGGTCCACGATACAACCAACCATAGGGTCCTCAAGAAGCACCCCCAGACTACGGACCTGAGTAACTAAAGGGGGGCAAACCCCGTCAATGGCAGGAGCCACCACTCCCTACCCACCAACATCACCTCCATCTTGTCGGAATTCAACCTCAGATGGCTCACCCTCATCCAGTCCCCTGCAGCCACAAAACACTGGGTGAGCACCAAGACTGCAGGGTCTGGGTCTGCAGAAAATGAAAGGTAAAGTTGTGTATCATTGGCGTAATAATGATGACAACGCATGCCGAACCCTCTCACAATCTCGCCCAAAGGCTGCATATACACAGGATGGGGGACAGAATGAAACCCTGCGCGACTCCACACGTGACGTCCCGGGGAGATGAAGTACACTCCCCAAGAACCACCCACTGAGTTCTCCCGGCCAGGAATGAGCGGAACCATTTAAGAACAATTCCGCCCACTTCTGCCCCATTCCGCAGCCAAGCCACCATCATCTTATGGGCAATGGTATCAAATGCTGCCGACAGAGCTAACAAAATTAAAAGAGATGATCTGCCCTGATCTAATTCACGGCGCAGGTTGTCGACCAAAGCCACAAGTGCAGTCTCGGTGCCAAACCCAGGACGAAAGACAAACTGTGAAGGATCAAGAAAACTGACCTGATCCAGATGCCCCTGAAGCTTCTGAGCCACCACCCGTTCAATAACTTGCACTAAAAAGGGGAGGTTAGAGACTGGCCGATAGCTGGTAGGGGAGTCAATGTCAAGAGATGGTTTCATGAGCAGAGGCCACACCCCCGCCTCTTTGAGGCAGCTCGGCACTCTGCCCTCCCTAAGGAGGCATTGACAACCCACACCAGCAATGGCCCTAGTGTCTCCCAGCAGACCTTAACCAGTCAGGATGGGCATCGATCTAGTTTTCAACAAGTGACTCTAACCACCCCAAGGACATCCACTGCATCAGCAGTTGACACCCACTGATATTGATCCCATGAAATCAGACAATATGGGGCCTCTGTTACCTCAGGTTCACCCATTGTTGTAAGTGCGGTGTCAAAATCGTGGTGAATCTGGGTGATTTTACCCATGAAAAAGTCAACAAACATGTCACAGCGAGCACTGGAAGATTCCAGTTCCAGGTGGAGAGAGGCCGGACTGACCAGCCTCTGCACCACCTGGAAAAGCTCTTCTGGATATGACTTTGCAGATGCCATGAGGGTAGCAAAGAACTCTTTCTTTGCTGCCCGCAGAGCTACAGCATAGGCTTTTAAACTAGCTCTATGCTGCAATCGATCGGCTTCAGCACAAGTACGGTGCCACCATCACTACAGCTGCCATCCTTTCTGCTTCATCTGGTGCAGATCCTCTGTAAACCAAGGGGACCTGCATCGTCGACATTCCAGAAGCGGATGCCTGGGAGCTGTTCGGTCAATGGCCTCCATTAGCAAGGTGTTCAAAAAAACAAGTTCATCGAGCGAACAGTCTTCAAGATTGGGAGGTGATTCCCCTAGAGCATTCCAGAACCTCTCTGGTTCCATAAGTCTCTGGGGGACAACCACCCAAACTAATTATGCACTGCTCCTGGGGAAGACATGCACCAGGAGACTGGCCTGGAGGAGGTAATGATCTGCCCACCACAAGGGCATTGCTAGCACATTCCCCATCACTGGATCCCCCGCTTCAAGGCTAGTGCAGAATATCAGGTCAAGGGTATGTTCTCCATCATGTGTTGGGCCCACAATCCTCTGAGACGGTCCCATGGCTGTCATGACGGCCATGAACTCATGCTCCTCTCCTCCAAGATTGGCGTCAGCGTGGATGTTGAAATCCATCTACTATATATAATGTACAAGGGGGAGAAGGGCAGGGAAAGGGAGAAGGTAAAATGCAAGGTATGAGAAAGGAAAGGTATTGGTAATACAATGAGGACTAACGAGGATTTTTTGTGTGCAAGCACCACAGTTCTGTAAACACAACCTGACAAGCAGAGCTCTCAATGAACACAGAGAAAAAAAGCCTGGCCCTCCCATTATAAAGGGTTGCAATGCCCTCCCCCATAAACTCCCTGATTGGTTGTGGGAGGCATCAGGCATTGAGCAATCACTGAGTGCCATGAGACTGCTAGGGCTTGCTTGCACTGCTCATTGGCCAGTGATACAGTCATTAGATACTGCTGAGCTGCTCATCCCTTCCAATACATGCACAGTTCTAGAGCTCAACCCTGGTTAAGGGTCCAAGATGTCTGCTGCCTCCTTCCTTCTCCACGTTTCCCTTCCAAAACCCAACAGCCACAGCACTAATAATAACGACAACAATAACAACATTGTCATTTTCATTATCATTATTCTTGGTTGTCTTTTTCGTGATTGCAATAACGAAAACGAAAACAATTTTTTTGGTTAACATTGTTGTAAAAACGAAAACGACATGCACATCCCTAGCATTCAACCAAACAAATGTGAATGCATTGATCAGCAACAACTAGATCTCTTCATGTTGACTTGACATGCATAGCAAAGTCCTTTCCAGCTGTGGCTGTTTTCAGAAAAGCATAATACCAGTATTATTTCCTATAAATCCAGACTGAAAGTGATCGTCTGAACAGCCATACCGGTATAAATAGTTCTACTTCCAGGCTGAACCCTGGTTAAATGCCAATATAGTTCAACCTGGATTTAAAGGTCTGTGATTGAAATAGTGTTAGAATAATGTCTGCGTGAACTGATATTAAGTCCCCTAGATCACAGAGATTTGAAGGTAGAGTTTCTGTCCGCTCCAGGGACCCATGACAGCAACTGAGAGGCAGCAAGGATGTTGTGAGGAGAGGGACTCACAGCTGCCCACACGGCAGTCAGGAGAGGCACACAGGCAGGAAACAGACCAGATCAGACCAGAGACACTCACGGACTCTGTTCCCTGATTTCTTTTTCTTTTATTATAGATTTATAAAAGTTTTTTTCCTCATTCCTTTATTTGTTTTTTAAACAGTGTGGGCTGCATCTGGGTAGCCATTCACTGCCCCAGCTCTGCCTCCTCCCCACTCTCTGAATCTCGGCAAGGCAGGAGTCCCCCAAGACATGCTCCCTCCCACCCACTAATGGAGTCTCGGGAGCGGATTGAGCACCGCCCGTGCTGCCTGAGGGTCTCCTCTCCTGGCTGGGTTTGGAGGCCAGGACGAGCACTTTCCCCCTCCTGAAGGGAATCAGGAGATCCTCATCGGCTCCCAGCTGTTGTGTTTCAGGCAGAGGTGTCCACAAGCTGCTTATAAGGAGCCAAAAGCCAGAAGCAGGTAAATAGGATGATAATCCCACTTGCCTCGCCTCCGACCCCTCAGATCTCCCTCTGCAATGGGAGTGGCAGAGTCACGCCCACCTCCACAATGGGAGTAGCAGGAGGGGAACTGAAATTCAGCTTCAGTGAACCATGGGAATGACAGAGTCCTCCTAGCAACCCCTCTATTGGCATAAGTGTTATGACCATACCGGTTTAATGATTTATATTGGCATGACCGTGATCATCTGAATATTAAGTCCTGATTAAAACCATGTGAATATAATGCCAGCTTTATAAATAATGTGAGCATTAGAGCATCCATCTGAAAGCAGATGGTGTTTTCATATAAATCTTGATATAGCAACAAAGGTTTTAAAGAGTCTGAGAAACCTGTGTAGAATATTTTTGGAAGCAGTAGAGACTCGGCTCCTTTTGGAGACAGGTTGCAGGAAGCACATTACACCAGTGCTCTAGAGTCTGCACTGGCTATCGATAGCTTTCTGGGCACAATTCAAGGTGCTGATTTTGATCTTTAAAGTCCCAAATGGCCTGGGACCCATGTATCTGAAACAGCGCCTGTCCTAGCATGCTTGGTTGGCAGCCCCTGCGGCCGGCCAGGGCTCCTGCTGTGGATTCCCCGTTACTCTTGTTCAATCGACAGGAACGCATAAGAGGGCATTGTCCGTTGCTGCCCCAATGTTGTGGAACACATTCCCCCTGGATCTCCCTTTGAGTCCAGGCCAGAGCGTCTTTCAGAGGCGGTGTGAAACTTTCCTTTTTGTTAAAGCATTTGTCAGGAAGGGATAGGGAGAAGGATTAGGTGGAAGATTGTTGAGGGGGTTGGAGTGGTTTGGTTTTTGGGGTGTGTGTGTGTGTTATATTTTAAATGTGTTTAATTGTATTTTATGTTTTTTGTAAGCCGCCCTCAGCATTTGGGGAAGGATGGGGTATAAATGTTATCAAATAAATAAATGATGCAGCCAGGAGAGTCTGAGGAGACTCAGACTGTAGTAACTCTGGAAGAAACTCTCCAGAGGAGGCCTAGAAACACTGACTCAAGTCATCCCTACAATCACCTGTGTGCTGACTCTGCCTCAGTTTAAGCAGGAAACGGGAGGTGTAGATACAAGGCTGCAGATTTGCATGCAGGGGCTGTTCTCTGGCTCTGAGAAGTTTAAGAGAGAATGGGTGGGTTCCAGTCACAGAGCCATTTGTCTCAGGAAGCCAAGCTGCCCTTGATTCCCCACCATGGCCTGGGCCCTGCTCCTCCTCACACTCCTCACTTACTGCTCAGGTGAGGAAGATTTATCCACTGGAAGAAATAAAACATCCCTATTTGAAATCCTCAATGCAACCATTCCCTCCCCAGCTGCTGGGTGGGAGTGTGTGTTCCTGCCAAGGGCTCTGGCCTAGTTTTGCTGAGCTTGTTTCTTTTCTTTCAGATTCCAGTTCCCAGCAGCTCCTGTCCCAGAAATCCCAGGAGGTGGTGTCTCCAGGAGGGACTGTCACACTCTCCTGCATCCTGAGCAGCGGAGCCATTGGTGATGGCAATTACCCGGTCTGGCTGCAGCAGCAACAGGGCAGTGTGCCTCGGCTGCTTGTGTATAGAACTAGTACCAGACCCACTGGGGTCCCAGAGCGATTTACTGGGTCTAGATCTGGGAACACCATGTCCCTGACCATCACGGGGGCCCTGGCAGAGGATGATGCAGATTATTACTGCGCTGTGTGGACGGGGAGTGCTACACACAGTGACTCAGTCAGATGGGGAAGTGAGACAAAAACCCACCCTGTAACTCTGCTGGAAGGAGTTACTGCTGCTGGGAGCGTCACTGGCTGCAGGTGCTAAACTGAGAGTTGAGAGCCAACGAATCACTGCCGCCTTTGAATTCAAACTCCCCTTTCCCTCTGCAGCCCAGGAGCTGCCCCCTTCCTCCTCGCTCACTTTGCAGCTGGACAAGTAATACCAAGGCAGTGCATGGACAATTGTCTGGGAAGCTTGTTCCTTTACTCCTGTGCCTTTGCTCTTTGCACTAGGGGGGAAGAGTGACCGAGGCCATGGTTAGGGACCCAGAGAAGTGGGCAATTCCTGCTCTTGCAAACATACCCATGGCATGGAAATCAAACTCCAGGATGATGTGGCCCCTATTATGCTGGTTGGGTGGGAGCTGACAGGAAATTAGCTGGGATATTTTGTAAATTCTGGGAGAGATTCCCAGTCAGTGTAAGGTGGCATCGGCCCCACTGGCACAAACATGGGTGAAAACAGACATGACGCTAACCACCCTTTAACCATCCTTGGTGGTCATTTATGTATGTTTCAGGGCCGCATAGGGCACCAACACAAATGATAGCGCATGAGTCATTTGTGTTCAAAATGCTGAAAATGGGATGTGCGTGGTAAAATTGGACCCAGGCTGTGACTGGGGTGCTTTACAAGGAAATTTATAAACCCAAACCACAGGGAACCATCCTTCAAGGATGGGTCCCTGTGTTTTGGGTGTATACATTATTTATTTTTAGCTTGATGTGCATGTAGACTGTGTTTTCTTCCATTCGATGTTATCCCTGGGAACTTCTTGCTGCTGTGTTTTGCCAGTGTTGGTTTTGGGTGTTTCCCTGTGTTTTGGATTTATAAATTATTTATTTTAAGCTTGATGTGCATGTAGACTGTTTTCTTCCATCCGATGTTAACCCTGGGAACTCCTTGCTGCCGGCTTATGCCATGCCACTGGCCTACCGTCCCCCTGGCTCCACCCCTAGACCCGCCGGCCTTACTACCCCAGTGCCCCTCCAACATCAAAACCCACCAGCCACCCCTGGCCAGAAACAGTGTTGAACTCTTGAACTGGGTGGGGAAGGACCTGATGGATGAATCTCTGGCCAATGAGCAGCTCAAGTAGGTCCCTGAAGTTGAATGGCACCCTTTGATTCCTCAATGCTTCTGCCTCCTGGAACCAATCAGGAGGGCTCTGGGGGAGGGCACGGCAACCCTTAATATTGTAGGGCTTGGAGGCTTCACCCTGTGTTACCTCTCTTGTTTGTCAGGGTGCATTTGCAGAAGCTGCTGGTGCTTGCACTAGAAATTCTCTATCTATCTATCTATCTATCTATCTATCTATCTATCTATCTATCTATCTATCTATCTATCTATCTATCCCTTATTCCTTCCCCTACCACCCAATCCTTATTCCTTAGGTATATATACACACAAATTATATATATATATATATATATATATATAGAGAGAGAGAGAGAGAGAGAGAGACAGATTAGTAGATATACCTCTTGAGTTTTCCTTTTCCCTTCCCCTGTCTGTCGCTTCCTGTTCATATATTATATAGACATAGATATTAGTTGTATATATATTAGCTATTTAGATACAAGACTGGTTTATTATATATAATTATTATATATTACTAATTAATTATTAATTAAATAATTATTAATTATTAATTATTAATTATTAATTTTTAATTATTAATTTATTATTATTATTAGCAAATATTTATATTTATAAAGTAATTGAATAGACACTGTCCCTGCCCTAGGGCTTACAACCTAAGAGGCGGGGGCGGGGGGGGAGACAAAGGAAGGGGGAACAGAGATAGATAGATAAGGAGTGTAACATTCACGAGGATGCGAGGTACCAGGTGCATGCGCTTGGCTTGGTTATAGGATAGGAACATTTTGTATCTACATAGGTTAGGTTTAGCTTAGATTCCATATATATTATATAAATAAAACTACATATTGTGGACAGTATATGTTATTGTGTGCTTTTCTTTCTGTATCACAATGAGAAGGGGAAGGAGTTCACCTTCTGATAATAATTCTTCATTGACACACAAAATCGATACCAATACCGATACCAAAAATAAAATCTTCATTTTAAGTCAGTACCAATACCAATACCAATAAAAACAACAATAACAAAAAATGATTTTTTATTAACAAAAATGAAAATGACACTAACATGAAAATGATAACAAAAAACAAAAAATGACACGGGGCCCTGGTGCATACCCCTATCAGACACCCCCAACCAGACACAGACACAGACACAGACACAGACATAGAGACACATTTCCCCCAACCCCTAACGCCCCCTCACTCAGACACCCCCAACTAGACACAGACACACACATTCTCTCTCTCTCTCTCTCTCTCTCTCTCNTCTCTCTCTCTCTCTCTCTCTCTCTCTCTCTCTCTCTCACACACACACACACACACACACACACACACACTCTCACACACAGGCCCTCACTCCTCCCTGCTTCTCTCTCTATTTGTCTGTCTCACACACACCCACACTCACACATACACACACTAACTCATTCACACACACTCATTCACTCTCTTTCTCTCTCTCTCTCTCTCTCTCTCTCACACACACACACACACACAAACTCATTCAACCACACACATACACACAAATTCATTCAAACACACACACGCAGTCATTTAAACACATATGCGTCACACACACTGGTCGGTCCCGCTCCCCATAAGCCTCCTGCTGCTGCTGCTGCTGCTGCCACCTTCTGCTGTTCGGAGGTACCGCTTCAACGTCCGCACCACGTGCGGCGCTCTGGGGGTTCCGTTTCCTGAATCTGGCATGCTGAGACTACATTTCCCAGCATGCCCGATGGGGAATCATGGCTGCCCAGTGCCCAGGCATGTGCACATGCATGGAGGCACGCAGCACAGTGGGACCATTAAAGGTGTGGTGGCACCGATCGCACCAGCATTAGCAGCATCATGAGTGACGTGCTGGGCCACTCACCTTCCCACTTTGACCTGGAAGGGTGAGTGACCGGAGGGCGGGCGGCGATGGCAGCAGTAATTCCTCCCCCACAGCCCCCAGGGGGAATGAGGCATCCCCTTGATTTGGGATTCTCGATACCCCCTTTAATTTGAAAGAGAGGACAGGGAGTGCCTGAAGCATCCACAGGGCAGGCAGTAGATTTGCATGCAGGGGCCCTTTCCTCAGCACTGAGGGTGTTTAAGAGAGAATGTGAGGGTCCCTGCCAGACAGCCCTTTGCTTCAGGAAGCCAAGCTGCTCTGTATTCCCCATCATGGCCTGGGTCCTGCTCCTCATCTCACTTCTCTCTTCCTGCATGCGTAAGAAATGTTTATCTCCTGACTAAATTAAGAACAACTCTTCCTTTTGGGGTTTCTCTTTCCTGTCTCTTTGCCTGAGGGGCGCTGTGTGAGGAGTAGGCATGGGCGAACAGATCGCGGTTCGTGTTCGGCCGTTCGGTTCGGCCGCGGTCGGTTTGTGTGTTCGGCCGTTCGGTTCGGCCGCGTTCGGTTCGTGTGTTCGTGTTCGGTCGTTCGGTCGTACCTCGCGTTCGTGTTCGCCCGTTCGGTTCGG
>QEPC01006781.1:125036-144898 GCA_003113815.1 Sphenodon punctatus | reverse complement strand
GTCAGAGTTCTTTAATGATCTCAAAGCACAAAGAGAGAGAGAGTAATGAACCTATGCAAAGATTCAAAACTGGTCTCTCGAGCAGAAATTACATAGGTATTTTATAGATACCGGTTCAAGCAGATAGATACAAGTTGTCAATCAAAAATAACGTCATACAAAGTGAAAGGCTACAGCAATTGTTTACATAATCAGCAAGTATGTTCCCAAACAATATGGCTATCCTAAAAGTCTAAACAATTCAATTAGTTTATGCAGCTGCAAGGTTATCTATCTCTTATCTACTTGTAAAAGGAACAGTGTGAAACTGTTCTCAACCTTGCTCTGAGACACAAAGCTCAGAACAGAAAATGTTTATATCTTGTGAGTAGGCCAAAGCTCATTTCTGTAAAGAATGGTTCTTTACCCAGCATACCTCTGTCTTCCATTTTACTCTGGTTAATGGTAGCTTAATTTCCATAAGGTCCATCAATAAAAATTCCTCCACAATGTCATGAGTTTTTGTCATTGACAAAAGAGAAGGCTGTGACCAAATGCAAACTATGCTGCCTCCTAATCTACTCTGACCCTGCAGTTGAGGGAATCCGTCACATCCATCCACTCCAGGGACCTATGACAGCAAGTGACATGGGCACAGCAAGGACGTTGGGAGGATAGGGGTTTACAGCTGCCCACACAGCAGCCAGGAGAAGCACCCAAGACCAGGGGATACTGCTCTTCTCTTTAGGGACTCTCAGCAAGACATCAAACTCTCAGATTGGCTAGGGGTGGGGACGGGGGGCAGCTGAAAATGGAGTGGAAAGAGAACGTGTCTAGTAGTCTACTATCTCCAAGGGGACTGACATCCCACCAGTCCATTGTATTCACAGAAATCAGAGTGGAAGAAGGTGCTGAAATTCAATTGCGCTGTGTGTGGCAAGATCCAGTTCCCTTAGGGAAGTCCCTATTTGTCTCAGCTCTCTATGCAAATAAAGAATCACCTCTGGAAATTTACGTTCTGGAAAATTAATGCCAAGACCAATGTTCTAGCGGAAGCATTTTCTTCTTGGTTACGAAGGTACTGAAATTCAGCTGAGCTGCACCATGGGATTGGAAAGTCATCCGTGTGACTCTGATCCCTGATTTACAGTTCTCACTGCCATCTCGGGATTCTGCTTATCCCTGAACATTAATGATCATGTGAATGATAATCCATGACAATCCTGGGATGTCATCCCCAATTGTTTGAAAATTCTGGGTAAAATGTGATTGTCTAAAAATGCCCTGTCAGCTTTGTGCTTTCAGGTCACTGAAATAATTATGCTTGAGTTGGCTCTGCCTGTTTTCAAGCAGGGACAGGGATCCATAAATGAAATGCAGTGGATTTGCATACAAGGGGCCATTCTCTGTTTCTGGGGGTTTAAAAGAGAACGGGAAGGTCCCAGTCAGAGAGACCTTTGCCTCAGGAAGCCGAGCTGCTCTGGATTCCCCACCATGGTCTGGGCCCTGCTCCTCCTCACGCTCCTCACTTCCTGCTCAGGTGAAAAAGATTTATCCACTGGAAGAAATAAAATATTGATATTTGAAATTCCCAATGCTCCTATTCCTCCCTGACCTGCTGGCTGGGTGGCAGTGTGTGTTGCTGCAAAGGGCCCTGTCCTGGCTTTGCTGAGCTTCTTCCTCTTCTTTCAGACTCCGTTTCCCAGCAGCTCCTGTCCCAGAAGTCCCCTTTGCCGCTGAATGGCGGCGAAGGGGTGGTTGTTGCGCCCCCCCTCCCCCCCACCTTTTTACCTCCTGGCAGATGGGGCACAGAGAAGGCCGCTACAGGGAAGCCAGTTAGAAGGCTTCCCCGTGTAAGTGAGGTTGCCTGGCAAGTGTCCTTGGAATGCAACGGTAACACGCCGCTGCATGGGACATGGAGCTCCACCCCTTTTAGGAAGGGAGGGCTACTGAGGAGCAGGAGAAAGCTCGCCAGTCCGTTGGGCCGAGGAGAAGAGTCAGTAGCAGAGGAGACTTGCTGCTGACTCCTCGAGCCTGAAGATCACCATGGGGTGGAAGAAGGGAGCGGTCGACGCAAAGAAGAAGGCTGTGGAGGCCCGATGGAATCAGGCTAGGAGGGGGGAGGAACCCCTTGGGACAGACATTGGAGCGGGGAGGGAGAACCCTCCCCCGCAACAAGTAATGCTGACCAGGCTATTAGAGTGTGAGGCCCTGTTAAGGGCACGTGGCCCAGCTGTGATAGGGGGAACCCCGATGGATTCGTACCCTGGGGAGTTAGAAGGAGGTGCCCCGAGGCAGCGGGGGTATGGAGGAGGCCCAGGGAGGTCCAGGGATCTGGATGAGGGCCCAAACAGTAGGGATTACACCCCCATCGGAGAGGAGGCGCAGCATGAGGGTAACACAGGCACCGGCACGATACAGAGAAGGGGATGGAACCCCCAACTGTCCCCAGAAGAATGAAAATGAAAGGGGGAGAAGCCTGATAGAGAGTGGGATAGCACCCCCACCGCTGGTAACAGCTGCGGCAGTACAAGGGAGTGCGGAGCCAGTAGGGGAATCAGAGAGGGACCAGGCAGCCAAGGTGGGACCTCTTCTACAGACCCTGTACCATGGGGGGCCGGTAGGAGCCTCAAGGGAAGGAGACCAATATATTGGGGCCTCAGATCCCTATGGGGTTCCGGGATGGATGGCCCATCAACAAGGGGTGAATAATCCCCTGAATTATCAGCAAGGTGCTGGGGCCGGGCTGGCAGGGCCCAGTCCCCACCGCCCGGGAGGTTTATGTTCCTGTGCAGGCAGACGGACCACCAGATGCAAGAAGAAGGCGCGTTGAGATACCGGAACAACCACGGTACCCTACAGAGGCAGAAATGTGGGGTAGAATCTTGACCCTCGAGAGAGAGCTGCACGGGGGAGGACAGGACATAGAGCGGCAACCGTCGGAGCAAGAGGCGGTACGGGGAGCGATACAGGTTCCAGGAAGAGGAGGTGAGTCAGAAGGTGAGCCAGACGGGGCCTATGTAAGGCGGGACTGGCCACCACAGGAGTGGCAGGGAGGAAGAATGGGGGAGGAATCTCATGCCACGTTACAGCAATACACCAGCCAGCCCCCGCGGAGAGTATAACCTGGCAGGGTATGGGGAGAGGTATTACGGGTACAGGACAGCCACCAGCACCCCGATTAATAAAACTTAATGGATCATGGGTATGGGTAACACCAGCAGTGGCACCCAGCCCGGGCCAAGATGGAGGGGCGGCACTTGAGTACGAGGAACACGAAACAGGGACCAGGACTACCCCTAACACAAAGGAAGGGGGAAGAGATAAATCTCCTATAGAAATAGGTCCATCGGGAGAGGAAACCACGAGCCTGCCTCCCCCACCACCAGGGGGGCCATACCTTGTGTGGCGGCACCGTTTGGATCATATTTACCCCTCAATACGAAGGAAAAAATGTTGAAGGGTGAATACGTGGACATTTACGCCCTGCTTTTTAGTGATCCAATACTGGATCACTCAGAATGGGATGACGAGAAGGACAAAGAGAAATTCCGCCGCCCAAAAGCGGACCGAAATTGGGAGAACTGGACAGCAGCCTGGGCGGTGTATATGGGAGTGGTGTTGCAGGCTAACCCTAGCAGGGGGTTGGAGCTGCACAAGTATGCAATATTATCAGAAGGGCATACGGTACGGGCTCCGCAGGTGGGTGGCTGAGATACAACGAAGCTTTTCATCATAGGGCAGCCACAACGCCGGGTTTAAGATGGGACATGCACGCCACAGACCTGTGATTAGAGTGCATGGTGGATGTTAACAGGGCCCTCCGGGCGGATATCGGACACCCATTGGTTCGGGGTGGGGTTGCCCCAGCGAACGAGCCATTTTGGAGTGAAAGCCGCAGGGCGGGGCAGGCACCTGGTGCATGCTAGGAATACAATAGAGTGGGACGATGTAATAGAGCCACATGTTGTTTTCGCCATAGCTGCTCCAACTGTGGAGGAGGGCACGCAGAAACCAATTGTTTTCGACCCCGCCAAAAAGGAAAGAGGGGAGGATATGGGCTGGGGAAAGGATATGGCAAAGGAGGTCAGGGCCCCTCCCCTGCACCCCACCCTACAAAGGGGACCGACGCCGGTCAAAATTAACTGTCTGGCAAAGGCCCTCACCGATCATCCTGACCCGGAGGAAGTCAATTATGTTATTCAAGGGTTTACGGAAGGTTTTATAATACCGGCGGGGTCAGTGCAGAAACAGAATAGTCAAGAATTTGAAATCAACAATTGGTATGGAGGGATTAGTAGGGCAGAAAATAGCTAAGGAGTTTGCTGAAGGTAGGGTCGCAGGGCCGTTTGGGCGACCCCCAATGGAGAACATGATAGTCTCGCCATTGGGAATCGTCCCAAAGAAGGCTCAAGATGAGTATCGTATGATCCATCACCTCTCTTACCCCCATGGGAGCTCTGTCAACGATGCCATTCCTAAGGAATTAGCCATAGCCACCGTTAAGTACGCATCATTTGATGAGGCCATGATAAAAGTCAAAGCAATGGGAAAGGGTGCCCTAATTGCCAAGTGTGACATAAAGTCAGCATTCAGGCTGTTACCAGTACACCCCACTAGCTTTCACCTCCTAGGCTTCCAATTTGAGGGTTTAAACTACTTTGATCGAGCTATGCTGATGGGATGCTCGATATCTTGTTCAGCCTTCGAGTGGTTCGGTTCCCTTATAGAATGGGTCTTCCAACAAAAAACGCCGGCGGGGGACATTACAAAATATCTAGATGATTTTTTGATAATGGGCCATGCACGCACAGAGGAATGTGCGACAGCTTTACGGGTTTTCCAGGAGACAGCCGGAAAGTTGGGGGTACCACTGGCACCTGAAAAAACCGAGGGGCCAGCTACCAGGTTAACATATTTGGGAATTGAACTCGACATGGAGAGAATGTTGTCCAGACTCCCGGAGGATGAGTTAGTAGTTATGAGAGAAAAGATCAGGGAATGCTTAGGGGCACCCAAGATAACAGTGCGTGCGTTGCAGTCACTAGTGGGGAGCCTGAATTTTGCATGTCGGGTGGTCACGCCTGGGAGGGCATTTTTGTCATGACTTTATGGAAAGTTGAGAGGTGAACTCTCCCCTCATCACAGGATACGGGTTAATGGAGAAATGAGGCAAGATTTGCGCATATGACTGACATTCTTAGGCAGCTTTAATGGGGTTAGCTTTTGGATGGAGAGGCTTTGCCTTGGAACAGAGTTACAAGTACAATCAGATGCAGCCGGCGGGGCAGGATTTGGGGTTTAGTTCCGTACCCGGTGGTGCGCTGCAAGGTGGCCAGAGGAATGGCATGCATCAGGGGTCACAAGGGACCTAACTTTTCTGGAGTTATTTCCCATACTAGTGGCATCTCTGGTATGGACAGCACAGTTTACCAACTGCACCGTAATGTTTTGGTGCGACAATCTGGCCGTGGTGCATGTTGTGAATTCGTTATCTTCCCGATCTCCCAGGGTGATGGCCTTGGTCAGGATTTTGGTGCTTAATTGTTTGAAACATAACATTCTATTCAGGGCCTGGCTCAGGAAGGAGCATTTGTACAGTGTTTGTACTGATGTATTTGTTATGGGCTTTGCCTAAACAATAAAATTGATTTGATTTGATTTGATTTGATTTGATTTGATTCAGGGCCCTGGAATCGATAATGGCATTGCCAATGCCCTTTCTCGGTTCCAGATGGATCATTTCCAAGAGCTAGCACAGTGGGCAAGTTCCCGGACCCGCTGCCCCCTGGCCTCTGGACCCTTGGGAGTTAGAACTGGAAACCATCATACAAGGCTTCCTGGCCCATAGAACACAGACCGCTTACGGTAGGACCTTTCATGAATTTCAGACCTTCCGATACAAAAAAGGGTGGTTAGATGGATTTCCAATTACTGAGCCCGAGGTACTTCAATTTGCCACTCACCTTCGTGGGATGGGTTTGGCAGTGGGCACGATAAGGTGAAAAATTGCCGCCCTCACATTCATTAACAAACTAAAAGGGTACTCATCACCAGAAGGGTTTTTTAAAAATCTTAAACATATGCTTGAGGCCTGGGCCCAAACCAGTAGTACCACCCCCCAAGTCCGGGCACCAATCACAACCCCAATTTATTTTTATTTTTTTAAATATATTTTTTATTTTTAGTATCAACAAACATATACAATACTTTCCTTTTACATCATATTCATTCTTTTGCCATCTCATTTCAATTTTGTACCTAGACGGCTGCGATATCTTACATTGTTATATCAATACTGTTATACAACCACTTGTGTGGATACCCTCAACTTTCCACTTTACTCTATGCATACATCCCCCCCCCCCACCCATTCCTATCCCACCCTCCTCCCCCCTTTTCCCAGTGGGCTTCTTAGTATATTTCCTTCAGGTACGTCGTGTTGGTGTATTTGTCCATTTTTATGTGTCTTGTCAGAATTGTCCAACATGGAGACCATTTTTCATAAAATTTATCTAACTCATCTTCCAAGCTGGCTGTTATACGCTCCATTGATACCATATACCATAGCCTTTGCAGCCACGCCAGTCTGGTGAGCCCCTTAGTGTGCTTCCAAGTTTTAGCTATGGTATGTATCGCTGCCAGACATAATTTCTGGCACATTCTGATTTGTGAGGTTTTCAAAATTTTGGGGGGATAAATTCCTAGCAGTACTATTTCTGGCTGAAATGGGAGATTCACCTCCATCTGCTCATTTATTATGACCCATATCTTCTTCCAGAATGTTTCCACCTTTGGTCACTCCCACCAACAGTGTAGATACGTGCCTCTCTCTCCGCATCCCCTCCAGCAAGTGCGGGAGTACCCTGGTGCTATTATATTTATCCCTTTGGGAGTTAGATACCACCTCTGAATCAGTTTAACCAGAGGCTCTTTAACTAATAACGATCTGGAACAAGTGGACATACACTCCCATACTTTTTCCATTTCCCCATTTGTTATCTCCCTCTGCAAATCATCTGACCATTTTGATATGTATCCCGCATCTGGGAAGTGATATAATTTCTTTACCATTTTATACAATATGGAGTAGATCCCTTGTTGACGTCCAGCATTAAACATAATTCTTTCCAAGTTAGTGGGATTTCTGTGATATTGGGCTCTGTGCTTCGATTTATTTACAGAGCTGTACAGGCGGCAGTACATCCAGAATTCCATTTTTTCCTCCAAAGCTTCTTCTAATGTCTCCCTGGTCTTAAACGTGTCACCCGTGAAAAGATGCATTGCCCTGTATACCCCCTTTTCCCCCCACCTTTGTAGAGTTTTCCTCTCTTTTTGGTTCCATTCCGGTCCTATCTTTTCTAGGGGTGTATATGGGGTCTTATCTATCCATGTCTCCATTTTATGACAGCATCCAACCCATGCCAGCATGGCTGCGTTAGCAAAAGGATGGTCTTTCACTTTCTGCCCTTTTGATCCCCTTCCGCCAGTGCCCTCAAACAGGTCACTACCTCTTGCAATTCCCAACAGTTCCAGTTCCAGGTTCCGCCATAATGGCTCTTTCTCCTCGTTATACCATATTTTAACTGCTCTTAGTGCTGAGGCCATGCCATAAAGTTTCAAGTCAGGCAGGTTACATCCTCCCTGGTCTAGATTAGTCTTTAGTATGGTTCTGCGAACCCTCGGTTTCTTTTTACCCCAGATAGTAAATCTTATTATTTTCTCCAGTTTTTGATAGAATTCTTTAGGGACTTGCACCGGTAGAGCCTGTATCATATATAATTTTTTTGGCAGCAACTGCATTTTGATTATGTTTATCTTTCCTAGCCAAGAGCATCCCAGTCTATGCCAGGAGTGTTGTTTGTTCTGGAATTCTTGTATCAGAGGTAAGTAATTTATTTTGTAAATGTCCCTTGTATTTCTGGTAAGTTTTACGCCTAAGTATTGGATGTATTCTTTTTTAACCTGAAACCGTGACATGGGGGAATTCCCCATTTCTCCCCTTGGGGCTTGGGCCCCCTGTAAGAGCATCAGCTGCGTCTTTGTTGGGTTAATTTTGTATCCCGATAGGTTTCCAAATTCATTTAATGCATTTATGAGCTCCGGCAGGGATGTTTGAATATTTTTTAATGTCAGGAGCATGTCATCGGCATACACCATTGTTTTATGTTCTTCTGTTCCGCTCATGACCCCCTTGATGTTTGGATTTTGATTAATTGCCATTATCAGTGGTTCTATCGCCAAATTGAAAAGCAATGGGGATAGAGGGCATCCCTGTCTGGTACCCCGGTCCAAGCTGAAAGTTGGGGTTAGTTCCCCGTTTATCAGTATTCTTGCTATCGGTTTCTTATATATGCATTTTACCCATCCAAGAAAAGCCCCTCCAAATCCCATATGCCTCAGCGTGCTCAGGAGGAATTCCTTTTCCAGTGAATCAAACGCTTTGTTAACATCCAGGGATAGCAACGCTGCCGGCTGTTTCTCTCTATTAATTTTGTAGATTAAATTTACCGCTCTTCTTATGTTGTCTACCCCCATCCTCCCTCCTATAAATCCTGTCTGGTTTGGGCTTATAATCTCACGGATTATGGTCTGTAGCCGATTTGCCAGAATTTTGGTGAAAATTTTGGCATCCGTGTTCAACAGTGATATGGGCCTGAAGTCTCCACATTCTTTCCCCTCTTTTCCTCCCTTGGGGCATAAAGTTATTGTGGCGGTGTAAAATGTGTCCGGTAGTTCCTTGTTTTCTTTAATCGCATTGAATACCTCTTTTAACAGTGGTATTATCTGTTCCATGTAGATTTGATAAAATTCTGGGATGAAGCCATCCGGCCCTGGTGTTTTATTTTTGGGAAGTTCCTTAATTACCTTTTTAATCTCCTCCGCTGTGATCTGTTCATTAAGCCAATTTCTTTGGACCTCTGTTATTTTAGGTAATTTCAGCTTATTCAAATATGTCTTGATTTCAGCTTGGTCCGGGTTTTCAGAGGTGTAGAGCTCCTTGTAAAATTGCACAATATGGTCTCTCATATCCACACCTGTTATGTATTCTCCCTTAGTTGGGTGTAGCAAATGGGGGATCTGTGTTCTTTTTTTTCTTTTTTTAACCATCCATGCTAAAATTCTATCTGACTTATTACTTTTAGTGTAGTAGTATTGGTTTGTATATCTTAATTTCTTTATGATTATTTCTGTTTCCTTAGTCTCAATCAGGCCCCTAATCTCTGCTCTTTCCTTTGCTCCCTTCTTTGTTGGGTTATTCTTCAATTTTTTATCTAACTGCTGGAGTCTTAAGTAAAGCTCATTTAACTCAGCTTTTTTTTTTTTTTTATTGTAGGCCTCCAACGCCATGTATTGCCCTCTCAGATAAGCTTTGGCTGTTTCCCAGACTAGTGTCTTGGAGACCTCCCCGTTATCATTTATACGAAGGAATTCTACTATTTCCTGTTTTATCTGTTCTTTGTTCAAAGCATTTAATAAAGTTGCTTTTTGTAAATACCAATTTCTTGGTGTGAGTTTCTTTTGTTGTCCTGTCTTTACTGTCAACATCACTGCACTGTGATCAGTGAATCCCGCCGTTTCAATCTCACATCTGTGGCTTTTTCCCCATTCCGTTTTATTCATAAAAAAGTAGTCTATACGTGTATACGATATGTGTCTATTTGAGTAGAAAGTGTATTCTCTGTCTTTCTGGTGTCGGAGCCTCCACACATCTACCAGTTGGGCCCTATCTATGTCCCTCCTAATCTTATTTTGTCCTTTCTTCAGCTTCCCTCCCCCTGACTTGTCCATTTGGGTGAGTGGGCTGTTCAGATCCCCCATCATAACCAGGGTACCCTGACTGTGGTGTTTCACCAGTTCTAGTATCTTGCATGTGAATTGTGTCTGCCCCGTGTTTGGGGCATAAAAGGTACAGAATGTGTAGTTTTCCCCTGCTAGCGTTCCCTGCACCAGCAGATATCTTCCCTCCGGGTCTTTCACTATACTGTTCCTCACAAAGCCTATTTTACTGTCAAATGCTAGTAGCACCCCTGCCTTTTTAGCCTTTGCGTTTGCGAAAATCATAGTGTCATATCCCTTGTCTCGCATCCTGCCATTATCTTTGTTTATCAGGTGAGTTTCCTGCAATGCTGCGATCTGGATTTTGTGCCTCTTTAAGTATTGCCATGTCTTTTTCCTTTTTGTAGGACAATTCAATCCCTTTACATTTAACGTACACATTTTTAACTCAGCCATCTTTTCTATTATAACCCTGCCATTTGATCTTTACCTCTTGTTCTTTGTAGCCTCGTGTTATCATCCCCTTTTCCCTTCCCACTTCCCTTTCTCCCCCCTCCCTCTCCCTCCCTCCTCCCTCCCTTTCCCTGTACCTGTCTCCTTTTTTCCCCTGCAAGGGGGTTTAAAGGAGCCTTTGAGGGGTTTGCCATGGAGTCGCTTTGTTTCCGCCTGTCTCCCTGCCAAGCCCTCCCTTATGTCCAGTTACTCGGTGGGCCCTTAGGTCCAACATTCTGTCCCTTAACGCTGTGAGTTCTTTTATTCCTTTCTTTTCTTTCTTTCTTTCTTCTCTTTTTCTCCCTTTCTTTTAGTCTCATCCTCCCCTTCTGTTCCTGTCCTGTGTCTCTACTCCTCTTGTTCTCCATTCTCCTGACTATTCATCTCTGGCATTTTAAACTGCATGTATCTTTCCAGTGCCTGAATCTCGTGAAAGTTCCTTCTTCGCCCTTGGTGCATGAATGAGAAGATTGCAGGGTATCTCACTTGGGCTAACACTCCTTGTGCCCTGAATTTGTCCAGAAATGTAGACCACTTTCTCCTCCTTGCTATGGTGGCAGGGGCCAAGTCTGGTTGGATCATAACTCTGTGTCCCTCAAATTTCAACTCTTTATTTTTTCTGGCCTCCCATAGCACCTTTTCTTTGTCCTGGAATTTTAAACATCTGAATATCAGGGCCCTGGGGGGTTCTCCCTCTTTAGGTCGTGGTCTTAAAGTTCTGTGCGCTCTTTCTATTTCGATGTTGTGAATCTGCTCTGCTAGTGGGAAGACAGCTTTCAGTATTTTTTGAATCAGGGCTCTCCCTCCTTGTGCCTCTGTGGCTTCTGGGATCCCCTGTATTCTTAGATTGTTTCTTCTCCCTCTATTCTTGAGGTCTTCTAATTTATGCTGTACTCCCCCCATAGCCTTTTCCATTGCCTGCAACTTTGCTTCCCATTTTCCTTCCCTGTCTTCTCTCTCCTTCATCTTTGTTTCTAGTTCCCCCATTCGTGAGGAGACTCCATCAAATTTATTGTTTAAAGTTTCTACCGCACTGTTTACTTTTGTAATGCCCTCATTTAAAGTCTCCCACTGCCTCCTTGCATCCTCGTGTTGTGTTCTGATTGCTTGGGTGAGGGATGCTAGCTGTAGGGACATTTCTGTCTGTTCCCTGCTCCTTTGTCTCACCACCATTTTGGGCCTGGTGTCTTTTTCTTCTCCTCCCCCACTGCTTTCTTTTTCTGTGGAGATTTTTGCCGTTTTGGCCTTGGGGAGGTCCTTTTTTTTTCTATTTGGGAGGCTGGCAGGTTCTTCTTTATGTTCATGCCCATTTATTTGTATTTTATTTCAGTTTTACCTTGATTTAGTCAGCGTTTTTGTTCCAGGCTGCAGGGAGCTCTCAGCAGATGCGTCTACTGTTTGCACATGCCAAGTAGCGTCCCCCCCACAACCCCAATTTTGAAAGGCATAGTGGAGAAGTTAAAAAACATTTGTTACAACAGTTACGAGGCTCAAGTATTTACAACAATATACGTGATAATGTATTTTGGCAGTTTTTGTATCAGTGAGGTAGTCAACGGGTCACGTAAGGACAGTACCAACAGGGCATTGGCAATAGGAGACATAGAACTGATCGCTGACAGAGTCCTCATCCGGCTGAGACTTTCTAAAACTGACCAAAAAGGGAAGGGCACCATTGTAAGGCTGTACTGAAGCGGTCCACCAGTTATTTGTGCAGTCAAACAGAGTAGGTGGTACCTAGACATGCGCCCGTCAGGAGACGGTACACTTTTTGTACACAGGGGCGGGGCACCGGTCACCACTTCACAATGTATGGCTGTACTGAGGTTAGCATTAAAAGTGTTGGGATTGCCTCCTGGTGAATTTGGTTTACATTCTTTTAGAATAGGAACAGCCACCACAGCTGCAGCGGCTGGGCTCCCATAACAAGCCATTAAGGCAGTTGGGAGGTGGAGATCGGAGGCTTACAAAAAATACATTCGGCCGTACCATTACTAAGAGTATGTTTCTGTTTCGCCAGGAGGCAGAGCCGGCGGTGCAGTATGAAGTAACGGGTGGATCGTTGGGCACAGTCTGGTTCGTTGGGCAGGCGCAGCTGCTGCAAGAGCCCCCGGGGGAAAACACTTGGGCCTCGAAGAAGTGGTCAATCTTAAATGGACGGGTAGGAGTGATATGAGATGGAGTCAACTACTCCTAACGTTTAGGGGTATAGGGAATGACACGATACCACACATACTCGTCATTCATTTGGGTGAAAATGACCTAGCAACCAGAAAGGGAGTTAATTTACTGATTCAAATTAAGAGAGATTTAAACACTATTAAACGATGGTTTGCAGGGGTCCATATAGTATGGACGAATTGGATTCTGAGGATAAGATGGGACAAAGCTAAAAAACCGGGTAAATTAGATAGAATCAGGAAGAGTATTAATAAGGAGATTGTTAGGTTTGTAGAAAGTTTAGGGGGGGGTCTAGTTGGGGACACACAGGAATTATTCATATGAAACCGGAGCTTTATCGGCCTGATGCAGTTCACTTGTACCCGATGGGGAATGAGATGTATCTGGCAGCGTTGGCTGGACATCTGGAAAAATTGTTAATTCGATAGGTGGTGGGTGTCGGAGCAGTTCGAACGAATGCCCCTATGTGGCAGGGGTCCAGTATGCTAAGATAGGTTAAATAGGTAGGATATAGAATAAGAAGAGTCATCTCCTTAAGAGATGGGGAGATGAGACCTTGTGTAATNGCAGGGGTCCAGTATGCTAAGATAGGTTAAATAGGTAGGATATAGAATAAGAAGAGTCATCTCCTTAAGAGATGGGGAGATGAGACCTTGTGTAATGCATGGCACGGCATGCATGAGGCTCAAGCCCCCTGGGAGCGGTTACCTAATGGGGGAGTAGGGACAGGCACTGTCTTCATACCCATTGGGCATTGTCTCCTTACTTGAGCCCACAGAGGGCTAGCACCCCCTTTCGGCCAAACCAGGGGTTGTCAAAATTGGGGAGTTTGAAGTTAAGGGGATTGTCACTGGAAGGCACATCCAGGATAATCCCAGAGTTAAAAAATTACGTTAGTTGTTGGCATACTGGACCCAGAATTGCAAGGTGCAATTACCCACCAGCCTTAAGAATTTGAATTGGATTAAAGAATGTGGCCAGTTTTACAACCAACTACATGTCTCTGTGTGTTATTTTGGGGGGTGCGTCGACAAGTCCCCTTCGCCGCTAAATGGCTGCGAAGGGACGGTTGTCACCCCCCCCTCCCCCCCACCTTTTTACCTCCTGGAAGACGGGGTGCAGAGAAGGCTGCTACGGGGAAGCCAGTTAGAAGGCTTCCCTGTGTAGGTGAGGTTGCCTGGCAACCGTCCCTGGAACGCAGCGGCAACACGCTGCTGCGTGGGACGTGGAGCTCCACCCCTTTTAGGAAGTAAGGACTCCTGAGGAGCGGGAGAAAGCCCGCCAGTCCATTGGGCCGAGGAGAAGAGTCAGCCCCACCCAACCCATCCCTTCTTGCACTGTGGTTTCACCGGTGGCCGTTAGGGAGCCGAAGAGGAATTTTGGCAACTATCCTTTGAGTTAAATGGAGTTGCGAGTTTTGCCTCTTCAACAGTGAAGAATAGGCTTAAATAGGTAACAATTTGGAGATGCATCCATATTTGGCTTCTGGTTGGCATACCTTATTATAATTACTAGTTTAATGGTATCAAGATAAGTGATCAATCGATGGTTATATGAGAATGAACAATTGGAGGAATAATGATGAGTTAACGGGGTAACAATTGTCGCATTCTTCAGGGGTCCAGTATGCTAAGATAGGTTAAATAGGTAGGATATAGAATAAGAAGAGTCATCTCCTTAAGAGATGGGGAGATGAGACCTTGTGTAATGCATGGCACGGCATGCATGAGGCTCAAGCCCCCTGGGAGCGGTTACCTAATGGGGGAGTAGGGACAGGCACTGTCTTCATACCCATTGGGCATTGTCTCCTTACTTGAGCCCACAGAGGGCTAGCACCCCCTTTCGGCCAAACCAGGGGTTGTCAAAATTGGGGAGTTTGAAGTTAAGGGGATTGTCACTGGAAGGCACATCCAGGATAATCCCAGAGTTAAAAAATTACGTTAGTTGTTGGCATACTGGACCCAGAATTGCAAGGTGCAATTACCCACCAGCCTTAAGAATTTGAATTGGATTAAAGAATGTGGCCAGTTTTACAACCAACTACATGTCTCTGTGTGTTATTTTGGGGGGTGCGTCGACAAGTCCCCTTCGCCGCTAAATGGCTGCGAAGGGACGGTTGTCACCCCCCCCTCCCCCCCACCTTTTTACCTCCTGGAAGACGGGGTGCAGAGAAGGCTGCTACGGGGAAGCCAGTTAGAAGGCTTCCCTGTGTAGGTGAGGTTGCCTGGCAACCGTCCCTGGAACGCAGCGGCAACACGCTGCTGCGTGGGACGTGGAGCTCCACCCCTTTTAGGAAGTAAGGACTCCTGAGGAGCGGGAGAAAGCCCGCCAGTCCATTGGGCCGAGGAGAAGAGTCAGCCCCACCCAACCCATCCCTTCTTGCACTGTGGTTTCACCGGTGGCCGTTAGGGAGCCGAAGAGGAATTTTGGCAACTATCCTGTGAGTTAAATGGAGTTGCGAGTTTTGCCTCTTCAACAGTGAAGAATAGGCTTAAATAGGTAACAATTTGGAGATGCATCCATATTTGGCTTCTGGTTGGCATACCTTATTATAATTACTAGTTTAATGGTATCAAGATAAGTGATCAATCGATGGTTATATGAGAATGAACAATTGGAGGAATAATGATGAGTTAACGGGGTAACAATTGTCGCATTCTTCAGGGGTCCAGTATGCTAAGATAGGTTAAATAGGTAGGATATAGAATAAGAAGAGTCATCTCCTTAAGAGATGGGGAGATGAGACCTTGTGTAATGCATGGCATGGCATGCATGAGACTCAAGCTCCCTGGGAGCGGTTATCTAACGGGGGAGTAGGGACAGGCACTGTCTTCATAACCGTTGGGCATTGTCTCCTTACTCGAGCCCACAGAGGGCTAGCACCCCCTTTCGGCCAAACCAGGGGTTGTCAAAAGAGGGGAGTTTGAAGTTAAGGGGATTGTCACTGGAAGGCATATCCAGGATAATCCCAGAGTTAAAAAGTTATGTTAGTTGTTGGCATACTGGACCCAGAATTGCAAGGTGCAATTACCCACCAGCCTTAAGAATTTGAATTGGATTAAAGAATGCAGCCAGGTTTACAACCAACTACATGTCTCTGTGAGTTATTTTGGGGGGTGCGTCAACAAGTCTGCAGCGCTGGTGTCTCCAGGAGCGACTATCACACTCTCCTGCAGCCTGAGCAGTGGAGTCATCACCAATAGCAATTACCCGCTCTGGGTGCAGCAGCGACAGGGCACTGTGTCTCGGCTGCTTGTGTACTGGACTAGTACCAGAGCCACTGGGGTTCCAGAGTGCTTTGCTGGGTCTAGATCTGGGAACACCATGTCCCTGACCATCACGGGGACTCTGGCAGAGGATGATGCAGATTATTACTGCTCTGTGTGGACGGGGAGTGCTCAACACAGTGACCCAGTCAATGAGGAAATGAGACAAAACCCCTCCCTGCCCTGTCTCGGTGCTGCTGCAACAGATACTTGCTGAGTACAGAGTGTGACACCCCTGCCTTTGAATTCCTGCTGTCTGTTCTCTCTGCAGACCAGGGAACTAGCCCCTTCCTTTTTCACAACCACTTTGTCGCCGAACCCTGGAAGAAGACAGGTGGACAAGGAATAGGATTAAACAGGCCGCATTCTTTATTAACTTGATGATAAAACCATGTGATATGAAAAAAGGGGTGTGTGTGTTCCCCCCACCCAATGAATCTGGTCAAATATTTCCCAGCCAGGTTAGGAGGGCAGGCAGATACCTAGTCAGATGCCAGCCCCATAGCCTGGCTTGTTCATAACCTAAGTAGCCTGCCTCCCCCTATCACAACCCCCCCTTCCATCCCAAGATGCCCTCATTGGGTAAGGGGGGGGGTCTGAGGGAGGCTACCTGAAGAGACCTGCAGAGCAAGGACGGGGGGAGGGGGCACTGCTCCTGCCGACCCGCACCTGATTGGTTTAAGACTTGGAATGCCCTCCTACCTCACTGGGATGGGGGCAGGCTTTTCAGCCACTCAAATCTAAATACCCTGCCCCTTGTCCTCACCCATTTAAAGGGGCAGCCCATTAACCATTGTTATGCTAACACTGAACCCCTAACTCCGGACCAGACCCTCCCCCTCCGCCACCAGAACCACCAGTTTTGCTTGGTTGGTTCCCCCCACATCTCAAGTTAGCATAACACCTTAACCAACTCAACCTTCAAGACCCCCAAGTACAGATCTGAACTCTCTGTTGGCCTTCCATCTCGTCCTGTCCACCTTCCTGAACCAAAGTGCATTGGTCCAGACCAGCATGTTGGTCCAAAGGAACAAGGTCTCTAGGAATATCCGTTTGGCTGCCATTAGATCACGTTTCACCATCATGATTAGTTCCACCTGCTTGGATCGTGGCAGGTTGTTTTCCATGAGATGTATGACGATCACGCTCAGGTGCAGAAGATGGTGACTCGCTGCCAGCTTAGGCAGAAGCTGCTCCCATAACTTGCTGCGTCGATCCTTCCAACTAGGGTTGGGACACCGGGGAGAATACCGAATACCGGATTTACCGGTATTGGATCTCCCAGGTATTGGATTTACAAGGCATACCGGATTTTTAACATTGGCCGCTTTACCGTTTTTTTTATATTGTGGCCATTTACTTCAATGGCCGCAATGTAAAAAAACTGGTAAAGCGGGCAATGTTAGAAATCTGGTATGCCAATACCGGTGAATATCGGATTATTGGATTAATCTGATACACTTGATTATCGGGTGTATCGGATTTATCCGATACTGATATTCCCACCCCTACTTTCAATAGATGTTACAGAATTCGCTCAAGCCAAGCTGTGTTCCCCAGTGGTGGTTGGAACCATTGTGCCACCACTACTCTGGATGCAGTTTAGCCCTCGTCCTGCAGACCCTCCCTCCTAGGGCTGCCGCCCATGCTGTTGTCAGGAATTTACCTGGTTTCCCTCCCAAGCACAATTCCCACCTGGGATCTTGGTCACCCCAAGCCTGAATCAGACGTTTGACTTGGGTACAACACTATTTTGTTTTTAACTGCACAGATATCAACACAGTTCTTGGATAGTCCTAGCCCTGTCTACTTAGTACACAAAATGCATGTATGTTACGTGTCCTGCAGACCACAGTGACGAGCGTTGGTTTGCATAGGTTGGTACAGGCATGGTCCAGGGGGTCCATACCTGTGAAAGGTGCCCCTTGTATCTGGATCTTTTGAGAGCGATGATAAGTGTCAACTGCCCAGTGACTCACTGCAAAGCTAGTGGCCAGTAGTGCTGAAGACATTTTGCCATGGTTTGAGGTTCTATTTTATAGTCCTCTGGATGGGAGAATGTTATTGAGATGCTTGTTCCTGGGTTCGGGTGACCTCTGGTTGGGAAGGCATTATGCTGGTATGCTTGGTGCAGGGCCTCACATTGTTATCTTGTAGGTTTCTGCTGACCACATTCTTATGCATATCTGCATCGTTATCTTACCAGAATATCTAGGTGTCATCCCTCCAGGCGAGGCCGGACCTTCTGTTCTTCATGATGAGATTAGGGTCTTCCCCTTGCCCTGACTTCACTAAGGCTGTTAGTTAGCCGATACCCATTGTCGTAGGTCAGTGTTTGTGGGGTCAACATCTGCTAAGCCTTCCAGCTTTTTCTGATTGACCATTGTCTGTTTATAAGACCATCCAGAGGTAGCAGTAAATTGGGTGGAGCAATGCATTGCTTCCTGTGTCCTAATCTGTGCGTGTCAAATTCTTTCCCTGAACCCTGACTCTGCGTGTTCTTGCTCCCCGCCTTGTCTTGCTCCTGCTCCCCTTGCAGCCCTCTGCCAGCATAACCCATATCTCTCTGCCCTACTCCTGCCCTTGCTTTGGATCTTGTCCTGTCCTACTCATGCCTGCCTTGTTCCTGAGTCTGGTCCCTGATTCTGCTAGCATTTGTGGTCCCGCTCCGGAGGTCCACCCATGTCCTGGATGGTGGATCCTGACATCTGGATCCAGCTAACAGTCACTGTGGGTCACTGAGCATTAGACTCACTGGGCCTTTAATCTTTGCACTAGGTGTGGTAGTTCCCACTGTTAGAAGCACGGAGGGGCTGGTAATTTCTGACTTTGCAAACATACCCATGGCATGAAAATCAAGTGCAGCCTCCAGTAAAGCTTGGTGGAAAATTAGTTGGAATAGTTTGTGGTTTCCAGTAACAATCCCAGGTTTCCAAAATTGCACCTTCATATATTTTCTGGTTTCCAAATATGGGCCATGCAACTTATTAAGTGTGGATATTGACCACAAATGAAATACATCTCTTAGCCAGCTTAGATGTGAGCAGATGCCATCAGCTATGATGGTCGGGAGGCGCTGTGGCATCCCTAGTGCTAAAAGACTGTCTACCTGTCCTTTGGGGGGAATGGAGGATACTTTACACTATGTCATGAAATGTTATTATTTTGCCAATATTAGGAAGTTGCTGCTCTATCCCCTTCTATTTCTAAGGTCCTGTTCTTAGACGAACGTGAAAGAATGATTTGGTTGTTTCAAAATAACCAGTTGACGATTATTTCTAAATTACCCTTATTTGCTTATAAAGCTGAGCGGATTAGAATGAAATATCCTTTCATGCAGTGTAACTAAGGATTATTCTTACGATTAGATTCTTTCTATAATGTTATTGCTGTGACCTGATTATATCACTGTTCCCATTTTAGTTATGATTGTATGTTTATGTTTGTATGTTGTTTGTAGTTTTCTATGTATGTTTCGGGCCATGGCGAGAGTCAGTGCCATAATAAATTAATAATAATAATAAAGGCGTCTTTAGATGGAACAGCGATTGGGTGTTTAAGACGTTTGTCATGTGACTGTGTGTTGTGTCTAAGCACCATCACTATTTTTGGCCACTGGTCTTCCCCCTGTTAGCCTCTGTCGGGAATGTGGAATCAGGGAAAGGGCTCACCCACCCCTTCTGCACACAGACAGCTGATAAGAATGGACCCCTAAATTCCCCCAAAATTGGTACCACCACCCCCACTCCTGCTATGTAAACTGAGGCCAAGGGACCTGAGAAGAAGGGCATGCAAAAAGCCCCCAGGAACCAACTGAGGCCGAAGAACATGGGGATAGAGGCTTGACAGGGAAGCCTCCCCATACAAGGTGTACAAGCAGAAAGGGGGGGTGCAGGAGAAAAGTAAAGCAAAAGTAAGGATCGGGCCCAACACCAGGATCACTAGTTCACTCATGTAAGATACCAGTTTTCAGCTTGGAAGAAAGAATAAAGGGAAGACACACAAAGTAAGAATGGAGTCATTAGGAGAAGGGTGTGTTTTCTATTGATCAAAGCCTCAGGGACATGACTTAGCTCAGTAACATCCCCCATGCCAGCGAGACTAGGGATCCCCTGTGTTAAGCAGACATTAGAGACCAGGTGTGTCCTTTGTGTCCCAGGAAGC
>QEPC01006781.1:83306-101752 GCA_003113815.1 Sphenodon punctatus | reverse complement strand
CCCCCAAGCCAGCCCCCCCACACCCAAGCAGGCCCAAGCCAACCCCCAACCCCCCACAATAGACCAAATAACTTTGATAAGTGAACAAAGAGAGACAGAGATGATGGAGAAAGTGGTTGGGTGGGTGGGTGGGAACAAGTACAGGACAAATCTCCAAGGCCTGATCTGACTTCTCTGTTCTCCATTCCTGTCCAATAAAGTCTATCCTCACTTAATTAACAAGGCCAGGCTTAGTTTATGAATGAAGCCCATAAATTACTGGCATTTGAGGATTGTATCCAATACATGATGGGGCAGGTCTCAGCACACACCCAGAGCCTCCTTTCCTGGCCCGAGGGCAGTTGCAGGCAAAACCAGCATTAACTCCCAAGGACACTCTCTCTTCCAGGTGTGGCAGGTCTGTTAAGAAGGAAAAGCTCTGTGCTGCTTTCATACTCTGACTTGAGTAAGACACACTGTGTAAGAGTTTATGTCCCCGCTACCCATCTGGTCCAGGAACCCATCACGGCAAGTGACAGACAGGAAGGATGTTGTGAGGAGAGGGGCTCACAGCTGCCCCCACAGCAACCAGGAGAAGCACCCAGACAGGAAGCAGACCAGATTAGAGACTCTGTTCCCTGATTTCTTTTCCTTTTATTATAGATTTATTAAAGATTTTTTTTCTCATTCTGTTATTTGTTTTTTAAACAGTGTGGGCTGCATCTGGGCAGCTGTTTACTGCCCAGGATCTGCCTCCTCCCCACTCTCTGAGTCTCAGCAAAGCACGAGCCCCCAAGATGCACCCCACCCCCCTGCTGCCCGAGGGTCTCCTCTCCTGGCTGGGCTTGAAGGCCAGGACTGGCCCTCTTCCCTTCCTGAAGGGAATCAGGAGATCCTCACCAGCTCCCAGCTGCTGTGTTTCAGGCAGAGGTGCCCACAAGCTGCTTATAAGGAGCCAAAAGCCAGAAGCAGGTAAACAGGATGATAATCCCACTTGCCTCGCTTCTGACCCCTTGGATCTCCCTCTTCAATGGGAGCGGCAGAGCCACGCCCACCTCCATAATGGGAGCGGCAGGAGGGGAACTGAAATTCAGCTTCAGTGAACCATGGAATTGACAGAGTCCTCCTGGCGACCCCTTTACCGGCATAAGTGTTAAGACGGCCATACCGGTTTAATGATTTATATTGGCATAATCGTGATAGTGCTGAATGCCAGCATTAGAGCATCCATCTGAAAGCAACCAGTGTTACCTTATAAATCTTGATACAGCACCAAAGGTTTTAAAGAGTGTGAGAAGTCCTTGCAGAACATTTGCAGAAACTGTACGTGGTGCAGAACGTGACGGTGCGGCTCCTTTCGGGGACGGGTTGCAGGAAGCACATTACACCAGTGCTCCAGCTACCGATAGCTTTCTGGGCACAATTCAAGGTGGTGATTTTGACCTTTAAAGCCCTAAATGGCCTGGAACCCATATATCTGAAAAAGCACCTGTCCTACCATGCTCCTTCGGCAGCCCCTGTGGTCAGTCACGGGCGCCTCCTGTGGATTCCCCGTTACTCTTGTTCGATGGACAGGAACACATAAGAGGGCATTCTCCGTTGCTGCCCCAATGTTATGGCAGTCCGTTTGAGTACAGGGCAGAGTGTCTTTCAGAGGCAGCGCAAAACTTTTTTTTTTGTTAAAGGATTTGTCAGGTGGGGATAAGGAGAAGGATTAGGTGGGAGGTTTTTGGGAGGGTTGTAGTGGGTTGTTTTTTTTGCTTTGTGGGGGTTGTATTTTAACTGTGTTTTAATTTTATTTTATGTTTGATTAAAGCCACCTTGAGCCTTTGAGGAAGGGCGGGGTATAAATGTTAATAAATAAATAAATTTAAAAAAAAAATAAGGGATGCAGCCAGGAGAGTCTGAGGAGACAGAGGCTGCTTTTAGACGAGACAAATTTGCGCATGATTGGTGAAAAATGCATGTGTTTTAATGCTCGTTTAAACACCTAAACCGTTTTAAATGCTCATTTGCCATGATCATGTAAAAGCCAAAACCATTTTGAATGTGGTTTTTAAATAATGTGCATTTTTTAAAACCGGTTTTGAGCCCCTTTGATGATCGGGGGATGACAAAACCCATTTTAAAAAATGTGCATTATTTAAAAACCACATTCAAAACCGTTTTGGCTTTTACACGATCATGGCAAATGCGCATTTAAAATGGTTTAGTTGTTTAAACGAGCATTAAAACACATGCATTTTTCACCAATCATGTGCAAATTTGTCTCGTCTAAAAGCGGCCTCAGATTGTAGTAACTCTGCAAGGAACTCTCCAGAGGAGACCTAGAAATACTGACTCATGCCATTCATACAGTCACCTGTGTGTTGACTCTGCCCCAGTTTGAGCAGGAAAGGGGAGGTGTCGATAAAAGGCTGCAGATTTGCATGCAGGGGCTGTTCTCTGGCTCTGAGAAGTTTAAAAGAGAATGGGAGGGTCCCAGTCAGAGAGACCTTTACCTCAGGAATCCAAGCTGCTATAGATTTCCCACCATGGCTTGGGCCCTGCTCCTCCTCATGCTCCTCACTTACTGCTCTGGTGAGGAAGATTTATCCACTGGAAGAAATAAAACATCCCTATTTTAAATCTGCAATGCAACCATTCCCTCCCCAACCTGCTGGGCGGGAGTGTGTGTTCCTGCCAAGGGCTCTGGCCTGACTTTGCTGAGCTTGTTCTTCTTTCAGATTCCAGTTCCCAGCAGCTCCTGTCCCAGAAGCCCTCAGAGCTGGTGTCTCCAGGAGGGACTGTCACACTCTCCTGCATCCTGAGCAGCGGAGCCATTGGTGATGACAATTACCCATTCTGGCTGCAGCAGCGACAGGGCAGTGTGCCTCGGCTGCTTGTGTATACCACTAGTACCAGACCCACTGGGGTCCCAGAGTGCTTTACCGGGTCTAGATCTGGGAACACCATGTCCCTGACCATCACAGGGGCCCTGGCAGAGGATGATGCAGATTATTACTGCTCTGTGTGGACGGGGAGTGCTCGACACAGTGACTCAGTCAGATGGGGAAGTGAGACAAAAACCCACCCTGTAACTCTGCTGGAAGGAGTTACTGCTGCTGGGAGCGTCACTGGCTGCAGGTGCTAAACTGAGAGTGGAGAGCCAACGAATCACTGCCGCCTTTGAATTCAAACTCCTCTTTCCCTCTGCAGCCCAGGAGCTGCCCCCTTTCCTCCTCGCTCACTTTGCAGCTGGACAAGTAATACCAAGGCAGTGCATGGACAATTGTCTGGGAAGCTGGGAGGCAGCAGACTCCCACCTAAGAAAACTGGGAAATGGTATTTTATTCACACTCATGGAAAATTGGATCCAGCCAACAGCTGCTACTGCTGTTGTGCTTATNCGTTTTGTGGATTAAAATAAGGCCGCACCAATTTTATTAGCCTTGTCGGGGGGGAGGGGGCTATACCCCTCCGGTCCTGCCAAACCTACGTCTAACTTATAACTTGGGTAAGTAAACTAAAGGCGGTCTGATGTCTCTCAGTACCGCAACAACACTAACTATAGCTGCTGCAATGTCACACCTGTCGGGCCGCCCCCGGCCGGATCAGGATGCCCTTCCTTCCGTGACCCGAGGAAGGAATTGAGGGGCAGCCGGTGATGACCCTGGACCGCCCCTGTCCTGGGGCCCATACACCGGCCCCCACCCTTTTCCTGGGTCCACCGCGATGCTGGCCGGTCAAGCTCTAGCATTCGGGTGTACCCCATCTCTTAAGGAGATGACCTGGCTGCAGACTATCCCTACCCCTAACTGTCTAACTCGCAGGACCCCTGCGGTGCGACGTTAGAAATTGCTGACCCCTTCCCCCCGTCTGCTTATCAATCAACACTGTGAGGAAGGCGAAAAAACATCAGAATTTTAGCCAATTATCCTGATGTCAAAAATTCCTTCCCGGCTCTGAACTCAAATTCAGCAACCAGTTAAACCCACAGTATTCTAGGGTGGGTGGGAGGGTGCTTCTCCGTTGGCACCTGGGCGCGAATGCCTCTCCTCGCCCCAGGCACAAGATGGCGGCCGCGAGCTCCCGTTCTCGCGAGAGCTCGCTTCGCGCCGCTTTTCCCAGCCGTGCGCCCGCCCCCGCACGTGCCTCCTTCAGCGCAGCGGGTGAGGAACAACAGCCGCCGCCCCCAAGCTGCTCCCCTGCGGGGAGAGCAGGTAAGGCGACGGGCATTGTCTGGGAAGCTGGGAGGCAACAGGCTTCCACCTAACAAAACTGGAAAATGGTATTTTATTCACACTCATGGAAAATTGGATCCAGCCAACAGCTGCTGCTGTTGTTGTGCTTGTTCCATTATTCCTGTAGTCTTTGCTCTTTGCTCTAGGGGGAGAAGAGTAGCCGAGGCCATGATTAGGGACGCAGAGAAGTGGGCAATTCCTGCTCTTGCAAACATACCCATGGCATGGAAATCCAAACCCAGACACCAAGCAACTGTTATTCTCTAGTTAACAAACTGTGTCAGCCAACAGCATCACTCAGTCCCTCTTTGCGTGCTGAATCCCACTGTTCCTCTTTCAGGGGGTAAAAGTCCCCTTTTCAGGAAAGAGAGACAAAAAGACTGGTTTTCAGGCGCTGGGAATCTAATTCCTGATTGTCTTGCAGGAAAAGCACCAGAGATGCCAATGAGGAGACTGTTATTTGGGAGATGTGTGTGTCTGCGTGTAAACACATGAAGGGACAGAGCTTACTCACTGAGGGGCAGGGTTCATTCTCTAAGGGGGGGCCAGGGCTTGTACCTTGTTAGCCATTCAGTATGTTGGGGGGGTGGGGGGTGTTAGGGTTTCTATGTATGCTGAACAGAATGAGAACCCCCAGACCATTGCTGCTCACTGACTGGATGTCACATGGGGATCTGAATGGGCAAGGAGAGGTGGGAAACAGCATGCAGAGAAAAAAGGAATGAAGGCTCAGTTGAGATGGAGAATTCCCCGGTAATAACCCCTGGATACTGGCTGGGTTAGGAGAGATACATAAACCTGTGTGTCTATTGGCAGAGTCAATTAAACTATCTAACACTCTTCTCAGCTGCAGTCGCCTGGGCTGTTTGCTGAAGAACTGGGAGAACTTGGTAAAGCCTGGACTACAGGAAGGGACAAGGTGAGGTTTCTCTGGAGAATTCAAAGTTCAATTCACTTATTTTCCTTTGCAATGAGTTGGGAGGACCGACTGTGTTGGTCACTGCACAAACCAACCCAGGAAAGGGACAATCTCATAAAGTCCTACATACTGAACCAAACTGCTGGGGTAGAACCACAGTTTCCTCTGCAGCCTGGGTCTGCTCAACTACTCTAAGGAAAGCCCGTCAGTCTGCCTGAGCCCCCTTCTGCTGCTGATTGGTTGGAAGTAGAATGACTCCCTTGATACTAGCTCTAGCAGCAGCCATAGGTGACAGGTAACTCTCAGTAGTTTGGGGGGGGGGGGGGGGGCACAAGCATGGGGGCTGGGCAGGGGCTCTATAGGACTTCTGAAAATGGGGGGGGCATATGCTCTCAAACTCATACCATCCCCACGAGTCATCTATGGCCGCAGCCAGTATGCCTTTAAGAACCCAGAAATATCTCTGGGAGGTTTAAAAGCCATCAGATCTGGAGAAAAAAAATCCAAATTGGCATCTCTGGTAATGGCCCCTAACTGAACTATCAGTCACGCTCTCTCACTCTCACTCTCACTCTCTCTCTCTCTCTCTCTCTCTGCCTCCCTACCTTTTCCCTAGGGCTTAGGTTATACAAATATATAAAATAAATATACACATATAAAACCATTTTAAAATCCCCTGTGCCCAAGTGCCCCAAATTCTATCCTTACTTCCCAAATAAAAAGGTCTTACATTACCTCTGAAAAATAATTTTTACTGGGTGGATTCCTCTCCCTGAGAGGAAACAAGGACCCCAGTGGGATGCTCAGAGAAGATTTGCTCCCTGAGAGACATGTTCAGAGATGAGGCCGCTGGGCAAGGTAATTTGGAGGCTTGAGGTGAAATGCCATCAGTACGCTGATGACACCCAGCTCTACCTCTTTTCATCCAACCCAGGCCCTGCGGTTTTGGTGCTTACCCAATACTAGGCTACTGTCAGGGATTGGATGAGGTTGAACTGATTGAGGCTGAATCCTGACAAGATGGAAGTGATTATGGTTGGTCGGCATTGTCACCGATGTGGAACTGGAACACTTGTCATTGATGGGGTCTGGCCCCCTCTAGTCAATCGGGTTTACAGCCTTGGAGTGTTTTGGATCGCTACTACGCCTGGATTATAAGGTTGCTGCAGTGGTCATGAGCGCTTTTCACCAAATCCATCTGGTGAGGAGGCTGTGGTCTTCTCTTTCTGATTGATACTTGGCCACTCTTATCCATGCTTTCATCACCTTGAGGCTCGATTACTGTAAGGTGCTCGATGTGGGGCTGCCCTTGATGACTGTTCGGAAGCTGCAGCTGGTGCAGAATGCGGCAGCTCGGCTCCTATTGGGGACGGGTTTCAGGGAACACATTACAACAGTGCTCCAAGTCTACATTGACTATCTATAGCTTTAGGGGCACAATTCAAGGTGCCAGTTTCAACCTTTAAAACCCTAAATGGCCTGAGACCCTTGTATATGAACGACCACCTTTCCTACCATGCGCCGTCGTGGCCCCTGCGGTGGCCAGGGGTGCCCTCCTGTGGGTTTCCCCTTTTGCTCTTGTTCCATCGACAGGGGCGCATAAGAGGGCGTTCTCAGTTGCTGCCCAATGTAGTGGAACTGCCTCCCCCTGGATATCCCTTTGAGTCCAGGCCAGAATGTCTTTAAGAGGCGGTGTGAAACTTTTCTTTTTGTTAAAGAATTTGTCATGGAGGGATAAGGTGGGAGATTGTTGTGGGGGTTGGAGTGGATTAGGTTTTTTTGGGGGGTGGGGAATAGTATTTTAAATGTGTTTTAATTGTTTTTTATGTTTTTCGTAAGCCGCCCTGAGCAGTTAAGTAAGGGCAGGGTATAAATGTTAATAAATAAATAGAAATAAATAAAAAATAAGGGATGCATCCAGGAGAGTCTGAGGAGATTCAGTCTGTAATAACTCTGGAAGGAGCTCTCCAGAGAAGGCCTAGAAACACTGACTCAAGCCATCTCTACAATCACCTGTGTTGACTCTGCCCCAGTTTGAGCAGGAAAAGGGCGGTGTAGATAAAAGGCTGCAGATTTGCATGCAAGGGCTGTTGTTGAAGCACCCCCCAATCAAGACTCAGACAGAAAAGTTGGGTTAATACTTGGCCACACTCTTTATTAACAACCAATCATAACAAATTGAACTACGGCCGGTGCGGGCAATTGCACCAAGCAATTTGGGTCCAGTATGCTAACTAATATCTTAACTTATTAACTCTTGTACTGGCCTGGATGTGCCTTCCAGTGTCAGTATTGATGACGCAACAAATTCCCTCCTTCAACAGATCAACTGCAAATGGCCGAAAGGAGGGACAAGCCCAACTGTGGGCATGAGTAAGGAGTCTGGTGCCTGCCGGGTGTGAAGACAGTGCTTGTCCCTACTCACCCTGCTAAGACACAGCTCCCAGGTCATGACCCCAGTGCAATCTGTGCCCGCATTACATCTGAGGTCACCTCCCCATCTCTTAAGGAGATGACTCAATATTCTAACTTATTCCTATTTAATCTATAATAGCATACTGGACCCCTTCCACACAGGAGTGGACAATCAGAACCACTCCGCCCCCCACCGTCTAAAACAATAGGAATTCCAAATGCCCGGCAAGGGCAGCCAAATACATGTTGTTTCCCTCTTGGGACAAGTGAACACCATCTTGTCGATAGAGCTCGGGTCGGGTATGCACAATTCCTGGATGTTTAATTACAGTCCCTTTTACTGATGTTACCCATTTTTCTATTTCCCTGTTAATATTTCTTCTAGCTTTATCTATCCTACCTGGCTTTTCAGTCCTGACCCAATTTATTCGTGGTATCCAATTCGTCCAAATTAAATGCAATCCCGTAAATTTGTCCTTAATTAATAGTAGGTCCCTCTTAATTTGTATTATCAAATTCACACTCTTTCTGTCTACTAAGTCATTTTCCCCTAGGTGGATTACCAAGATATGTGGTATTGAGAAATTCTGTCGTTCAAACAACAGCAGGGCCAGTTGGTTCCATTGCATCCCACCACCTAATTTGTGCCCGTGCTTCCAAGCCCAGATGTAATCCCCAAGAGGACTGTGAGGCAGCTCTGTTGGCCCAATGCACCAGGCTGTGGCCCACGATGCATATCTCTCTTCGTTCTGCCACTGCAGCCTGGTATCCTGGCAATAAACAATGATTGTGTTAGTTCTTATGTCCTAACGTATTTTTAAAATGCATTCGACCGCCATCTGCCCACCGCTTTGATGGCTTCATCTGGTAACCCTGCCGCAGCTGCGGCTGTAGCAGCTCCAATTCTAAATGAGTGCGATCCGAAATCTCTAACTGGTTAGCCTAACTGATTCAGAGCTGTCCGTAAAACTGCAGTGAATTGATGACTCGTCATACCGGTTCCTTGTTCATGAATAAATAGGTAACCTTGACAGTTAGGCCGCCGATCAAGGTAGCGTCTTAGCTGCCTAACTGGGCAGATTGTTTCTATACCACTCTTAAACAACTCTACCCTATACCCTCTGCCCTTCTGGTCGGTCTTGGACCGCCTCAGCCACAACCTTACTCGCCCAGGAGCCCAATTGGTGTCTTCTACCATCAACGCATGGTCTGAGTCAGCAATGCTTGATGTTCTTAGCACTTCTCCGATTCTAAACCCTCCAAAATACGTAATGACATACACTGTTGTGAACAACTGGACTTCAAAACTATTGTAACATGTCTTAGGCAGGGCCCCCACCAATCTAACCAAGATAGACGTTGTAATGGGTGCCCTAGTGTGCATCGGGGGTGTTGACCTCTGGGACCATGCCTCAAACATCTGTTTTAGATAGAAACCCCCATCTGGTGGAGGATGCCCCCTTAGTTTATTTGCAAATTTTAGGGCCGCAATTTTTCCTGAAACAGTTCCCACTGTCAACCCCTTATCCTTTAAGGCCATTGCGAACTGTATTACTTCTGCTTCAGTAATGGGGAACCCTGTCCCCCAACCTTTCCCTGCCCTAAAGGATTGAAACTCACAGAGTGCCCTACCGTAAGCCATCTGGGTTCTAGGGGCAAGGGATCCTTGAATGATGTCCTGTAATTTTACTTCCCAAGGCTCCATATCTCTGGTGGCAAGGAATCCAGGGCAGCTCTGGCCTCTGGTGCCAACTCCCAGAAACGGTCCATCTGGAACCGAGAAAGGGCATCAGTTATGCCATTATCAATTCCCGGCACATGTCTTGCCTTGAACAGTATGTTGTTCCTTAAGCACATCATGACAAAGGTCTGCACAAGGCTCATGACCCTCTCGGATCTTGACGAGAGGGTGTTGACTATATGCACCACCACTAAGTTGTCACACCAAAATAGGACCACCTGATTGGCAAATTGTCCTGACCGAAGCAAAACAGCCACTACGATAGGGAACAATTCAAGAAACGTGAGGTTCTTGGTGACACCCTCAGCGTGCCACTCGGCCGGCCAAGGTGCCGAACACCAGTGCCCTCTGAAGTATGCCCCGAATCCCAGACCACCAGCCGAATCAGAATGCACTTGCAAATTTGCTTGTAAGAGCCACTTCTCCCTCCAAAAACTCACCCCATTAAATTCATCCAGAAATTGCAGCCATACACCCATGTCTAGTCTCATCTCCGGGGTAACTCGAATCCAGTGATGGGGCGCCTGATCTCCCCTTAACTTGTTGTATAGCCTGGATAGGAAAGTCTGCCCTGGTGCCACCCACTACCCGACATGCAAAGTTTAGGCTGCCAATAAGTGACTGTAGTGGTCTGACCGTGATCTTACATGCACCCAAACATCCTTGTATCTTTTCTTTCAATGCCACTAACTTTTCATGGGGCAACCGAGAAGTTGACATTTTGGTATCGAGTTCAATGCCCAAGTAAGTGAGTTTAGTTACCGGCCCCTCTGTTTTTTCTGGGACTAATGGGACGTCCAACTCGTGGGCGACCCCCTGGAACAACCGCAGGGTGGTGGCACATTCATCCACTGCGGGGCAGCCCATTATCAAGAAGTCGTCCAAATATTTTGTCACGTCCCTGGCCTGCAATCTTTGCTTGAAAACCCACTTGAGCAAGGAGCTAAACCACTCAAATGCTGAGCAAGAAATGGAGCACCCCATTGGCATTGCTCGGTGATAGTAATACAACCCATCAAACTGGAAGCCCAAAACGTGGAAACTGCTCGGGTGGACTGGGAGCAGGCGAAAGGCTGACTTAAGGTCACATTTTGCTAGGAGGGCCCCCTTTCCCATGGCTTTCACTTTTTCCACTGCCGTGTCTACTGACGCATATCTAACTGTTGCCAATTCCTTGGGTATTGCATCATTTACCGAGTTTCCCCACAGGTATGACAGGTGATGAATTAAACGATACTCACCCGCTGCCTTCTTCGGCACTATACCCAAAGGGGAAATGACCAGATTGGGCATGGGAGGTTGACTAAATGGGCCCACTACCCGACCTTCACTTACTTCTTTCCATATTTTCTGCCTGACCACCCCCTCAAAACCATGTACAGACTTTAAATTGTTCACTGTCCCACAATTTGGTAACACCCTCACCAGTATAAGGAATCCCTGTTGGAACCCCCCAACCACATAAGCTACTTCCTTGCGGTCGGGGTGTCCCCGTAGTACCGCTTCAAGGCACTCAATTTTGATTGGGGTTGGCCCCTTTGCAGGACGGGTTCCTGACATGGGTCCCTGTCCACCCTTCCCATTCCCAGACCCTTGGACGTACTGCCCTCTTCCCCCTTTTTGCTTAGGGCGGAAACAATTTGTTGCTGGATGCCCACCTCTGCAATTTGAACACCTGTGATGAAATCTACAGGTAGCTCGATTGCATTGGCCTTCCTGGTTGTATTCCCAACACGGGCCAGGGCCTTGGGACCCTTTACGACTCTCCCCACGAAATGGATCATTCGCAGGCGCCACACCACCTCTTACCAGGGGGTGGCCACTGTCGGCTCATGGAGCATTTGTGCTATCAATCATGCACTCCAACCATAGGTCAGGTGCATGAGTGTCCCACCGGAGCCCTGGTGTATTGACTGCCCTATGACGAAATGCCTCGTCATAGCGCAACCATGTTCCTACTGGTCCTGTACCGTAAGCCCGGTGCACAATATCAGAGTATTTGTGCAATTCCAACCCCTTCCTGGGTCAACCTGCAGAATTACACCCATATAAATTGCAAAAGTGGCGGTCCAATTTGCCCAGTTGCAATCCACCTTCGGGTGGCGAAATTTTTCTTTTTCTTTCTCTTACTCGTGATCAGTGTGATCCACTATTGGGTCACTAAAGAAAAGGGCAAACAGATCTACATATTCACCTCTTAGGATTTTCTCCCTCATTGCCAGGAGGAGGTGTTCGCCAAAGCGAGCCACCACACTAGGAATAGCCCCTCCCAGTAGAGGGGGAGGATGATTCCCCGGTCTGTTTGTCGAGGCTGGAATCTCCCTGCTATTGGTACGCAAAGCTGGGCCGAAGGCTCCAGCCTCATGCCCCATAGTTGTCACTGCTGTTTCACTTGCCCCCGCTGTAAATTTCCCGGCCAAGGGGAGACCCTGAGGGATTGCCAGCATGACCCACATCCATGACCCATTCAAATAGACTAGCTGGGGGGCCAGATGCTGAGCTACAGTGGCCGGGAGGCTGGCTGCCTGGCCCACCAATTGTTGTACAGGGGTGACCTCCGCCAGGGGCACATCCACTCCCCCCAGCTGGCGCTCAGTCCCTTCCCCTACCATATCATTGTCCTGGCGTGTCGCCAGCCCAGTGGCCACCCCCACACCATTGCTCTCACCTGGGGTCAGGATCACCCTGATCCTCTCTGACTCAGAACTTCTCTCAGCTTCGGGCCCTCTCCCTGAGGGTGGTGCGCGCTGTTCTCTCCCCCTGCTGTGGAGCTCAGCTTCCAAAGCCAGGATTTTGCACCACATCACGGTGTCTGAAGGTCCCTCTGTCTGTCCCGGGCCCTGTATCGTCCTCCTAGATGCCAGCAGCGGCCACTCACTGGCTGCAATTACACTATCCCCAGGCCCTCTGGGCCTGGGGGCCTGCCACCCCATTAGGTTCCCTACCACTTGATAATACAAGTGGACTTCCCGTTCACATGCTTGGGCTTCATCCCTTTCAATGCCCCCCACTTGGCCTTGCCTGGCACCTAAGAGGGGAGTCTCACCAAAACCTAGCAGTTCCCCTTGGTTGCTGGTTCCTGCTACAGAAGAGGGGCCTTCGTGCCCCTGGGTTGGGCCTTCTAACTGAGGTTCAGTCAGGTTGGGGTGCTCCCCTCCCCCAATCCCATCGCAGTACCGTGCCGGGGGGGATATAATCCGCCGCCCCCGCCACACCGCCTCCTCCCTTAAGGCTGAGGTATCCCTACCTGGGCCACTCAGGCCCCCTCCTAAATTGCTCGATGCCCCCTCAAGGGGTCCAAGAATCTCCCCTTCTTGCTCCCCTGCCACTCCCGGAGGCATATCTCCATAGGCCCCGGGGCGGGGCTGCATGTTCATCATGGCTTCGCACGCCATGAGCCTTGCTAACATAATTGATCTGGAGGGCAAAGCCTCCTCCTCCAACCTGCTGCTGTCTCCCTCCGGCTGCTCTGCCCACGCTGTTGTGGCCGCAGGGGCCTTAGCTTTGCTCCCCTTCTTGCGTACCTTCCCCATTCTTGCCACGTGGACGGGCCTGCGAATGGCGATCCAGCAGCAAGAAGTTCTTGCTGCTGACTCATCACCTTCTCAAACTGAATGCCGCTCTGTGCGGCTCACGGGAGACGCGGCCCGCCTAAAAGGGGCATGTCTCCCAGAGGAAAAAACCCACTGCAGCGCAACCAGCGCATGCGCTCTCAGGCTGCCTAGCTCGATTGTCCTTGCCGCAGCGGAGCCTTCTAACAGGTCTCCCCTGCGCGGCCCGACCTGAGTCGCCACCTCCACTCTGAGAGGGTGGGGGGGGCAACAATTAGCCCATCACCGCCATTTAGGCGGCGAAGGGGTCTTCTCTGACTCCCAGAAGTTTAAGAGAGACTGGGAGGGTCCCAGCCAGAGAGCCCTTTGCCTCAGGAAGCCAAGCTGCTCTAGATTCCCCACCATGACGTGGGCCCTGCTCCTCCTTATTCTCCTCACTTACTGCCCAGGTGAGGAAGATTTATCCATTGGAAGAAATAAAAAAATCCCTATTAGAAATCTGCAGTGCAACCATTCCCTCCCCGACTTGCTGGGTGGGAGTGTGTTACAGTCAGGAGCTCTGTCCTGTGTTTGCTGAGCTTTTTCTTCTTCTTTCAGATTCCAGTTCCCAAGAACTCCTGTCCCAGAAATCCCAGGAGGTGGTGTCTCCAGGAGGGACTGTCACACTCTCCTGCATCCTGAGCAGTGGAGCCATTGATGATGGCAATGGCCCATTCTGGCTGCAGCAGCGACAGGGCAGTGTGCCTCGGCTTCTTGTTTATGCCACTAGTACCAGAGCCACTGGGGTCCCAGAGCGCTTTACTGGGTCTAGATCTGGGAACACCATGTCCCTGACCATCATGGGGGCCCTGGCAGAGGATGATGCAGATTATTACTGCTCTGTCTGGACAGGGAGTATTCGACACGGTGACTGAATCAGATGGGGAAGTGAGACAAAAACCCACCCTGTAACTCTGCTGGAAGGAGTTACTGCTGCTGGGAGCGTCACTGGCTGCAGGTGCTAAACTGAGAGTGGAGAGCCAACGAATCACTGCCGCCTTTGAATTCAAACTCCCCTTTCCCTCTGCAGCCCAGGAGCTGCCCCCTTCCTCCTCGCTCACTTTGCAGCTGGACAACTCATACCTTCTGAAAGACCCTTGTGACCTGCTCTTGCTTAAACAGAAGCAAAGCTTTCTGGACATGGCTCCGCTGCTCCGGGCAAGGCAGTGCGTGGACAATTGTCTGGGAAGCTGGGAGGCAGCAGGCTCCCACCTGAGAAAACTGGAAAATTATATTTTATTCACACTCATGGAAAATTGGATCCAGCCAACAGCTGCAAAGGAGCTGGCTTAGAGTGTCTCTTTGTGTCACTTATTTACTGTTTAATTTCCACACGTCTCCCAGGCTCTAGCATTTACCAACCAAGCCCTAATCATGTTGCCCACAAAATATAAGGAGAAATAATCATTTTAAAAAGGAATGAATTATCCATGTAACCACAGTTACCCAAGCCCGGCATCACACACTTACCTCATACACAGCAAGATAAGCCTCCCCAAGCTGCCCCTATGAGGCATCTCAAGATAAGGAAAAGTTAATGGATTTGTCCATTTTATATAATTTGTGACCAAAAGAGGTCACTAGTGCCCTAGGAAACCCCCGCTCCTGCTGCTTCTGCTGCTGCAACGGCTTGCTCACTAGATAAAGCCAGTCACTGGAGCGTACAGAGCTTTTCCGTTCTCTGAACACGGCTTACATGTGTGTTGATACGAATGTTCCTCCTTTTGCACTGTTAGGGGCTCTGGGAAGCCCATATAGATGACCCTCCTGCAGTACAGCCAGAGTAAACCAGCTTCACTCATGCCTATTGCAAACAACAGAACAAAAAAGTTTGGGATACAAGGAAATAAGCAGAAAAACAGGTTGGAGAGTCTGAAAAAAGAAAACAGGAGAAATTAAATGAATCTTCACTTCAAGAGACGTCTCTAGCTTCTCCCTTCTCCATCCTCTAATTAATTAATTAATTAACATACCATTATACACCACCCTTCCCATAGAGACTCAGGGCAGTTCACAATTCATAAAATAACAATAAAACCCCCACCCTCTCCCACAACCCTACCTCAAAACTCCAACCCACCCCAAACTCAAACCTCAAACTCCAACTCCTGATTCTGTTCCTCCTGCAGTCATCTACCCAGACTGCAGTTCTGGCAGGTGCTGAGCAAGGCTGGCATGTAGCTCTTTGTGTCCAGCAGTGTCCATCCGCCTTCCATTATCAAGGCCATACAGGTTTTATGAATGAGAAGATGTGGTCAAGGCCAATAGTAACACTGGGTTTAAAAAGGATTGAACAAGTTTCTGGAGAATAGGTCCATTAGCAGCTATTAGCCAGGTAGGTTTTGGGGGATGTAACTTCTTACTGTTGGGAGCTGAGAGGGAACAATAGGGAAGAGATCATTCCATTGTGACCTGCTGGGTATTTCTTCCAAGCAACTGAGACTGGCCACTGTTGGAGACCGGTGCTAGGCTTGATGTATCATTGGTCTGGCCCAGTATGGCATTACTTATGTTTGGTGCATCCTAAGATATACAGGAATTGATGTCATTGCTGTTGCATTGATGCTTCTTCATGTTTCAATAGCAGAATGTGGTTTATGCAATGTTATATGAGGAGCTGCCTAACTGAGTCGGACCAATGTTCCATCTTAGCCCAGTATTGTCACAACCTGACACAGAAGTAGGGTTTCAAATCCAGCTCCTCAGAAAAGGCCTCACCCAGGCATATTACCTGAAAACCTCCAGGATTCCCAGCAGAGGTCTCACCCAGGCATGCTGCCAGAGATCCTGAATCAGAGATGCCAAGGACTGAACCTGGGACTTTATACATGCAAAGCATACACTCTTCCACCTGAGCCATGGCCCACTCCATACTGTTTCCTAGTTTCATCTCTTAATTTGGTGTTGGGTGATGATAGATGCCTCCATCTTTGATCTATCCTACAGTGCTATAATCCCATAAACCCTAGAAATCAAGAGTGCCCCCTAGAGGAAACAATACTAGGACTAGGAGACACCCTATGGAAATTAACAGGCAGCAAATTTAAGACAAAGAAAAGTATCCTTTTCATTTAACATATTAATAACTCCTGGGACTCATTGCCAGAGGACTTCATGACGGCCAATCGTATAACTTGTTTAATAAAAAGATTAGACATATTCTAGTGGATAGGTTCATAAATGGCTATTAGTCAACTTAATCATGAGATGAGACTCTGACTGTCAGGAGCTGGCAGTGAATAACAGGCAATTAATCGTTCCATTGGGACTGGTTGTGCCCTTTTCTAAAACAACCAAAGTTGTCTACTGTTAGAGACAGGATGCTGGGCTAGTACATGGATCATTTGGGTTTGACTTGGCATGGCAGTTGTTATGTTCTTATGACTGTCTTAAGTGTGTATGCTTTAAAGGAGCAGTGAGCTGAGGGAACTGTGGTCAGCTGGGGTACATTGTGCCTTTGAGAGCAGAGGACCTGGATAGTCTGCTGGTGTCCAGCGTCAGGGGTGGGACAACAGGGAGTACAATCTTAAAGTACTTTGGGGATTTGGGTGCACCGTGTATCCCATCGTTAACCTACAAAATAAGGACAGGGCTGGTAGGAGCTCTGAGGAGACTGGGTTGGTCAAGGGTAGTGAGGTCATGGAGCTGACATCCTAGGAGGTAGAAGCAGGCCTTGCTCATGTCAGGTAACAGCAATATAGCTCACCATCTCACTCTCACCTGAGGATTTGTGACAATGGAGCACTCCATGAGTTCAGCGCTGCAAGTATTTATATGGGTCATCCATCCCACTACATCGGCAGGAGAAGCCTAGCACTCTACCAAGCCCCTCTCTCTTCTAACTGTGATGCTGGTGTTGTCATCCAGAGATTGGTGCCCATGATGACATTACCCATTAGACCAGTTGTTTCGCACCCCACTGGCTGCAGCCCTGCTTCTTGCATCTGGGGAAGGGGTGGGTGTCCTAAGCAGGAGACTTTATAGATCTTTGTTGCCCTTTGATATCACAGTGCTGAGACTGGCAGCAAATAGCAGTTGTGCAGATTTGCATAAAGTCTGTGGAATTTTCCTTTAGAGGAAATTTAAGAGGGGAACAGATGGAAGGTTAGGAGAGAGAATTGCAGAGCTTCCTCTGGGTGCCTCACCATGCCCTGGACTGCCATAGTTATCATCCTGGGGGCACTTTGCTCAGGTAAGGGTACACCATTAGGTGAGTGTTTGCCCAAGAATGATAGTCTTTCTGGATAGGAAGTCCCAATTTATTTATTTACTTATTTATTTTAAAAAACTTATTACCCAGCCCCTCCTGCCACAGGCAGCTTGGGGCGGCTTACAACAATAAAAAAAACAATTAAAATACATCATAAAAAGGAGGAAACAGAAAATAACCCACCCCGCCCCCTAACCCGCCACCCATCACCCCTCTCCCCCAACAAATGCCTGGCGGAATAGCAAGGTCTTGCAACTTTTCCAAAAAGTTGGTGTTGACATGTGACAATCCTGCTCATGTGACAATCTTGTTCATGATCTTGTTGTAGGTTCCAGTTCCCAGCTAGTGGTGACTCAGATACTGTCCATGCTAGAACTTCCTGGCTCTACTTCAAAGATCTCCTGTACCTCAAGCAGTGGGTTCAGCATCAGCAAAGTGTGAGTGATGGTATGAGCAAAAACCAGACAATGCCCCAAAGTTTGTATATCACTACCACAGCAGCAGTGACCAGGACTGGGGCTCCGGGATTCCATTCCCCAAATGATTCAGTGTCTCCCCTGACACCTCCAACAACCTCTGGAATTTTAGTCATCACTGAAGTTCAAGCAGAGGACGAGGCTGATTATTACTGATTTAGCTGGGATGGAAATCACAGCTCTTATCACAGGATTACATCCTCATGGGGAACTGAGAGCAAAACTTCAAACAAGAGGCAGCATCTTGCTTCAGCAGTAGGGTCTAGTGTGACAGTGGAAGAGAGAGGAGAAGAGTGTCCTAGGCAGTTCAGGGGAAACGAGTTCTCCACTGGAGACAGGGTGGTCAAACCCACAAAGTTTGCTATATATTGCATTGTAACAGCTTCGGCTATACAATTAATAAAACTACTGCTAATTAGAAGTTGTGAGAAACATGAATATTCAGCTGATAAAGTAAAAAAGGGGACTGGCCTTTCCCATGCAGGAAACAAAGTTGGGTTGAAATCTAAAGTTTTCCTTGCCACAGAAAGGTTGGGAAAATAATAGGATAATTAGCTCAGGAGGTAAAAGGTTTTGGTATATGCAACATCCATAAGTTAAATGCCTGCTGTATTAAGAAGAGTAATTGACTATAGAGCCACCAGATGGCGCTGCTAAGTTTATGTGTACATGGAAGGGAAATGGGGTTTTACAGTTGAATTCCTTTGTGTAACCACTAGTGGTGGGACCCCGGGCCCATTACCGGCTACCGGATTTACCGGTTACCGGTTCTACGAAAACCGGATTCCCGGATTAAATCTGGTATACCAGTACCGGATTTATTTCATTGGTTTCAATGGGGCGCTGTGTCCCCATTGAAACCAATGAAATAAATTAATTCCCTCCCCCTCCCC
>QEPC01006781.1:66043-83206 GCA_003113815.1 Sphenodon punctatus | reverse complement strand
CACTGCAGAAGCTGCATGAAAGGACCAGCTTGAACAGTAAGCTGTTTCTCCTAAGGAAACTGTACCAGATGAGACTTGGTAAAGGGAAGGAGATGCAGGATCACATAAATTCAATGCTGGAAGTGGTAGCACAACTGCGAGGCATAGGTGAAGAGATAAAAGACAACCATGTGGTGGCCTTACTTCTCTGCAACCTGCCTGAATCATACAGCACCCTCATAAATGCCCTAGAGACAAGGCCTGAGGCAGATCTAACACTGGAATTTGTAAAAGGAAGACTCATGGATGAATTCCAGCACAGGAAAGAAATCACGCGAGACAATCAGGGACAGGATAAGGAAACTGCCCTGAGAATTGCAGACAACAGATTGCACAAGAAGGAAACAAGGGCATGTTTTTGGTGCAAGAAAGAAGGACACCTAAAGAAAGACTGCTCCATATGGAAGGCAGAACAACAAAAGCAATCTCCACAAGTGTCTAAGCAAAGGGCCAAGGCTACAACCAGTGACACAACCACAGAACAGGGGAGTGGATGTTTTAGAGCAATACAGACCAACTCATTACATGACTGGTGTGTCGACTCTGGAGCCACAAGTCACATGACCAGCAACAAGCACTTTTTCACGGTACTGGACCCAAGCAACAAAGAAAAGATATACTTCACTGATGGAAGCAGCATCACTGCAGAAGGTATTGGCGAAGGATTTCTAAGTTGCAACAAGCCACACGGAGGCACACTAGCAAAACCGGTAAAGGATGTTCTGTATGTACCTGGCTTAGAGGGAGGACTTCTATCCGTTAAATGCCTAACAGAGAAAGGACTCACCATAAAGTTCCGGGGTAATGAATGCACAATCCAGAAGGGGACAAGGGTCCTAGCCAGAGCTTATGCAGATAAGCACCTGTATTGCTTAAGTGCAACCAAGGAACAAGCAAAACTCACTGCACATGAGCAACACAAGGACTGCATTCATCTGTGGCATCGACGCCTGGGTCACAGGCACCCAGAAAGTATAAAGGAACTGCAAAGACAGCAGCTGACAAAAGACCTAAGAGTAACAGCAATGCATGTCCCTTGACCATGAGATGTGAATGCTGTATCAAAGCTAAAGCCACCAGAGCAACGGTCCCAAGGCAACCCAGACAAGAACCTCCAAGCCACTTGACCTCATACACAGCGATGTGTGTGGCCCCATGAAAGTACCCACACCTGGAGGGAACAGATACATAATGACATTCATAGACGACTACTCAAGATACTCAGCCACATACCTCATGAAGCATAAGGATGAAGTACTTGAAAAACGAAAGGACTACATAACCATGACAAGCAACAGATTCCAATGCAAGCCGCTCGCACTTCAAACCGACAACGGAGGTGAATACACAGGAAAGAGAGTTGAAGACTTCCTGAGAGCCCACGGGATAGAGCACCAGAAGACGGTACCATACACACCCGAGCAAAATGGGGTAGCTGAAAGAAAGAACAGAACCTTGACAGAAATGATCAGGTGCATGTTGCCAGACTCCAGACTGCCAGAAAAATATTGGGGTGAGGCAGTAGTTACGGCGACATATCTACAGAACCGACTCTACTCAAGAACAGCAAGTAAAACTCAGTACGAACTCTAGTATGGAGAGAAACCTAGTATGGGACACATCAAAGTGTTTGGATGCAAGGCATACATGTACATTCCGGAAGAGAAACACACCAAACTACAAAACCGAGCTGTGGAAGGGATTCTTGTTGGATACAGTGAACACTTCAAAGGATACAGAATCCTCAACCCACACACAGACAAAGTAACTATCAGCAACAGCATGACTTTCAAAGAAAACCCAAGCAACAGTGTAATGTCCTTACAAGAATCAGGAGAAGAAGCATGTCCTGAATCAGGAGGAGAAGAGCGTCCTGAACAAACAGTCGAAATCAGCACAAGCTCAACTGAGATGCAGGAACAAACCCAATCACCTGCAGATGTTGAAATTAGAAGATCTACCAGGGAAAATAAAGGCAAACCACCCACCCGCCTGTCCTACAAAGCAAGTACCGACAGACTGTCTGAGCCATCAACATGAGAAGACGTCTTACAAATGTCAGAAGGGGAACACAACAAACAGACAAAGGCAGCTACAGAAGACATGGTAGCAGATGCCCTGACAAAACCTTTAGCAGGAGAGTGCTACCGAAAGCTACTAAGTAAAATGGGCATAGTAGGTTAACTTCTGTCTGTTGAGAAAGGGTGTTGGTATATGCAACATCCATAAGTTAAATGCCTGCTGTATTAAGAATAGTAATTGACCATAGAGCTACCAGATGGCGCTGCAAAGTTTATGTGCACATGGAAGGGAAATGGGGTTTTACAGTTTAACTCCTTTGTGTAACCACTCCTTCTTCCCTTCTCTCTCATTGTCTCAGTCTCCATTTTGTCTTACTACTAGCTAGATGCAACTAAGGATCTGTACCTGAGAAAACTTAAGTAAAGTTCTGTTTTTGAACCTTCAGCTGCATTTGTCCTTACTGATTGCGAATCAGTTATTACTCTGCAAGAAAAAGGAGTCTTCTAAACCAGGGGTGGCTAACCTCAGGACTGGGGTCAAATGTAGTTTTTTATTTGGCCACTTTCCAGTTCCTGGGTCTGATCCTTGGATCGAGTTTCTACCCCTAAGCACTGAAAGACTGAGCTCAGGGTAAGGGAGCAGAGATGAGGATATGCACACAAGGACAGGGGATGGATCCATTATCTGGGCACTCCTGAGTGCACCCTTAAACTCCCCTGCTTCTAACTTCTATGCAGCTCTCAGAGCTTGTACTAATGTTCAAAGTGGCCCCTGCGAGGAAAAGGTTTCCCATCCCTGTTGTAGTCCTTTCTGATCCCAGGGTTTTCCTTTGTGCTACAAATGACTGGTCTCTGTTTGGATGTGGAAAAAAACTCTCCTGGCTATGCTGATGGGAAGAGCTGCTAGCAGAATTTCAGTCATCAGAAGTGAAGGCTGAGTAACCGCTGCTTGGCATCTGGATTCTGAATGGCTGCAAAGATACTTTGTGGTAGAGCCGATTGGAGGAACTGACATCTTGGTTTGGAGTACCAGCTCTCGAGGTTTGAGGAACATGGTTTTAATTAGCTACATGGATATGGGCTTCTTAGCTAACAGTGAAGTCTACTGGAATTGCTGCTAGCCTGGCATTGAGCCATATTGATGGAGTTCTTGCTACTGGCCTGCCATTCTTGTTAGTCTCTTTGTACGTTTTCCTGGAATTTGAGCAATTTAAGCTGTTGGTTAACAGTGCATAGTTAGACACATAGCTTTATTGGTTTATGTTAGTTAATACATAATTGTTTCCTATAACTATAGAGTAGATGAGCATATACTATAGTTATGTCATATGGTGATTTTAATTTTATTCCATTGGAATAAAAAGACTAGATTAAATAGAATCCCATTTAACATTTCTTTTCCAAGACTAATTCTTAATTGGGAGGGATCCATTGTCATAATGTTGCAATTTTCAAAATTTAGCCATCAGCATTTCACGCTGAGATGTGGGCTCGAGCCACACGTATGTAGAGAGAAAATTCAGCTGACCCTAAACACAAAAGAACCTGACCCTTGTTGATGCCTTTAACATCCTCCTGGCAGAAGGGGATTTATGTTTCCCCAGAAGAGGGCACTAGTGCCATAGAAATGCTCTCCGGCAGCTGTGGTGGCTGTTCCACCTAGACCCAGTTCTTACTTGATAAACTGGTCACTGGGGCGTACGGGGCCTGTATGTTGACTCTGGCTACGGCTTATGTTCATGTTGACACTTCAGTCATTTTACGCTGTCAGGGACTCTGAACGGCCAGGCAGGTGGTTCGTCTCTGGCAGCGCAATCAGAATAACCCAGCATCAGTCATGCTCATTGGTAACAATGGAACAAATAACTTTCAGAAGAAAGTAAAGACACAGACAGATTGACTGAAGAAAAACCCTTCCCATCTCTCACCTTCACACTTACTTTCTCCTGAGGTTTCTTGATCCTCAGCTTTAATATCAATGACAACATGCTCAGCATCCAATAGGGAAGGGGCAGATTTGCATGAAGGGGATTGTTTTTCCAGCCCAGAAGGTTTAAGAGAGAATGGGAGGGTCCCAGTCAGAGAGCTCTTTGCCTCAGGAAGCCGAGCTGCTCTGGATTCCGCACCATGGCCTGGGCCCTGCTCCTCCTCACGCTCCTCACTTATTGCTCAGGTGAGAGGTTGGGAAGTGGTTTCAATGGAGTGGATCCCTGGGAAGGGACTGATGAAACTGCATTTGGGTTCTCTGTTTCTGCCATTTTCTCTCTCATTTGGCAAGACACATGCTTTGGTTGTGCATGAGGGGGGGATGTTGTGACTGCCTGGTTTCTATTCTCTTCTTTCCAGGTTTTAGTTCTCAGAATCAGTTGACTCAGGCGAACCCTACAATGTCGACGGCTCTAGGACAAACTGCACAACTATCCTGCACTCTGCGAGGCGTGGAATTCATTAGTGGGAACCATCCATCCTGGTACCAACAGAGCGCCGGGAAAGTTCCTCGGCTACTAATCTATGAGTCCAGGCAGAGAGCATCAGGCGTTGCTGAGCGGTTCTCTGGTGAGACATCTGTTAACACTGCATCATTAACCATCACTGGGGTCCAGGCTGAGGATGAGGCAGATTATTACTGTGCAGTGTGGCAGAGTAGTTCGTCACACAGTGATACATCAGATGGGGAACTGAGACTAAAACTCTGCTCTGCACAGGATTTCATGGATTTAGGGGGTGCTTCCTGGCAAGGAAGAACAGTCACATTCCTCTGTCCCAGGAAGACAGACTCTGGGTTTCCCCCTCCCGCTACTCCCTCTTCCGTCCCGCCACTTCCTGCCCCCTCCTGCTAATTTCATTTTTGTGTAGCTGCCAAGTTCTGTGCAGATCCATAAGAACCATTTCATGCAAATTATTTAATGAGAAAATGAGCATATTCAGAACTTTGCATTTGGTCATAAATACCACTTAAAAACTGCCTGAAGACCTTGGCTTGCTTGATAGCCCTGTTGAATGAATCGCTCTGTTACTGCATGTCAGCAGCAAGACAAGCTTTGTATATACAAAAAAACGTGAGCGCGCTGCAGCGGCAACCCAGCCTGGTTCGGGTCAGGAAGCCACCATGGACGTGATCCGGACCAGTTCAGGCCACGGAACAAACATTCATGTGACTGGGGCTTGGGGGTTGGGGGTGAGAGGGAAGATGCACAAATGTGCAGTTGGCCCCACCCCGAGTGGTGCCCAGCGCCCTGCCCCCTGCCATGACAGGCAGCCATGGTGCCATGGCGGACCCGATCCAGACTGGGATTATTGTTTTAGTATTGGATTATTATAATTATTGTTTTTAGTATTTGTAAGCCACCCCGAGCTGCGTGTGGCAGGAGGGGAGGGGTGGAATATGTTTTAAATAAATAAATATGCTCTGTCCCACTTTTCCCCAGTTGGGTGAACCTTTGCCTGGGTTCTGATCCTAGAGGTTTCTGATCCCAGAGGTTTCTGGGATCACAGACTGGGATAGCCGCTGACACGGCTCGGGTCAACATCTGGCAATGCCTGCACATACATGCAGGTCAGAGTGCACCAAAGCAGCCTGCCATTATGTCTGTTAACACGCAGAGACACACACGCATGTACACACTGTCTGACCACCATGTCTCACCCTCATCTGGAGTCAGGTAGAGTGGGCCATCACACATGACGGGCCACTCTACCCCAGTCTGGGGATGGTTTCCCTGGGTGGTGGCAGCGCTTAGTGTGCACTGTGACTTGGTAAGAAGCCCGAGTAACAGCCCGGGCAAAAAACTGCCATTGTCCGAGGATAGGCCTGATCCCGCCCAGGGAAACATCTGGCGGGTGGGATCAACCATGAAGTCACCACGGGTGGCCATACGGGTTAAAGCGTGACCACCTGTGGTATTGTCATGTTTGAAAATACCGCATGTTATCCATCATTGCTGGGGAAGCAGAAGATAAGGTTGAGTATTACTGTGTAGTATGGCCCAGCAGCTGGTAGCACAGTGCTTTAGCAAGGCGAGGAGGCATGTCACAAAGTTATTAAAGAAGTTTATTACGGCTTCAAGCTTTCGCCATAGCCATAAAACAACAAACAAACAACACAGAATAACAACAAGTACACACAATAGATAGACAACAAGGAAACAGGTAAACAAATAATAAACAAATAGCCATTCAATACAACAATCCATAAATCCCTAACGGCCATAACTGGAAGAGAGAAAATAATCAACACTAATGTGTAGACACTACACAATATCCTCCACTGCTAATCGAGCAGACAGGCACAATACCCAATCCAGACGATAGATAAGTCAAAACAAAAATCCACCGTCGGCCAAAATTGGATACATAAAATTAGAGAACACCAATACCAGAGCAGTTTCACTCTACCCAGTTTGCTGTCTCTCTTGTGGCTAGTAATGTAAAAAGTGCCACCGCCTTCACAGTCTCCATATCATCGGAGGCAAACAAGGCTGGTATCCCAGCCTGGTCCCACATATACTGAAGAAACCCCCGTATTGGCTCAAGCTATACTGTCCTTAAAGTCTGGTATAGGGGGCATCTATATAGGAAATGGGGAAGATCCTCAATTTCCAATAAGTTGCAGGGACATATTCTAAGTTCACGCGGGACCTTCCTATATCTTCCTTCCATGATGGCAGATGGAAGCTGCTGGAAGCGTAGGCATACAAACGCCCTGCGCAAAGTTGGTTTACCCAGCATGTCTAAATAGCTCTCAAACTGATGGAAGGTTTTCACTAAGTGATAATGAGGTGAGACTTTCCAGCTCGGAAGTTTGGCCAGGTCTTCCTGTCTTGCCACATCCAGAATCCTTTGTCGTATCATAGATTTTTGGCTATGGAAGGATTTACCCTGGAAGAATTTAAATGAAAATCCCAGCTTTCTAAGACACATATCTGTCCAAGAGAGCCAGGGATAGTTCCCAGCACCCACATATTCCTCATGTCACAAACCTCCTTTCCCCTCCAAGAGCGTGTGTCCTGCTGCTGGGGAATGAATGGGCTGTCATGCTGGGTTACAGGAGGAGGGAATATAGTAGAGGTGGTGCACTACATGCCATCTCATTCAAATCTGGATCCAAGCTCCCTCATAGTTCTAAGGGGACTGGAGCTGGAGTTTACCTTCCAAGACTGAGCTGAGGAGTCAAATCCATTTGGAGGGAGAGCTTTGCATTGTGAATCTCTCTGGGTTCCTTTGGCTTCCTCCACACTGCCCTTACCCTGAGCTCAGTCTTTCAGTAGTTGGGGGTAGGAACTGGATCCAGGAGCCAAATAAATACTAGCCGTGGGCCACATTTACTTCCTGGGCTTGAGATTCCCCACCCCTGTTTTAGGACATAGAATGGATGGCTTGAGATTCCCTGGCCTAAACCCCCAAGGCAGCTGTGTGTGGATCTAGTTATTAATTCCCTGTGTCAATAGGAGTCTCTCCAGCTCTGGCATCCCCTTATATACCTCCTGAAGGCAGCAATTATGCCACTGATTCATCACTCTTGATTTTTAAGCTTAGAGCCCAAGAGTTCCTGCATGTTAACCCATTTCTCATAGGGGCCTAGCTCTTTCCCTTCCTTGCTGGCTGTCAGACCCTACTGGCCCTGCCTTTGATTGATTTATATGAATAAAAAGACACTGGGGGTGGGTAAGCTGCCTGCCTTGGAAATATGAGGGGAGATAAGCGCAGCCAGCTAATAACAACGACCCATCCCCAGGCCCTTTATACTAGACAATGTATCCTCCTGTATTACTTATTTGCAAAAATCCCAGGGGTAAACACAGCTTCTTCTCTCTCAAGGGCTGTACTTTGAACAGGTTCTCAGACGGGAGAGTGTCTTTCTGTGAACAGCCTGGGGCTATAGAACAACAACAGACACTTCTAGAGCATTCTGGCATTTCTTTCTCTCTGCTAAAGATTTGAAGGACCAGAGACCAAAAGACGCTTGCTGAAGAGTGACCAGAAATAGAAGGCCTCTCCGCAGGTGTTTCCTTCCCTTAGTGCTCCTGCAGTTAACAGGCCATGATGACCCACCAGACTTGGCCAACAAGGGACGCTAGAGGAAGGATGTGACGCATCATCAATGACTGAAGCACGGGGCACATGCCACCAGCTGCTAGGGCAGTAGTTCTCACACTTTTTGTGGCCAAGATTCACCAAAATAGGGGAACGTCGTGGGATGGAGAAAGAGGGAAGGGAGTGGAGAGTGTAGGGCAAGTGCGGCGGGGGACGAGCAGGAGGGGGGTAGGGGTAGGGGAAGTAGGGTACAAGGGGGGACTGTATGGAAGAGAAACACGAGGTGTAGCTACACCAATAGCAGTAACGTCTGCTTTGTGGTAACATGAAGGGGGTAGGTGATCGACTCGCCTGCCAGCTGGTGTGTACCCTCAAGCAACGTCCCTCCCCTGGGTGCACCTGCACTCCCATTCTGGGGGCCTGTGCCCCGAGCCCGCATGTGCCCATTAGCGCAGTCCACAGATGGTTGCCTGTTGTCATCACCTCCCTGTTATCGGTGCTTGCTGTACAGCCTGGGCGCTTGGTTGGTTCTTGCAGTTGTGCAGGGTCCGCACCCCACACATCGCTTGCTAGCCATCCTATGTTGTGGCCTGGGGCCTTATCGCGTGTCCTTGGAGCTCCGCAGTTTCCCTCCCCAGCCCACATGGGAACGGGGGACCCCTCACTCCTTGTGGTTCAGACCCTCTGCCTGCTGGACCATGACCAGCTGTGCTACCCCATGCCTCCTGCACCCCAGATCGCCTGGTGCCCCCCATAGGTAGACCTTATGTGAGACTATGGCCCTCTGTGACCTGTGGCAGTCCCCGGCAGTGCAACTGCTCCTGTGCTGCCCTGACACCCTCTCTGGTGCCTATGTGAGCCTGAGCTCTGGGCTTCGTTACGTTGGCTTTGAGGCAAGCGCTCGTGAGTGCAGGCTCCAAGCAGAGGCGCTTGGCTTCCATCCCTTTCCTGATGGGTGAGTTCCGGAGATGCGATGCTCGCATGTGGTGTGGTCCCCAGCGGAGACAGTTTCTGCCCTCTCAGTGTGTATCCTGGCCGGGTTCGCAACCTGTCTAGAGGAGGGGGCCCCCGCCATGGCAGTTTCCTTCTTTGGATGCATCCACAGGGCTCGTGGCTACCAGAGGTCGCATGCAGCATTTTTATCACCACCTGTTGGAGCTTGGGCACCTGCCAAGGCCCCCTGCTGCTGACTACTATGCCTTGACGGAGCCCACCGGACCAGAGCTGGCAGCGATGGCTGCTGTGTGGTCCCGAGTTGATGTTGAGGTGGGGTTCGCCATGACAGATTTGTTTGAGTCCTACTACCTCATTGCCCACCACATGGCAAGGCTGGGCTACCACCAGGGCATGTTTCAGTGGCCCCACTATGTGCATCTGGTGGGCCTTCCCATCCTGGGCCCCTTCATGACTCCCTGAAGCTGGCTGTGAGGCCCCCTGTGTCTTCAGTGCCCTGGATGACAACCCCGCTGTGTGCTCCCTGCACCCCCCTGCTGGCTCCGGGCACTGGCCGCTCGCTCCTTGCTGTTCCAGCTTCAAGGCTGCTCTGGCCAGGTCACTCGCCCCTGTTCGGCTTGCCTGTGTCACTGTGCCCCCTCCATCGGCACCCTCTGGCCTTCGCTGCCTCTGGTGTTCCCCATCATGCCTGACCCCTCCCCCTTTGGCTTGTTCCTGCTTCCCGGACCCACTACCGGCCCTCCTACTGGTGTTGTCCTCCCTTGGCCGGCTGCCTGCTCATTGGTGTCCATGACCAGGCCCCCCACTCACCCCCTGAGTGCCTCTGTGACTGTACGGGACCTGGGGCCCCTGGACTGCGCCTACCAGGTTCCTTGGGGGGGGGATGCATGTGCTGTTCTCCGGTTCTGGCTCGCCTCTATCCCCGGCCGTGCCTTTGCATCAGTGCGTGGGATCCCTGCTGCCTGGACCTGCCTTGGACTGCTCTGGTGCCATCCTTGGCTTGGTTGACCTCCCCCTGTGACTGTTATCCATCCCTGTGGGGGTCCCTATGCCTTGGGGTGTCTGTGTTGCTTTTGGGTGCCCTGTGCTGTCGGTGGGATTCAGGGTGCCTGTCAGCAATTCCTGGTCTATTCCCAGCCTGGTCCCGTCTGCTTCCTTGGCTGGGGCTCCCCTCTCCCCAGCCGTGGTGCTGTGTGAGTTAGCCTTCCCTGTGTGCTCCCCCGTTCCTCCTTTCCCATTTGGATGTGTTCACGCCTGGGCATGTGTTTGTTTTGTGTTATGTCTTGTCCACGGCTTGCCTGTGCCTGTTGTGTGTGCCGCCTCTGCCGCTCTTCTCCCTCTTCCCCCTGCCATCCAGTTTCTCTTGTGTGGGCATTGCCTTTTGTCCCTGTTCACTTCATTTGCCCTCTGTCGGCCATGTCTGCCTCCCGCCCCACCCTGGTGTCTTCTGGGTGTTTTGACCACAGTCCGGAATCGGCATCACGTCTGTTGTGCTGCCCCAGGCCATGGTCCATCCGTCCATTTCCTTGCCGTGGTCCCGCTCCCATCACATCTGTTCAGGGTTTGCCTGGATCATGGAAAGTGGGGGGGGGGGGGCATTAGCCGGGTCACCATGGTTCGGAAACCACTGTGGTGACCTGGGAGCGTGTAATGTCTGAAATTACCCATAGTTAGCAGGTAAATACCGGAAATAAAATATTACATGTGAAAGCAGGTTGTTAGTGACATACAGTGGGTGTGATATTTTATTGTACCAACTTGTAAAGTTCTCTTTAATCCATTGGATCAGGCCTAGTCTTGCTGTCTTAGGGGGTCAAATTATAATGTTACAGGTGACCCCTCCCTTCTCTCCATCCTCTAGCCCGTTAAAAATATTACTTCAGGCATGACATGACATAGTATTGATGTAAGAGAGCTCAGTTTATCTGAACTCTTATTTTTGTAGCACTCTAAGGAAATGCTGTATATACCAAAGCCTAAGATTGTTAAGATTGTCCAAGCGCATTTCCAATTGTGAGCACTTTCTGTTAGAAAAAGAAAACACACACACACACACACACACACACACACACACACACACACACACAAGAGACACGTTTTGCTGGACAAGTCAAGTATGACTGTTATTTATCAGCATCTGGAGTGATGAACAGGGTTCTCACACAGCTTTGCTTGAGGATGACAGGCCTGGATTTTGCGCCCTGTCATCTGTGAGCAAAGCCGCGGTAGAACAACATTCATACCAGCGCTACCTCTTGAATCGGACTCCTCCCCACTGCCACATCTTTGCCTCGTGAGTGTTTGCTGCTGCTGCTGCTGACGTATCAGGTATACATGTGATATATAAGACTTTGTCTCCTAAAATTCTGGCTCAGAACAGAAGTAATCACTCACAAACCATTGACTCTGGAGTAGCCCCACTGAAGGCTGTGGATCACTGTCAGAGAGTTTAGGAGCCTGACAAGTTGATTTGCATGACAGCATGAAGTTTTCTTAACAGGGCATTCTCTCTTTTTTTGCCTCCTACCCCAACAATATAACTAAAGACGTTTTGCTAGTAGGGACAAAAATAAAACAAGCTGGAAGTCTAATCTGAAAATTTCAACCATCACATTGGAAACTGCATTCAGTAATATCTTTGTTTTGGTATGCCGAAGTGCAATGTGTTTTGTTTTTAAAAGATACTAATTAATATTTAAATAAATACAAAGTCTTGTGTGAAGAATCCCCTTTGTATTTCTGTAACGGACGGCAGGTTGGGGGATATTATAGAGGGGGATGGGAGGATTTCCTATATGATTCAGGTGAGTTTTCAAGATACCTAGCTTGTATTCTTTTTGAAATGAGGGGATGTGGGTTGTCTGCATTTCTCAGAGACAGGCTCTAAAAGCTGAAACATTTCCCATTTGTGTTTATTCTATTGTCTATATGCAACAAAGGAGGAAGGATGGGGGCATCTACTGCGGCAGCAGGTGGAATCTAGTGCATTCCCATTTCAAAAACCAGAGAAATTCTTAAACCCAAAAACCTTCAGTTTAAGGGGGGAGTTAAGGTGAACATTAACAAACTTAAACACCAAAAAGCATGGAAATTGCAAGTTAAGGCCTTTGACTAAACTCACATACCATGTAAAGAGTAAAAACTTACCGTCTCATATTTTGGGCTTGCTTATAACGTAGGCTCCATGCACCCACACTTTGTCTTGGACTTTCAGCCACAATCTTCTTCCTCTCAGGGTTTGGGTAATACTGAAGCTGGGGACAGCAGCTTACTGCCTCTTGCTGTTCCCACATGGCATCACTGGGGCTGGGAACAACAGAGAGGGTGAGGACATCATGGGGGAAGGGGCAGTTTGATGTCCCTGCACCCCTTCTGCATCCAAATGATAATGATCAGCCTTGGTCTATCCAGAATACTGGGACTGGGGAAAACACTTGGCTTGGGGGCAGGAAGTAGCGCAGCCCAGAGCTCAGACTCGCATAGGCACCTGTGAGGCTGTCTGGGCAGCTCAGGAGCAACTGCATGCCCGGGGAATGCCACAGGTCACATAGGGCCGTTTTCTCATGGAAGTACCAGCTATGGGGGGCGCCAGGGGTGGAGGGGCCTGCGAGCCCTGGGAAGCCCTGCCAGCCATGGTCCAGCATGTGCCTGATACTAAAAGTAAGGCAAGAGGGGCCCCACAATCCCTGGAGGGATGAGAGGGGAAGCAGGGGAGCTCCAAGGCCAAGCGATAAGGCCACAGGCTGCAATATTGCCCGGCTAATGAGGGAGGAGTGGGGTGCAGACCCAGCACAGCTGCTGGAACTAAGCACACAGACAAGACATCCTACACACAGATCAGGGTGGTGAGGACAACAGGCAGCCAAAACACAGAGAGATGGGAGGTGATGACAGCAGGAATGCAGCTGCAGGCCACACATGTCCGGGCGCAGGTTGGACCGTGCCCAAGGCCCAATGCAGGTACCGCAGGTGTGTGCACTGGAGTCGCCCACTGCCATCCCACCCCAGTCTCCATGCAAGAGCTGTCCCAGCCAGCTGGAGGGGGGTAGCAGAGGTGAGCCAGGGTCCCCCAGCCGATAGGCAGGTCGCGAACAGGGGGTGGGGCGACACATGGCCCAGACTATAATGGGTGCGCCCCAAACCCACCCAGGGCACCATTCACCATGGAGCTGGGGCAGTTGGGTGCTTGCGGGATGCACCTAGCAGTCTGCGTAGAGTGGTACTGCTCACACACGGTCCTCTTGCACATCCAGACCGCAGAGGTGCACGTGGCAGCCCGGCTGCGGGTGAGCATGACCAGGAGCACTGCTAGCACCTGGAGAGCCCACCACGGGTGCAGGCACTCCCTGGCCCGGCTCAGGGCCCAGAGGGTGTCCAGAATGGCCAGGCAGGCCCTCCTCCATGCCCGGAACCAGGCTGTAGTGCTCCGTGAGGTGGCCGGCTGGCTCCAGTGGTGGAAGGAGACCATGGGCCAGGCTTCCCAGCTCTCTATGCCTGTTGCCCGGTGGCTATGGGTTATGGAGCGGGCACAGGGGTGGTGGGCCAGGGTGCTGGCTCAGTGGGACAAGACCACCTGGAGACCGCTATTTCACATGGACAGGTGCACCCTCCTGTGACTCACGGAGCTTTTATCACCCTGGCTGGAGTGGCAGCACACCCCCATTTGGGCCCCCATTCCCATGGTCCAGCGGGTGGCCATCGGGGTCTGGGCCCAAGCAATGCCCAGCTCCTGCCAGTCCGTCTCGCAGCATTTCAGCGTCGGGGTGAGCACCAACTCTGGGATCCTGCGAGACGTCTGCAAGGTGGTGGAGGGTGTGGTCCTGCACCGAGAGATCCAGCTGGTGGACCAGGAGGCTGTGATGGCCAGCTTCGCAGCTAGAGGGTTCCCCAACTGCATGGGCAGTTGGGCACCGTGGACGGCACCCACATCGAGATCCTCCGCCCCTCAGATGGAGAGGCTGCGGAATATGTCAACAGACACTACCTGAAGCTGCAGGTGGTCGTGGACCATTGGGGCCGGTTCATAGGCATTTTCACGGGCCACTCAGGGCACAGCCACGATGCCTGGATCATGACCATCTCACCCTTCTATGCCCGGATGTACCGCTGGGACTTTGTGGACATGGGGATGACCCGGATCAAGGGGGTGCTGATGCTCCCCTGCTTCCTGGGGGACCCGGACTACCCACTGACCCGGTGGCTGATGAAGTCATACCCGGTCGCCAAGAACCCTGTGGAGGCTCAGTACAATACCTGCCTGTGTGCAAGCAGGACCATGGTCGAGAGGGCCTTTGGGGCCCTCAAGCAATGCTGGAGGAGCCTCACGGGCCGCCTGGACTACACGGTGGAGACCTCAGCCCTGGTGATCGGAGCCTGTTGTGTCCTGCACAATGTGTGCAAGACCGATGGGGCTGCTCTCGACTACCCCATGCCCTGACGGCCTCCCGGCCTCGTGCCCCTCTATGTGAATGCAGAGAACCCCCAGGAGTACTGGTATGCAAAGCGCATCCATGCAGCCCTGGCAAGGTGCATCAGCCTGGAGGCCAAGGCGTGAGGGTGCACACCCACATCTCCACTACCCCAGGGCCCCCACAAGCACCCTGGGCATGCCCCATGCCACCCACCCACCCCAGCCCCGGACCCCTGAACAGAACCATGGAGGCTACTGTTGTGCCCATACATTTATTGTGACCACCACCTACAGGTGCCCCCACCACCACCACCACCCACCTCCTGGTCCTCCCCTCCCCCCTGCTGTCTGTGTCCCCAACAGTGTCCTGGCATGTCTTGGTGCACTGAGGGGCAGGTGGTGGTGGGAGGGGGGCAGACCCAGGGCTGGAGGGAGCCCCTGGGTGGTTGATCCCTCCGGAGGCCTACAGGGACCAGCAGGCGGATGCGCAGGCCCAGCGGGTGTGCCGGCGGCTGGGGTGGTGGCAGAGGTGGTGGGGGCGCCAAGGGGCCTTGCATCAGGGCCGGGGTGGNACCCCTTCCCCCCTCATCCCCCATGTCTCCAGGGCCTCCCCTTCGGCCTCCCTGTGGGTGCTGTGGAACTCTGGGACCTCCCCTCCCCCCTGCTGTCTGTGTCCCCAACAGTGTCCTGGCATGTCTTGGTGCACTGAGGGGCAGGTGGTGGTGGGAGGGGGGCAGACCCAGGGCTGGAGGGAGCCCCTGGGTGGTTGATCCCTCCGGAGGCCTACAGGGACCAGCAGGCGGATGCGCAGGCCCAGCGGGTGTGCCGGCGGCTGGGGTGGTGGCAGAGGTGGTGGGGGCGCCAAGGGGCCTTGCATCAGGGCCGGGGTGGACAGGTTGCCCAGCGGGGCGGCTGCCATCATGTACTCACTCATGGTCTGATGTCGTGGGAGCAGTCCATCTTGGCTGAGTGCTCCCTCACCATTCTGTCAATGGCCTGTTCCAGCCACCCAAATGCCTCCACCTGCCTGCTGTGCTCCCGGTGTTCCCGCCTCCATTCCATTTTCACCTCCACCTTCAGCCTCCAGTCCGTTGCCTCCATTGTTTCATGGCCCTTTCGGTGGCTGCCTCCATCTGGTCGATGGCCGCAATCATCCGCTCGCCTCCTCCTGCTCCTCCCTCCGGCACCATACCCGTGCCCGGTGCTCCTGCACCCATTGCGCCGGGGGCACAGGGCCGGTTTATGGGGGCCTCTCGGGTCACCCTGTTGGGGTACACATTAGGGTTTTGTTAGGTGCCCCAGCCACCCACCCCCTAATCCCATGCCATGGCTGGGGGGTCATGCCTCCCCCTCAGGTTGGTGGTCAGTGCCCTCCCTCGGCATTCCCCTGCACCTGGGCCCCCCTCCCCCACACCGCGTGCCCTGGGTCCCCTGCCCAGCCTCCCCTGGCACCCTCTCTCCCCTCTTGCTGGTGTCTCGGGGATGGTGTGCGAGGGGGTCCTGCAGATCCCTGAGGTCCTGTGTCATTCCTCTTGGGGGGTGGGGCATCTAGAGCCGGTGCCTTCTGGGGTGTGTGTGAGGTGAGTGGGTACCTCAGCCCGTTCCCTGCCCTGGACCATGGCACTCCCCACGAGGCACGGGGCAACTATTGAGCCCTTCATGTGAAGGATGCAGTCCAGGGCGTCATAGTAGGGGGCGGTCTGGGCTCCATGCCCGGACCACTAGTTGTTGTCCCTGATGGCCTTGTACCCCCTCTTGAGCTCTTTGACCTTCAATCGGCACTGGGCCACAGTCCTGTGGTGCCCCGCTGCCTCCATGTCCCACACGATCTCCAGGTACAGATCCTCATTCCTCTGGTTCACAGTAACTCCAGCTGATGCTCGAGGGTCCCCCAGATCCTGATGAAGTCCTGGGTTTCCCTGTGCCCCCATTGTCAGAGAGAGACATGGGGTCACACACGTGTAACACGGGACTACATGTTTGGTAAATGTGTAGTGCCAAGGGTTTCACATGTATGTAATGATACTATACATGTACACTATGTAATGTCAAAGGTTCCACATGTTTGTAATGTTAACTCTGAGAACTGTAGAACTCGAATTGGGGCCCTTACATGTCACCGGCCTACAGAGGATACAAAGAGATACCAACGTGTATTGGGGCCAGATGGATGGCCAGAGGCATTTATATGTTAATGCAGGTAGCCATTGACTATGTGCAAAAAGACACATAGAAGCCTGATAAGAGAACAAAGGGAATTCTAGAAGCCTGGAGAACTGGCTAAGAGTTTCCTCCAGGAGATATAAGGGAGAGATCCCAGAGGGGAAAAGGCGGCAGAGAGAGACTTTTGCTTGCAAAGCTGCTGGAGAGACATCTACATACAAATGAGCAGCCTGTCAGCATCAGGCTGGGAACAGCATGAAGTGAGAGAGATTCTGCTCTCAAAAGCCAAGTGCCCAGCCAGACGTTACCTTTATGGCTGAGAAACCAGAACTTATGGACCTTGCTTAGGGTAAGACGAATAACTTAGGAACTCAACAGTATAAGTTAGGAATGCGTTATATTTACCTTTGATTTCTAATTACCACTCTGTTTAACTATCTTGTTTATGTAATCAATAAACTGACTTCTTATTTCATAAAGAAGTGGAAAGTGTCTAATATTGGAACACAAGTGAGCTACAAGAGCCCTCAAGCTCTTGCGAAC
>QEPC01006781.1:39640-62761 GCA_003113815.1 Sphenodon punctatus | reverse complement strand
GGCTTCAGCGCTGGCTGGCTTCAGCACTTGACTAGGCCTTCCGGGGAAACCTGGTAGTTCCCTGGAAGGCCTAGTCAAGCGCTGAAGCCAGTCAGCACCGAAGCCACCGGACCGCTGTCCAGCCGCCCGGAGCGCAAAAGGTAGGCGATCTCTGGGTGGTGGTGGGGGATAGGGTGATCCCTGGGATGGGGGGGTGTTAAACCATCCCCCACCCCAGGGATCACCCTAGTACCTGCTGGTGCGGGCTTTGGGTCGCCGCCGCCGGCACGGCAGCGGCCCAGTGTCCGCACTAGCAGGGACTTGGGTAAAAAAAAATTCTTTAAAAATCCAGGCTGGGCAGGGTGGGTGGGGGGTGTCCCCCCTTCCACCCACGCAGCCTGGAGGTGGGAGGAAAATTTTCCCCCCTTTCTTTCTTTTACATTGCGGCCATTCATTTCAATGGCCACAATATAAACAAATCCAGAACGGGGGAAGTGGCACTGGTACCCCCAATAACCGGATTAATCTGATACTGCCGGTACAGCAAAATACCGGCAGTATCGGATACCGGGGGAACCGAACTTCCCACTCCTAGTTAATACATAATTGTTCCTATATCTACAGAGTAGATGAGCATACACTTTAGTTATGTCATATAGTGATTTTAAATTTATTCCATTGGAATAAAAAGACTAGATTAAATAGAATCCCATTTAACATTTCTATTCCAAGACTAATCCTAATTGGGAGGGATCCATTGTCATAATGTTGCAATTTTCAAAGTTTAGCCATCAGCATTTCACGTTGAGATGTGGGCTCGAGCCACACGTATGTAGAGAGAAAATTCAGCTGACCCTAAACACAAAAGAACCTGACCCTTGTTGATGCCATTAACATCCTCCTGGCAGAAGGGGATTTATGTTTCCCCAGAAGAGGGCACTAGTGCCATAGAAATCCTCTCCAGCAGCCGTGGTGGCTGTTCCACCTAGACCCAGTTCTTACTTGATAAACTGGTCACTGAAGCGTACGGGGCCTTTCTGTTGACTCTGGCTACGGCTTATGTTCATGTTGACACTTCAGTCCCTTTATGCTGCCAGGGACTCTGAATGTCCAGGCAGGTGACTCGTCTCTGGCAGCGCAATCAGAATAACCCAGCATCAGTCATGCTCATTGATAACAATGGAACAAATAACTTTCGGATGCAAGTAAAGACAAAGACAGATTGACTGACGAAAAAGAAATGGAGGAAGAGCAGAATTAATCTGATGGGAATCTGATGAATCCTACCTGCAGGATGATTGCTACGGGCTGATGTGACCTTTAATTCCTCCTTCTCCCATTCCCTTGAGAGAAGCTCTGACAGGTGCTGATAGGCACAGGCTCTTGGTAACGTCCTGTCCAACAAATTCCATTCTTTCTTTGGTAACAAGACCAAGACCAGGCTGGTTTTATGAATTAAATCCATGATTATTGCTATTTTGATGGCTGCATCTTTAGATGGTGCAAGGCTCTACACACACCCAGAGCTTTCTTCCCTGGCCCCTGAGTTGTGCATGTTATAAACCCCAAAGATTTTCCTCTCTGTCCACCTTTGCTTCTGCATCCCTGTCCACATCTTGTCCATCGTGATGCCAAGTAGCTCTGCCGAGGTAGCCCCAAAGTCCTTTTTGCTGCTCTCCAAGGGGAACTTGAGTGGCACATGCAGAACTAGTCAGACAGACACACAGGTGGCCAAGTTACAGGAAGAATCGTCTAGCAACAGCACAACATATGAGCATGTGTGTGACCAAACAACCGTGAACTCATTGATCAGCTAACAGGCAAATCTGTTCATGTCAGCTTTGACATGCCGTTGTGGCAATAGCTGGGTCTTGGAGAAGACACTCGAGACTGAAGCAAGCTAAACTAATGGATAAATAGCAAACTCCTTCCCACCTGTATTGCATTATAGATTCTAATATAGGGGAAAGGGATTTAAAAGAAGTTTGATAAGCCCATGCAGAATGTTTTCAAATGAGCAGTTCAACAGTGGATTGAGAATGAGGTGGTGGAATCTCCTTCCTTCGATATATTATATTATTATTATTATTATTATTATTATTAAATACTACTACTACTACTACTACTACTACTAATAATAATAATAATAATAATAATAAATAAATAAATAAATAAATAAATAAACAATAAAAGATTGGGCAGACATCTTCCATGGGTGCCTTAGGTTCAGGGTATCCTGCTTCCAGCCAAGAAGTTGGATTAGCTAAGCCTTGAGGTCCCTTCCAACTTTTCATTTTTATGGCTTTTGGGTTTTTTGCCAGTAGTGGGATAGTTTCTGAACAATCATGGTTAGAGACAGAACCTTACCCTGAAGGGCTTACAATCGAAGGTGGTTCTGAACGAGCAAGGTGGCGTGGGGGTGTCCATAACCAAGAGAAGGGAGACAAGGGGGAAGAGGAACATAGTGATACATTCAAAAAGTTAAGTTGCAGGTGCACATGCTTAGCTTAGCTACATGGGGAAGAGGGGAATCCTGGAGGAGAAAAGGGCATGAAGAGGAGCATAAATGAGCAATCTGTGAGGGAGAGGAGCTAGAGAAAACCTGCAGGAAGAGGTAGGTTTTTAAAAGAGATTTGAAAGTCAGGAGGGAGGGATACTAAACACCACAAGGGACTGCAGCAGAAAGCATGTGCCCATGAGAGGAGACAAATCACAGGTTAATTAACTGGGCTATCTAGCAGTGTGGCGTAAACACATGTTCTAGAGACCTGGATTCCAGTCACAGGGTGCTTTTAGACAAGCACCTCCCCACTCACCTCCCACCCATTATACATGTTGCAGGGCACCATGGGGCATCACTGCAGCCCTGCAGCATGTATAGTGGGTGGGTAGAGTGTGGGGAGGTGTTCCTGTAAAAGTACCCTTAGACGGAGTGAAGTGGCACTAGTGCTTTTACCCTTGTCAGTAATGGCCGTGTAGAAAATTCTTTTATTTGGTTAGAAGAATTATAACCATTCTTGCATCTTATCCTTCCCATCTCTCACCTTCACACTAACCTTCTCCTGAGGATTTTTGATCCTCAGCTTTAAAGTCAGTGACAACATGCTCAGCATCCAATAGGGAAGGGGCAGATTTGCATGAAGGGGATTGTTTTTCCAGCCCAGAAGGTTTAAGAGAGAATGGGAGGGTCCCAGTCAGAGAGCTCTTTGCCTCAGGAAGCCGAGCTGCTCTGGATTCCGCACCATGGCCTGGGCCCTGCTCCTCCTCACGCTCCTCACTTATTGCTCAGGTGAGAGGTTGGGAAGTGGTTTCAATGGAGTGGATCCCTGGGAAGGGACTGATGAAACTGCATTTGGGTTCTCTGTTTCTGCCATTTTCTCTCTCATTTGGCAAGACACATGCTTTGGTTGTGCATGAGGGGGGGATGTTGTGACTGCCTGGTTTCTATTCTCTTCTTTCCAGGTTTTAGTTCTCAGAATCAGTTGACTCAGGCGAACCCCACAATGTCGACGGCTCTAGGACAAACTGCACAACTATCCTGCACTCTGCGAGGCGTGGAATTCATTAGTGGGAACCATCCATCCTGGTACCAACAGAGCGCCGGGAAAGTTCCTCGGCTACTAATCTATGAGTCCAGGCAGAGAGCATCAGGCGTTGCTGAGCGGTTCTCTGGTGAGACATCTGATAACACTGCATCATTAACCATCACTGGGGTCCAGGCTGAGGATGAGGCAGATTATTACTGTGCAGTGTGGCAGAGTAGTTCGTCACACAGTGATACATCAGATGGGGAACTGAGACTAAAACTCTGCTCTGCACAGGATTTCATGGATTTAGGGGGTGCTTCCTGGCAAGGAAGAACAGTCACATTCCTCTGTCCCAGGAAGACAGACTCTGGGTTTCCCCCTCCCGCTACTCCCTCTTCCGTCCCGCCACTTCCTGCCCCCTCCTGCTAATTTCATTTTTGTGTAGCTGCCAAGTTCTGTGCAGATCCATAAGAACCATTTCATGCAAATTATTTAATGAGAAAATGAGCATATTCAGAACTTTGCATTTGGTCATAAATACCACTTAAAAACTGCCTGAAGACCTTGGCTTGCTTGATAGCCCTGTTAAATGAATCCCTCTGTTACTGCGTGTCAGCAGCAAGACAAGCTTTGTATATACAAACAAACGTGAGCGCGCTGCAGCGGCAACCCAACCTGGTTCGGGTCAGGAAGCCACCATGGACATGATCCGGACCGATTCGGGCCGTGGAACAAACTTTCACGTGACTGGGGCTTGGGGTTTGGGGGCGAGGGGGAAGATGCACAAATGTGCGGTTGGCCCCACCCAGAGTGGTGCCCAGCGCCCTGCCCCCCACCATGACAGGCAGCCATGGTGCCATGGCGCACCCGATTCAGGTTGGGATTATTGTTTTAGTATTGGATTATTTTAATTATTGTTTTTAGTATTTGTAGGCCGCCCCAAGCTGCGTGTGGCAGGAGGGGCGGGGTAGAAAATGTTTAAAATAAATAAATATGCTCTGTCCACGTTGCCCCAGTTGGGTGAACCTTTGCCTGGGTTGTGATCCCAGAGGTCTCTGGGATCACAGACTGGGCTGGCTCCTGTCACGGCTCGGGCAAACATCTGGCAATGCCTGCACATATGTGCAGGCCAGAGTGAACCAAAGCAGCCTGCCATCATGTCTGTTAACACGCAGAGACTCACACATATGTTCACACTGGGTGTTTTTAGACACACATTTCTCTTGGATGTTTGCTGTAATATCCAGAACTTTGTGTGTGTCTAAATCACTCATCCAGAACTTAAACATCCGGATCTTTGAACTTCTGCGTGAAACTTCTCCCAGAACCTTTGTGTGTAAAGGGTTCTCCTGGTAAAGTGCTTTGCTGCAGGCAGCTGTGGTCACTTGGTTTTCATGGCAGCCTGTCACAACTACAGCTACGGCTACTTCAGGCTGCCTCAGGGCAGAGTGTGTGTGAAGAATGAATCTGGAACTTACTTGTGGACTTGTAAACCCAGAAGACTGAAACATCTGGAACTTTAACGTGTGTCTAAAAATGCCCATTGTCTGGCCACCATGTCTCACCCTCATCTGGTGAACAGGGGATCATTTACAGTAGGGGTAATGGGCAGTGAAAGCCTAGAGTGTTAAGCAGAGTGGGAATCTGCAGTTTGCTGGAGGCATGGGCCAGACAGCTACCTACCCGACTTCTTGCATTTCCCATTCAGGACTGCTTGCCCCTGACGAGATGCAACTTCTGTTATTGTTTCTTCTGTGGAACAGGTAATAGCACCCCTAGAGACAGGAAGAGGAAATGCAAGTCTCTATCTTAGCACTGTGGCTTGAGGTCTCTGCAGAGGTGATGAGGATTTGAGGTCTGTGCAGAGGTGATGGGGTTACAAAGGTTCTGATTGTCATGAGAGATGTACAAAACCTGGATGCCCTCTCTTTCCACACTGGGAATAAACACTACAGAGGAATTCAGTGATGTTATTTCCAACTGAACTGTTAGCTGGCAGTGAAATAAGGAACAAACAGATATCTGATGTGGGGCCAAACTGTGGAGCTCGTGGAACAGTAGCACCCCTCAAATATGGCACCTTTAATCCCCCCTGATTTCAGAGGGAAACAGGAGGTTTCAGAAGCAGCTACTTAACAGGAATCAGATTTGCATACAGGGGCTGTTCCTTCAGAGGGTGTTTGAGAACATGAGGGTCCCAGCCAAAGAGCTCTTTGCCTCAGGAAGCTGAGTTGCTCCTGATTCTCCACCATGGCCTGGGCCTTGCTCCCCTCCACCTACTCCTTACCTCTTGCACTGGTAAAGAGGGTTTTTGTTTGCAATACGAAAAAGAGAAAATATAATAAAGGCAGAAGTGTGTCTCTGATTTGTGTCTCTATGAATGTCCCATACATCTCTGGTGTCTCTGTTAATTTCAGAGACCATTTCCCAGCCTTTGGTGATGCAGGAGCCCTCTGTCCCAGTGTTTCCAGGAGCAAGTGTAACTCTGTCCTGCAGTATGAACACTGGAGCCATCACTACTAGCAACAAGTGGGACTGGTACCAGCAAAAATCTGGGAATGCTGCTCTTCTGCCTCTTCTACACTGAACCAGCAGCAGGTTCACTTCTCAGGAGTTCCTGCCCAGTTCTCTGGGGCTGTATCTGGTAGCATGAATGGGTATTTTTAGATGTCACACTTTGATTCTGCCCAGGGTGAGGGCCCTCACTCCAGGCAGGATCTGGCCCGGACACCAAACAGACTTGGTGGTGGCCCAGGTCAGGGAGGGAGCGGGGGGAGGACAGGACAATGTGCGTATGTAGTCCGCATGGCCCCGCCTCCTGTGCTGTGGAGCGTGACCTGCTCATCTCCTTGACAGGCAGGCACGGCAGCCTATGAGGCCGCAGTGCCCGCCCAGAAGAGCTCCAGCCCCAGATTGGAGTCAGGTAGAGTGGGCCATCACACATGACGGCCCACTCTACCCCAGTCTGGGGATGGCTTCCCTTGGTGGTGGCAGTGCTTAGCCTGCACTGTGACTTGGTAAGAAGCCCAAGTAACAGTGGGGCTAAAAACTGCCACGGTCCGGGGGCAGGCCTGATCCCACCCAGGGAAAATCTAGCATGTTATCCATCAGTGCTGGGCAAGCAGAAGATAAGGCTGAGTATTACTGTGTCGTATGGCCCAGGGGCTGGTAGCACAGTGCTTTAGCGAGGCGAGGAGGCATGTCACAAACCTCCTTTCCCCTCCAAGAGCGTGTGTCCTGCTGCTGGGGAATGAATGGGCTGCCACGCTGGGTTACAGGAGGAGGGAATATAGTAGAGGTGGTGCACTACATGCCATCTCATTCAAATCTGGATCCAAGCTCCCTCATAGTTCTAAGGGGACTGGAGCTGGAGTTTACCTTCCAAGACTGAACTGAGGAGTCAAATCCATTTGAAGGGAGAGCTTTGCATTGTGAATCTCTCTGGGTTCCTTTGGCTTCCTCCACACTGCCCTTAGCCTGAGCTCAGTCTTTCAGTAGTTGGGAGTAGTTACTGGATCCAGGAGCCAAATAAAAACTAGCCGTGGGCCACATTTACTTCCCGGGCTTGAGATTCCCCACCCCTGTTTTAGGACATAGAATGGTTGGCTTGAGATTCCCTGGCCTAAATCCCCAAGGCAGCTGTGCGTGGATCTAGTTATTAATGCCCTGTGTCAATAGGAGTCTCTCCAGCTCTGGCATCCCCTTTTATACCTCCTGCAGGCAGCAATTATGCCACTGATTCATCACTCTTGATTTTTAAGCTTAGAGCCCAAGAGTTCCTGCATGTTAACCCATTTCTCATAGGGGCCTAGCTCTTTCCCTTCCTTGCTGACTGTCAGATCCTACTGGCCCTGCCTTTGATTGATTTATATGAATAAAAAGACACTGGGGGTGGGTAAGCTGCCTGCCTTGGAAATATGAGGGGGGATCAGCACAGCCAGCTAATAACAATGACCCATCCCCAGGCCCTTTATACTAGACAATGTATCCTCCTGTATTACTTATTTGCAAAAATCCCAGGGGTAAACACAGCTTCTTCTCTCTCAAGGGCTGTACTTTGAACAGGTTCTCAGACGGGAGAGTGTCTTTCTGTGAACAGCCTGGGGCGATGGAACAACAACAGACACTTCTAGAGCATTCTGGCATTTCTTTCTCTCTACTAAAGATTTGAAGGACCAGAGACCAAAAGACACTTGCTGAAGAGTGACCAGAAAAAGAAGGCCTCTCCGCAGGTGTTTCCTTCCCTTAGTGCTCCTGCAGTTAACAGGCCATGATGACCCACCGGACTTGGCCAACAAGGGACGCTAGAGGAAGGATGTGAGGCATCATCAATGACTGAAGCAGGGGGCACATGCCACCAGCTGCTAGGTCAGTAGTTCTCAAGCTTTTTGTGGGCAAGATTCACCAAAATATATTTTTCAAAATCTAAGACACATTTTTTAAAAAACAGCAAGGACCCAGAGTAGCTGAGTGGCGGTGGCAGCAGGGAGGGACCAAGACCCAACAACAGGAGCTGACACAAGGCAGCAAGAAGCAGGAGGACACAGGAGCCAGAGAGGTGTGGGAAGCCACGTCCATCCTCTCCCATCCCACTCTGCACCCTCGGAGACACAGGTAGCCAGAGCAAGTGCCAGGAGGGGATGTAGCTGTACCAGGGAATGTAGTACCCAATGCCACCCCGGGCACCTGCTAGGATCCATCTAAGACCCTCCCAAGACCCACTGGTTGAGATCCACTGTGCTAGGACTTTCACACTGAAAGCACTGTTCTTTGTGGTTAGCTAAAGAGGTACCTCTATGTGCTCCACCACAGAAGGGAGCCTGTTACATTTAACATTGTAGCATAATTAAACCTAAACCAAGGGAGGTCATGAAGGCCCCATCATAGGAGGCCTTAATAGGTTAGACAGGCATCTCTCAGGGATGGTGCAGGGACTCTGAATCCTGCTTCATGGCGGCAAGAGGTGGGACTAGAGAATCATTGGGGGTTTGTGCCAGCTCTGTGATTCTAAATCATCCTTGACATCTTTATCCAATCTTTGTTCCTCCCAATATTGGGAACCCTACCCCCCCTTGGTAATTTGTTTCACTGCCCGGCCAACTAGCCTGATGGTTAGAAAACTCTTTGTAATATTTTGACCTGCATCTTTCTCTTGCAGCTTAAAACAATTCCCTTCTTCCTGCCCTTGGTGGCAGGGGAGAACAATCTGCAGAGCCCCCTCTGTGTCCTCTTTTAGTCTCTTCTTTGAAACTCCCTTTTGTGGTGAAGCCTATGGAGCAGCTGGAAATAGTTAGGCAAGTAGGGGGCAGAGAGCCAGCTGCCTGTAATGCTAACCACTACCAGCATTATTTTTTTAATATTGGGTTTTGTATGTAAACTACTGTTGGACAATGTATTTTTTTGCTTACATATTGTTTACATATTGCCAAGGACTTTTTAGTTAAGGCAAATAAAGTTTCTATCTATCTATCTACCAGCATTGTCTCACTGCTGCCATAGGCTCCCCTGTCAGCCTGCTACACCCAACTCCTTGCTTTTTGCCACTGGGTTGTAATTGGAAGGGATCATTCATTCTGTTTCTGGCATGCAGGAGTGTTGGTACATGCTGAGCCACTGCCACAATCGGTTCTCAGCATTAGTTGAAATTAATAGTAATAATGTTCCGTTCGAGACTAAGCAGCAATACTTCACAAAGGAAGCAATTTTAGCTTGGGATGGTTACTACAAGGGCACCATGTCACCCTGGATTAGGAGACCTGCTAGCACAAATATTAAGAGGCTGGGAAGACATCCCAACATGGACCCCGGACCCTGGTTCTGTTTAGGGAGGAGATGCAGCATTAAGGCCAGGGCTTGTCCATAGGGGGCGCTGTTGATCCACATAAACACAAGAGCGATCTAAGGCTATCCATGCTGCTGTACAAAACATGGGTATCAAGCATTATCATTAGACCTGCTTGCATGCACATGCTTGTCCCTCCCAACAACTTTCTTGGGACAAGCCATGTTTTGCTGAAAGCCCTCTCTGACAATAAAGGTATACGGTTCCAGTCTCATGCAATTGTAGGACATGGCTTACTGCCACCACCACCCTCTCTTCTAATGATCAAGTGGGCAGGAGTTCAGAGACCCCCTACACTTTGGTGTAGCATCCTCTAGAGGGACCAAACATCTCTAAGTTTCTTTGATTTGAGAGTGAGACTAGCTGCTCGACTTTTCAGAAAGCCTCCCATTCATGGCTAGAGGCCCGGTTGCCTGAAAGGTATGTCATTTTATANTAGCCTGTCCACATCACACTGTGCTCTATGCAGAAGGGCTAGTCCCTCCCAACAACTCTCTGTTTTTCTGAATCTCTCCCAAAGCCCTCTCTGACAATAAAGGTATAAGGTTCCAGTCACATGCAATTGCAGGACATGACTTACAGCCACCACCACCCTCTCTTCTAATGATCAAGTGGACAGGAGTACAGAGACCCCTACTCTTTGGTGTAGCATTCGCTGGAGGGGACCAACCATCTCTAAGTTTCTTTGGTTTGAGACTAACTGCTTGACTTTTCAGAAAGCCTCCCATTCATGGCTAGAGGCTTGGTTGCCTGAAAGGTATGTCATTTTATACCAACAGCTATAACTTGGCCCAACTCAAGCATTTCCTGCTTCCCTCTGGCCCTTTCTAGAGCGTAGACATGGGTCACAAAGACTCAATCCCACTTGGTGACAGTGAAGGATGGGCTGCCAGCAGCCAATGATGGGGAAGTAGATTTGCATTGTGGGGGCCATTCTCTTGCTCTGGGGATTTAAGAGAGACTGGAAGGGATCCAGCCAGAGAACTTTTTGCCTCAGGAAGTCGAGCTGCTCTGGATTCTCCACCATGGTCTGGACCCTGCTCCTCCTCATGCTCCTCACTTACTGCTCAGGTTGGTAGGGTGGGTTTATGTGAAGTGCTATTGTTAGGAAGGAGATTAATTTTGAGGACATTTATTTACTTTTACTTATTTATTACATTTTTATATGGTGTGAATGGATGTTGAATAGTCTCTATTGTTTGTTTCAGGGGCCAGCTCACAGACTCTGGTCACTCAGGAGCCGTCACTCTCCGTGTCCCCAGAAGGAACAGTGACTCTGACTTGTGCCATGAGCACCGGAGCCGTTGCTACGGGCAACTATCCCTCCTGGTACCAGCAGAATCCTGGCAGTGCCCCTCGGCAGCTGATATACAGCACTAATAGCAGGCCCTCAGGAATCCCAGACCGGTTCTCTGGGGCCATATCCGGTAACAAGGCCACCTTGACAATCAACAGGGTCCAAGCAGATGATGAGGCTGATTATTACTGTGCTGTGTACACCGGCAGAAGCAATGAGCTGCACACAGTGATACAGTCCTATGGGGAACTGAGACCAAAATCCTTTCCTGACTGGGTGCTGCACAAGGTAGATAAAGTCAGTCAGGTTGTCAGACTCTGTTCCTCAGTAATGGAGAGCACTAATCTCCTTTGTCCTTGAGGAGGAGGTGGCTGGGATAGTCTGGTGATTCTGAATTGGCACAGTAGCTGAAAGGCCACAAGGAGTCTAGTAACACCCAAATGGCTGCCTGTCACCATGGCTCCAGAACTAGACTCCTCTAGGGGTGAAAACAGACATGATGCTAACTCCACTTTAACACTGTTCTAACATTTCTCATGCATGTTGCAGGGCTGTATTGGTGCCCTATGCAGTTCTGCAACATGAATAAAAAATGTTAAAACATAGGTAGCATCATGACTCTTTTCACCCTAGTGGGGTAAGTCTTGCCTCCTCCTAGCAGTCCTTCTTCTGAACTTTAGGTTAAGTCTTAGGTCTTGGTGTTAGGACCCGGGCAAAGCCCTTAGGTTCTTGGAGCAGTGGCTGGGCCTGTAACACTACTGCTTCACCTTGCTTTAGGGCCAAACGCTGCCCTCAAGAGACCTTCCTACCCTATCCTGGCCATGCCCCTCCTGTCCATCTCCAGCCCCTGTCTCACCTCCTAGCTTTCTGGTTGGCTGCCAGCCAGGGATGGGAAATTGGATTGAAAATCAGAATTCGATTAAAACTGGAATCACATTCAATTGGTTCATATTTGATTCAATTCAGATTTGACTCTTATCCCACCCCCCACCCTCCATTGGCTTCAATGGGAAACCTACCTATTCATTTCAATCTCACATGTGTACTGTATGTTTGAGAAATGGGGATTTTGGGTGAGATATAGATCTTTAATTGAAGTACGAAGTTTAAAAGATTAGAGGGCTTGGATTGAGGCAAGAAAACAAACTCTACTTTTCTTTAATGCAGCCCTCAGAAAGATGAGGGTGCCGAGAGAGAGATGTATTCCCAGGAGCAGATTAACAAAGTCAATGAAGTCGCGTGCTCAGTGCAGCCTACAGGAAGAAGACAAAGATGCCTAAGATGCAGATGCATTTCCAATAGCTGATTAACAAAGTCAATACAGATGACTATATAGATAAGACAGAAAAGTAGTTTATGCCCTCAGCCCTAATATACAATCAAATGAGCGAACACTGTTAATATAGTTAGCAGGTAAATACGGGAAATAAAATATTACATGCGAAAGCAGGTTGTTACTGACATATATTGGGTGTGATATTTTATTGCACCAATTTGTAAAGTTCTCTTTAATCCATTGGATCAGGCTTAGTCTTGCTGCCTTAGGGGGGTCAAATGATAATGTTACAGGTGACCCCTCCCTTCTCTCCTTCCTCCAGCCCCTTAAAAATATTACTTCAGGCATGACGTGACATAGTATTGATGTAAGAGAGCTCAGTTTCTCTGAACTCTTATTTTTGTAGCACTCGAAGGAAATGCTGTATACCACAACCCTGTTGTTAAGATTGTTCAAGCGCGTTTCCAATTGTGAGCACTTTCTGTAAGAAGAAGAAAACACACACATGCACACATGCACACACACACACACACACACACACACAAGACACGTTTTGCTGGACAAGTCAAGTATGACTGTTATTTATCAGCGTCTGGAGCGAACAGGGTGTTCTGACACAGCTTTGCTTGCAATGACAGGGCTGGATTTTGCGCCCTGTCATCTGTGAGCAAAGCCAATCTGTGAGTAATGGCCAAACACATTACTGCAAGCTTCTAGCTTTACAGGACCAATTGGTAGTGGCTTCAAGGTGGGCATAGGGGGTGGCCCTGAGGCGGGCATAAGCAACATAACTGGGACTTCTGAGATAGCATCCCAGAAGTCAGAAGACATGGTTTAAACACATCCAGGCTGGCCAATTATCATCACAATTACACCCTGAAGCACTGAGACAGAGGAAATAAGAGAATCTCTATTGACTCTTTCCTAAACAGATGCTTCTGACTTCCCAGAAACAAGTGGGGGAGATATTTTGGGATGGTCCCAGCACAGAATGAGGATATTTGGTTGACATTTCTGTTGGCCAATTCACATCACAAACCGATCTTATACCACAGTGACATAAGAGAATCCCAGGCATAGGCCCCTTCTCTACATATGTTGTACAGGCATATAAAATTGGAAATCTTTATTAAATCTTTCTGATATTTGGCATAGATGATCAAGAAAGTGTAATATATAGCCCTGCAAAATTTCATGTACACTGGTTGGACTAGAAAGATGTTATAGTCAGACATACATTTATATGTTAATTGCTTATACCACCAAGACCCTTTTTCCAATCCTTCTGAAATTTGGCAAAGATAGTACATCTGGGAAGGGGTATAATCTGGACAAGTTTAGCCTACATTATATGTGAGGCAAAGAAGTTACAGCTAAGAATGTATATGTAGAATATTGCAAAATACAATATTCAACTGCTTCTAAAATTGGATGCCTTTATCCAATCGTTTCGAAATTTGGTACACATACTGATTTATGTTGGAGGTATAGGCACTCCAATTATCAGTCACATAGCATAAACAACAAAAACGTTACCGCCTATAATGTGTTTTCCATTTAAACCAATGGAAATTCAATTCCGAACTCACCGAACGCATCAGAACTGAATGTTTGATTTTGATTTTGGTTAGAACTTTTGGTTTGGTCAACCAAACTATTCGAGTTAAGTCCAAACTCCAAACTTTCGAACCTCGTTCGCCCATCCCTATAAAAAACCAGAGATATTCTTAAACCAAAAAACCCTTCACTTTAAGGTGGGAGTTAAGGTGAACATTAACAAACTTAAACACCACAAAGTATGGAAATTGCAAGTTAAGGCCTTTGACTAAACTCACATACCATGTAAAGAGTAAAAAGTTACCATCTCATATTTGGGGCTTGCTTATAACGTAGGCTCCATGCACCCACACTTTGTCTTGGTCTTTCAGCTACAATCCTCTTCCTCTCCAGGTTTGGGTAACACTGAAGCTGGGGACAGCAGCTTACTGCTTCTTGCTGTTCCCACATGGCATAAGTGGGGCTGGGAACAACAGAGAGGGTGAGGACATCATGGGGGAAGGGTCATTTTAATGTCCCTGCACCCCTTCTGCATCCAAATGATAATGATCAGACTTGGGAAGGCCAGAATACTGGGACTGGGGAAAACAGGGATAGTACAGAGCCACATTGTTGCCTCCTGCCTAAATGCTGTTCTGATATTGTAGGACTGGGGCTAGGTAATATTGGCACATGACTCCTCTATAAACAAATGTCCCTATACCACAAGCAGCACTAATATCACCATCATTCAGAGTGGGTGATTTCAGATGTGCCGGGGCCAATTCGCCCTGGCACGGAATCATCCCTTTGATTCCCCGCCAGGGCCACCACGTAACGGCCAACAGATGCGGTGGCCGATCCCAGCGGGGAATCCAGGAGGGGGTCAGTGCTGTGCAGCGCAATGTGCAGCTGCACAGCCCAGCCCCCCCATGCTGCACTGGCCGCCCACCCTCCAGGAGATGGGTGGGCACCCCCCCGCATTGACCACAGCCCAGAATCCCGCCATGGATTCTGGGCCATGGCCAGCGGACTGATGTTATGGTCCCCTTCATCATAGGGTGGAATCGCATTCACCACGCAAATGGGGATGGTCTGGGCAGGACCTCCATTTGCATGGTGAATGTGATTCCCCCCCATGATTCACGGGGGTGAACATCTGGGGGGGAACTTCCGTTCCCCCCATCAGACGTTCCATGATCATGATCATGCTGTGGGATTCCCAATAGTTGACTGTGATCCTGTAACATCTGAAAATACCCAGTGTTGGAGCAAGAGGGGACTGCAGGTTCCTCTAAATCAAGACCCAGAATAATGGGTACATACTGTTCTGCTAGAAATACAGTATGTTCCAGAAAAATCAAGGCACTCGGGGTCCTATCTGGGTATTCGGGGTAAAATATTTCCCAAGGTATTTAGCCCTTAGATCATTGTATAATCTACAAGAGCAAATTATATGGGCTGTTGTTTCTACCTCCAAGGAATCATATGAACATAACCTATCACAGAAAGGAATAGAAGATAGTCTTCCTTCCAAAACCATTGAAGGGAGAGCATTGAACCGGGAAGACATATATAACCATTTCCCGCTGACCGGAACAGACAAATTTAAATAAGAGTCCATGGAGTCCATGGAGGGTGCCCAGTTTAGATAAATTATCACGTGCTGGGATTGTCCCATGCTAGCCCAACTCTCCTGATGATCTACATCCCGCCATCTAATTAGGACCTCACGAGCGGCCACCTGAAAGTTTTTGGTACACAGGTACTTGCGGGACAAACCCAGGGTCAACAAATGATCTTCAACCTTGGTGGCCTATCTACTCTGGAAGGGGTCATCCCTCAAAAAGGGAAGCAGCCATCCTACCCTTGAAAACATGACCCTGAGCCATAACGTATGGGCAGCTTGGCAGGCGTTAAAGGACCAGCTACGCTGGCCCAATTCGAGCCAAAGAAGTTCCATTGGAGTGCCTCCTGGCGATCTAATAAGGGCACGTAAAAATTTAGTTTGGATTTGATCCAAGAGCTGAGAAACAAGTGGAGCCCACAGCTCAGCCCCCAAAACAAACTGGGAGCCCACCTTGGTGTTAATCACCTCCAAGTCCATTTTAATCTCAATCCCCCCAGAACTTTTAAATAATCTTCGAATAGCCAAAGCAGTCCTATTCGCCAAGGTCTTGGTGGCCCTAATATAATGTACCCAAGCCCCAACACTACTAAAAAGGAGGCCTAAATACTTAAAGGTTTTTACCTGCTCCAGTCGTGTACCACCTACTTTCCACACATGGGTGTTAGCATGCTGAGCCCTGGTAAACACCAATATTTTGGATTTGGCATAGTTGATCTCCATAGTGTTGTCAATACAATACACTGGGCAAAAGCCTGCAATTGCCTATTTAGCCCAACTCTCGTTTGGGAAAGCAGAACAAGGTCGTCTGCAAAAAGCAGACTGCCTATATAACGGGTGGCCAACCTCAGTGGGAAAAAACTTGATTTAGCCATCAGTGGGACCACATCATTAAAAAAAAGATTGAAGAGGGTTGGGGCAAGGACACACCCTTGTCTCACCCCTCTATGGACAGGAACCTCCTGAAAAACATGCCCAGCTGAAGAGAGCTTAACCACCAAGGTGGAATCCGTGTAAAGTCGCTGTATCAGGAATAATAGTCGTCTCTCCATCTGCATGCTTGCCAACTTTGCCCAGAGCAAAGATCTATTGACCAGATAGAAGGCAGTCCTCAGCTGCAGAAAGGCTGCATACAGGCAGCCGTTCTTTTCCTGATATTTTGGGGCCAAATGGCACAGTATCAAACCCTGGTCCATCATCGACCTACCTCTCTGGAAGCCTGCCTGCTCAGGGTGGATAATATTAGCTTCCCCCAGCCAGGCGTCAAGCTTAGAGACCAAGTATTTGGCATATAATTTACTTATGGCAGGGAGGAGACTAATTGGCCTATAATTGGCTGGCATTGATCTATCCCCCTTTTAAAAGATGGGCACAACTACAGCCTGATTCCACTGGGCTGGCATTAATCCCATCTGATTAATAGCTGTAAATAATACCACCAGCATGGGGGCCCACCATACTTGATAACCCTTGACCAAATCAATCGGTAAGGCGTCCCTTCCTTTGGCCTTGTGGTTTTTACAAGTTGACAAGAGATCAAGGACCTTTTCCACAAGAACAGGAGGCCAAACGGGCAGGGTACCCAACTCCACATCATCTTCAGTCTGTGGCGTACATGTTGAATATAGGGCACTAAAGTGGGCAACTCAATCGGCAGCTGTTACCATCACTGGCGGCCTAACTACCCTTGCAGTGTTTCTGGTCTTAACCATAGCCCAAAAGCGCCTCGAATCCCCTAACCTGGCCACCTCCAAAACCTTTATCCAATGCGAGGAGAAGTACAGTTGTTTCTTGGCCTTAATTAGCTTTTTATAATCCCTTTTAGCCTGGAAATACTTCTCGGGTATCCTAGATAAATTACCTTGCCGATATTGCATATAAAGTGTACGATGGAGGCGCTTAGACCTATAACAGTCCCCATCAAACCAGGGCAGAGATCTGCCTGACTTCACAATGTTATCTGGGGGAAGATGACTAGCAATCAGGGCCTGTAACTGTGAGCACAAATTATTATAGGCAATTACAACCTGCTCAGGTCTAGTGGCACTCATCAGGATGCCATGGGCATCCACTAAAGCCCCATTTTGCCAAGCAAAAAATGGAAAAGCAGCCATCTTAACCCAGTTAACAAGAAAAAGTCTTAAGGGAGCTTCCTCCTCAGATTGCCCCATATCTAAATGGCCCTGGGTAATGATGCCTATGTGCTTAAAAAAATCCTGCAAGGTCAACTCGAGGGGTAGATGATCACTCATCAAAACAGATGCCACATGAAAATCGGCAAGATTTGGTAAACATTAAGTGATACCAACCCCAAATCTATGGTACTTGAGCCCCTCCCACAGAGAAATGTAAATTCTCCAGGGATGTCAGCACCGTAGGAACCATTTAATACACACAGGTCCAAGGCCGACAACAAGCCAGCCACACGGATGCCAGACTGGTTGATAACTAAATCTTTGGATAATCTTGGGGCTCCAGCCAAGGGATAACGTAGATTAATATAAGGGCAATGGGGGAATAAATCTTGATCAGATCTTCCCAATCTTGCATTCAAATCACCCAAAACTAATACAAAAGCATCAGGAAAAGTAATCATCAAGTCCTCAATACATACCTCCATTTTATCCCAAACACCTGAATGGTAAGCTCTGAAGTTAGATGGCAAAATATAGACATTCAAAAAAATCCAAACCCTACCAACACATTCCAGAACCAAACCCAACAAAACGGGAGGGAGCTCTACCACTCGCCGGACATGTATATCCATCCCAGTATGGATAAGACAGGCCAATCCCCCACTAGGCCGCCCTGCTAAAGAAGGCATAGCTGGTAACACATACACTGCATAATGGGAAAGTTTGGCTGGCAAGACAATAGGAACAACCTCCCAGGTTTCCTGAAGCATAATGATATGAAATGCTTGCAAAAAAGACAAAAAGGCACCGTCACTCAACTTAGATAACCACCCAGCAATGTTCCAGGAGCTAATCCTACATAAATCCCCACCAAAAGCCCTTAGTGGCAGGCAAGCCTTATAGTTAAAACTAGATCTTGCCCCAAATGGGGCTAAGAAGCTTCCCCTGACTGAGGAGCTATATGATGGTCCCTTAAAGGATGAAAGCCTTCAATTTCTACCGCTTGAGCTACAATTCGGACAGATGGTAAGGCGTGCTGAATGTGCATTAACAATGAACACTCCAAGGAAGAGTGCTCATCCAAAAGTGAGGAGACTAGTAAGGACTACTCAGAATTCTTATCCCCAACCCTCAGCTCCTGACGTACACATGATACACATGATGTAAAAGGCAGAACTCCCGGGCTTTGAGCAATTTTCATCAGACGATCATTAATAGGCAAGGTTCCCATAGAGGAGATCTCTACTTTCCTGCTCTGAAGAGGGCAAGATACTGGGGGTCCTCCTAATATAGAGCGGCCCCTCTGGGACCCCAATAGAGGCTGTGGGATAAATAAAGGTTTAACCACCGTATTTCTAAGAACCTTCCCAACAGAAACACCCCAAGACACAAATAAATCAGCCAGCCTCAATATTTTTTGAGCCACCAAAAGATCATGAAAATGGATGACTAAATGCTGGATACCAGGCCCCGATGGCAAGATCTGAAACAATCTAACAGCACCCCATGAAATATTCCCCATAATAAAGGACAAATGTCGGCATATTGCTGGCTTAGAATTCCACCTAGGGAAAGTACCATCCCGCAATGGATGTATCGTAAAGGCAACTGCTCCCAGGAAAATACAAAATAGATAACCCTGGGTCCCTACCCCCTTGGGTCTATACTGGGGGCCATTACCTATCTCGTCAAGCGGGGAGTCCTTAACAAGTTTAGGATTAGGCTGGGGACTCTGAGCTAATTTAGACTCGATGGTTAAGCTTGCACTAATTGACTTTAACATAGCCGAATTAGTACTGGTTAATACATTCAACATAGAAACCGTTTGGGTCTGCTGGGACTGGGCCAATTGAACCAAATGATCCAATCTAGCCAACCATTTTTTTATAAGATCCCCTACCAAAGTACATTGCTCCCCCAAAAGTTCCAAAGAGGGGTTTGGATTAACTTCGGGTAAGACACTTCCAGAGGCCAGAGGCAAATTGACCCCATGCCGAGTTGCTGAAACCAGCAAAGTAGAAGATAAACTGGGCAAAGAGGGAGGAGTCAAGTCAGCAACCTGCCCATCTGTGGGAGCCAAGGCTGCCGGTGAGTCCGGTACAGTAACACATGACTGTTCCTCCAAGACATCCTCCAGCGGGTCCTGAAAAGTGACTATAAAATTATCCAGTCTTTGCTGCTTGGCTTGCGATTGACCAGGTGGAAAAACCCCAGCCTGACGGTGCTGCTTTTTAGACATGACTAAACTCTTAACAAGAGTAGAGAGCCCCTCCAACACACCGGTGCCTAAGACCGTGCACACAGGGGCGCGCCCTTGCGTGCACAGCTCTTAGGCGTGCACGCCGCAGCCTGCTTGGCACTTGTAAGGGCCTGCCGGGCTCCTCCCACTCACACAGCTGGTCCAATCACGCCCCCAGCTGCTGTTGGAATGACTGGTCACTATTCAGCTGGGCTGATGACTCCTGTCTGCTGGTGCTTTCCCTCTCACAACTGGATGGGCGGGGGGGGGGCAGCTACTCACCAGGGAACCCAGCCCTTGACTCCGGTTTCCCCTCTAGTGTCTCCGATAATTGATTAGATAATAGATAGTTTTCCTTTTCCCTGCCCCTTTCTCCCTTAGATTTAGATAAATATTAGTTGTGCATGGGAATTGATACTGATATCTTACCGATACAAAAAAATAAAATGTTCATCTGAAACTGTACTGATACCGATACCGATACCGATACCGATACCGATATCGATATCAATGATAACGATAACAAAAATGATAATGAAAACAACATTTTTTGAATAACGAAAATGTAAAATGAAAATGACATGGTGGCCTCATGCAGACCCCTAATAAGCCTAGTTTGTGTGTTGCTGTGTGGAGACAGCAGGCATAGTTTTGACACCACCCTGTTACAGGGGCAGCTGTTATCGGGGTGTGTGTGTGCTCTTTCTCCCAGCCTCATTCTCACTGCTGCTGCTGTTGCTGCTGCCGCCCCACCACCATATTAACAGCTATGATCCTCTGCAGAAATCCCAATATAGCTGCTGCCTTTTGCATATGATCATTAGTTCCCAATATGGCATCCACTATGCATACATAGTTCATTCGGGTGAGGTAATTACATGCGTGTCTAATAGAATTCAACCTGCTGTTAGGCAAATTGCAGTCGACTTGAGCAACTGTCTGGTTCTCCAAGTTAAATTTTTAGACAGGAATGAATTCCTAGTCATTAACATCTATGTCCCTCCCGAATCTTCTCCTTACTATTTCTCCACCCTTTGGGATCAGTTTAAGGGTGTAATAGATCAGCTTTTACAAGAATATCCCACCAATGTGCTCCTCATAATGGGAGATTTTAATGCAAGAACTGGTAACCAAACTTTGGATAGTGTTGATTCCCACTTGCAGTCTTATCTTAAAATTCCTTCCAGAGCGTCCATGGAATACTACCGAGGGTCCATGGGTACTACTGTAACTGCCCATGGAAGAAAGTTACTCCAGCTCATATCGGAACAAGGTCTCTTGATTCTCAATGATAGGCTTCCCTCTGATCATTTTGGTCAATTTACATTTGACTTGGTACTGGGTGCTAGTGTAATTGATTATATGATGATTCTTTCAAGCTATGTCTCCATTGTTAAAGATTTCAAGGTTCTGATGAGATCAGTGAGGAGTCATTACTCCTTGCAGTTGGTCCTGGAAAGGTCGGATATCTCTGAGGACCAGGATTATACTCCCCTTACCGTTGTGCCCTCGATCTGTTTAACTATTAAGTGGACTTCCTTGTTTTCTACCCAAATATTTCAGTTGTTATATTCCACAGACTTTATAACCCTGCGGGAGTCACTTCTGGCCACGGATGAACACTGCAATGTTTTTGCTATGATGGAAGCTATAACAGAACATTTGCTCCCTTATGTTAGAGAGTTCCTTCGTCCTTAGGTAATAAGTGTCATACCAATAGGAATCTCTGGTATGACCAAGAGCACAGAGCTGCTAAGACTGCCTTAGTTAGGTTAAGGAGAGTGTGGGGAAGGTATCACCATAAAACCAATTGAGAATTATATGTCTCCAGAAGGAAGGAGTATTAAAAACTCCTTCGGACTAAGAGGGCCGCTAAGCCTGCTCGAGTCTGGGCTGACTTACAGGTTGCAACTACGACCCAAGACCCGACCAGGTTCTGGAAAGGTAAACTGTTTGTAGCCTATATAGATTTTGCTAAGGCTTTTGATTCTTTCCCTAGAAAGCTTCTCTGGCAGAAGTTACACCATATGGGGATTAACCCCGGCCTACTGAAATTAATTATTTCTCTTCACGAAGAAACTAAGGCGGTGGTTAGAGTGGGGCCCTACGATCGGGTCACTAGTCCCTTTGTGTTACAGCAGGGATTAAGGCAGGGTTGCCTGTTGGTGCCGCTGCTGTTCAATCTCTTTATTAATGACCTGGTGCATAGGTAGGGGCGGCGCATACCACTCCTCCTCTTATCCAGATGAGACCAATCTCTATACTGCTTTACGCAGATGACATAGTACTTTTATTCCAGACCAAACAGGCCTTCAGCAGTGCTTGAATTCACTTGATTGGTTCTGTATGCAAAATTGTATGGCAGTCAATGCTAGTAAGTCCAAAATCATGAGTTTTGGTATGACATGCCCAAAGTACAGATGGAGGGTTGGCTCGCAAGAATTATCCCTGGTAACTCACCATCCTTATCTGGGTCTTATATTCTCAGCAACTCAAGCTTGGAGGGCTAACCAAGAGTGCTGGGCAACTAAGGCATCTCAGTCAACTGCCGGAATTCTGAGCTTGTTTCGTGCTGCTCCTGTGGCGCCTCTCGATTTAGTAATTGATGTCTTTAAAGCCAAGGTTCTCCCTCAACTCCTGTATGGAGCCGAATTGTCATATTACAGTTATACTCCTAGATGGGAATTGTCTCAAAATATTTTCTTAAGGTCCATTCTAAGAGCCCTTAGAGAAACACCTCTTTCCATGCTCCAATTAGAAACTGACTTTCTATCAGTCCAGTCTCAATGCAACCTTAGAGCCTTGTTGTTTTGGCATAAAATATCCCAGGGGAAGACCTCACTTTTGGTACATCAATGATATTTAGAGAAAAAGCACAACCAGGTATTGTCCAATACAAATGGTGGAGGGCCATTAAGATTTTGGCTATTAATCTTTCTTTCCCTCTGAGTGATGACGAAGCTCCAGGATATTCTATAGATAGGGCTGAAATTGAACGGAAAGTCAGAGATCTGGCTGTACACAGTGACTTACAAGTTGTCACGGCAACCACGATTGCCCCAATGTACTCGCAAGTTAAAATTGACTGTGCCCTGGAGTATTATCTCCTTCATCTGCAGGACCCCAATTTAAGGAGATTAATAACTCTTCTCCGTTTTAACTTGCTAGAAACTGAGGTAGTGAGAGGCAGAAGGGACCGGGTTCCATATTGTAATAGACTCTGCAGCTGTGACTTCAAGGAAGTCAAAACTTTCCACCATGTTCTGTTCGCCTGTCCTCGATATGAGGATCTCAGGACAGTATAGTTAGATCTGGTGTTTCAGAACTCCGCCCTCTCTTTGGAGGAAAGGATGCTTAGTCTATTTGCAGCAACAGACCTAGATCAAACAAAAGCTGTTGCCTGCTTTCTTAAATTGGTAGAGAGAGGGTGGGAATTATCTAAGGAGTAGTGTTATTAATTATTATTATTATTATTATTAATAACAAACATTTATATAGCGCCAGCAGTGTATATGGCACTTTACAAAGTAATAAAATAGACACGGTCCCTGCCCCTAGGGCTTACAATCTGAGCGACAGGAGCTGGGGGAGAGACATAGGAAGGGGAACAGAGGGAGAGACAAGGGGTCTAACATTCATGAAGATGCGAGGTCTCAAGTGCAC
>QEPC01006781.1:10033-32790 GCA_003113815.1 Sphenodon punctatus | reverse complement strand
AAGGGTATTTTCAGACGTTACGAGATCACGGTGAACCACGGTGAATACCCACCTGTGGTCACCGTGTCTCGAACATCTGTTTGGAGGCCGCCAGATGTTCGCCACGGTGAATACCCACATGGGGTCAGTTTGAACCACGCTTCCCGGGCTAGCCGGGGGAATTTCCTGGGAAGCGTGGTCAAACGGACCCCGGGCAGGGACCAATGAAAAGTAACGTCTGGCCGCACGCCACGGCCCGGGATCACCGGCGGGATCCCGGGTCATGGCGCTTCCGGCCCGACGTGGCGGCCGCAATGGCCCTGCCGCCCGCCCGTCTCCTCGGAGGGCGGGCGGCGGGGTGTGTGGAGGGGGCAGGGCCGTGCGGCTGCACGTTGCGCCGCACGGCCCCGCCCCCTCCCAGATTCCCCGCCGGGATCCCCGCGGCACGTCTGATATGGCATTATGGGGCGACCCCGGGGGGGAATGAATCCGGTGATTTCGGTACAGGGCCAAAGGGCCCCGTAACGTCTGAAATCACCCGAAGTGTGGTTGAAATTGACCCCATGTGGGTATTGACCATGGTGAACATCTGATGGCCGCCGAACAGACGTTCAGGGCTCTCTGGCCCCACCACGGGATTGAGCGTGGTTCACTGTGGTTGAGTGTGATCTCGAAACGTCTGAAAACACCCAATGTATCCTCCTGTATTACTTATTTGCAAAAATCCCAGGGGTAAACACAGCTTCTTCTCTCTCAAGGGCTGTACTTTGAACAGGTTCTCAGATGGGAGATTGTCTTTCTGTGAACAGCCTGGGGATATGGAACAACAACAGACACTTCTAGAGCATTCTGGCATTTCTTTCTCTCTGCTAAAGATTTGAAGGACTAGAAACCAAAAGACGCTTGCTGAAGAGTGTCCAGAAATAGAAGGCCTCTCTGCAGGTGTTTCCTTCCCTTAGTGCTCCTGCAATTAACAGGCCATGATGACCCACCGGACTTGGCCAACAAGGGACGCCAGAGGAAGGATGTGAGGCATCATCAATGACTGAAGCACGGGGCAGATGCCACCAGCTGCTAGGGCAGTAGTTCTCAAGCTTTTTGTGAGCAAAATTCATCAAAATATATTTTTCAAAATCCAAGACACATTTTTAAAAAAACAGCAAGAACCCAGAGTAGCTGAGTGGCGGCAGCAGCAGGGAGGGACCAAGACCCGACAACAGGAGCTGGCACAAGGCAGCAAGAAGCAGGAGGGCACAGGAGTCAGAGAGGTGGGGAAGCTGTGGGAAGCCACGTCCATCCTCTCACATCCCACTCTGCACCCTCGGAGACACAGGCAGCCAGAGCAAGTGCTGGGAGGGGACGTAGCTGTACCAGGGAATGTAGTACCCAATGCCACCCCGGGCACCTCCTAGGATCCATCTAAGACCCTCCAAAGACCCACTGGTTTTGATCCGCTGTGCTAGGACTTTCACACTGAAAGCACTGTTCTTCGTGGTTAGCTAAAGGGGTACCTCTATGTGCTCCACCAGAGAAGGGGGCCTGTTACATTTAACATTGTAGCATAATTAAACCTAAACCAAGGGAGGTCATGAAAGCTCCCATCACAGTAGTAGTATATTATAATAAATATACTACTACTACCATCACAGGAGGCCTTAATAGGTTAGACAGGCATCTCTCAGGGATGGTGCAGGGACTCTGAATCCTGCTTCATGGCAGCAAGAGGAGGGACTAGAGAATCCTTTGGGGTTTGTGCCAGCTCTGTGATTCTAAATTATCCTTGACATCTTTATCCAATCTTTGTTCCTCCCAATATTGGGAACCCTACCCTCCTTGGTAATTTGTTTCACTGCCCGGCCAACTAGCCTGATGGTTAGAAAACTCTTTGTAATATTTAGACCTACATCTTTCTCTTGCAGCTTAAAACAATTCCCTTCTTCCTGCCTTTGGTGGCAGGAGAGAACAATCTGCAGAGCCCCCTCTGTGTCCTCTTTTAGTCTCTTCTTTGAAACTCCCTTTTGCGGTGAAGCCTATGGAGCAGCTGGAAATAGTTAGGCAAGTAGGGGGCAGAGAGCCAGCTGCCTGTAATGCTAACCACTGCCAGCATTGTCTCACTGCTGCCATAGGCTCCCCTGTCAGCCTGCTACACCCAACTACTTGCTTTTTGCCACTGGGTTGTAATTGGAAGGGATCATTCATTCTGTTTCTGGCATGCAGGAGCGCTGGTACATGCTGAGCCACTGCCACAATCGGTTCTCAGCATTAGCTGAAATTAATAGTAATAATGTTCCATTCGAGACTGAGCAGCAATACTTCACAAAGGAAGAACAGCAATTTTAGCTTGGGGAGGGAAGGATGGTTACTACAAGGGCACCATGTCACCCTGGATTAGGAGACCTGCTAGCACAAATATTGAGAGGCTGACAAGACATCCCAACCTGGGCCCCGACGCTGACCCTGGTAGTGTAGTGTTTACAGAGGAGATGTAGCATTATGGCCAGGGCTTGTCCATAGAGGGCGATGTTGATCCACATAAACACAAAAGCGATCTAAGGTTGTCCATGCTGCTGTACAAAACAGGCTATCAAGTAGTGGTAGGACACCAGGGCAATTACCGACTACCGGATTTACCAGTTACCGGTTTTCAAAAAAACAGATTCCCAGATTAAATCCGGTATACCGGTACCGGATTTATTCCATTGAATTCCTCCCCCCTTCCCCCTCCCAGGCTGTGCGGGTGGAAGGGGGGGCACCCCCCACCCACCCTGCCCAGCCTGGATTTTTAAAAAATGTTTTTTTTCCTCTAAGTCCCTGCTTAGCAGGGACTAGGGTGATCCCTGGGTTGGGGGTGATTTAACACACACCCCACCCCATGGATCACCCTACCTCCCCACCCATGGATTGCCTACCTTGTGCTCCGGGCGGCAGCGGCAGTGGCGGTGGTCCAGCTCCGGCAGCTTCAGCGCTGGCTGTGGCTGCCGGCTTCAGCGCTACTAGGCCTTTGAAGTTCACTGGAAAGCCTAGTAGCACTGAAGCCAGCAGCCACAGCCAGCGCTGAAGCCGCCGGAGCCGGACCGCCGCCGCCACCGCTGCTCGGAGCGCAAGGCAGGCGATCCCTGGGTGGAGAGGTAGGGTGATCCATGGGGTGGGGTGTGTGTTAAATCACCCCCAACCCAGGGATCACCCTAGTAGCACAGTACCGGTACTCCGGTAGTAACCTACCTGCTGGTGCGGGCTCTGGGTCACTGGTGGCAGCCCGGAGCCAGCACTAGCAGGGACTTCAGGGGGCCATTGTTTTTTTAAATCTGGGCTGGGCAGGGTGGGTGGGGGGGGTGTCCCCCCTTCCACCTGCGCAGCCTGGACTAGGGAGGAAAAGTGGGTTTTTGTTTTGTTTTTTTCATTGTGGCCATTTATTTGAATGGCCGCAAAGTAAAAAAAATAGTACGGGGAAATCCGGTAATTTTAGCTGTATTAACGGGTTAATCCGATACTGCCGGTACACCGAAATACTGGCAGTATCGGATACCGGTAGATCCAGAATTCCCACCCCTAGTATCAAGCATTATCATCAGACCTGCTTGCATGCACATGCTTGTTGATATACTAGCCTGTCCACATCACACTGTGCTCTATGCAGAAGGGCTAGTCCCTCCCAACAACTCTCTGTTTTTCTGAATCTCTCCCAAAGCCCTCTCTGACAATAAAGGTATAAGGTTCCAGTCACATGCAATTGCAGGACATGACTTACAGCCACCACCACCCTCTCTTCTAATGATCAAGTGGACAGGAGTACAGAGACCCCTACTCTTTGGTGTAGCATTCGCTGGAGGGGACCAACCATCTCTAAGTTTCTTTGGTTTGAGACTAACTGCTTGACTTTTCAGAAAGCCTCCCATTCATGGCTAGAGGCTTGGTTGCCTGAAAGGTATGTCATTTTATACCAACAGCTATAACTTGGCCCAACTCAAGCATTTCCTGCTTCCCTCTGGCCCTTTCTAGAGCGTAGACATGGGTCACAAAGACTCAATCCCACTTGGTGACAGTGAAGGATGGGCTGCCAGCAGCCAATGATGGGGAAGTAGATTTGCATTGTGGGGGCCATTCTCTTGCTCTGGGGATTTAAGAGAGACTGGAAGGGATCCAGCCAGAGAACTTTTTGCCTCAGGAAGTCGAGCTGCTCTGGATTCTCCACCATGGTCTGGACCCTGCTCCTCCTCATGCTCCTCACTTACTGCTCAGGTTGGTAGGGTGGGTTTATGTGAAGTGCTATTGTTAGGAAGGAGATTAATTTTGAGGACATTTATTTACTTTTACTTATTTATTACATTTTTATATGGTGTGAATGGATGTTGAATAGTCTCTATTGTTTGTTTCAGGGGCCAGCTCACAGACTCTGGTCACTCAGGAGCCGTCACTCTCCGTGTCCCCAGAAGGAACAGTGACTCTGACTTGTGCCATGAGCACCGGAGCCGTTGCTACGGGCAACTATCCCTCCTGGTACCAGCAGAATCCTGGCAGTGCCCCTCGGCAGCTGATATACAGCACTAATAGCAGGCCCTCAGGAATCCCAGACCGGTTCTCTGGGGCCATATCCGGTAACAAGGCCACCTTGACAATCAACAGGGTCCAAGCAGAGGATGAGGCTGATTATTACTGTGCTGTGTTCACCGGCAGAAGCAATGAGCTGCACACAGTGATACAGCCCTATGGGGAACTGAGACCAAAACCCTTCCTTGTCTGGGTGCTGCACGAAGGTAGATAAAGCCAGTCAGGTTGTCAGACTCTGTTCCTCAGTAATGGACATCACTAATCTCCTTTGTCCTTGAGGAGGAGGTGGCTGGGATAGTCTGGTGATTCCAAACTGGCGCAGTAGCCGAAAGGCCACAAGGAGTCTAGTAACACCCAAATGGATGCCTGTCATCCTGGCTCCAGGACTGGACTCCTCTAGGGGTGAAAACAGACATGATGCTAACTCCACTTTAACACTTTTTAAACATCTCTCATGCATGTTGCAGGGCTGTATTGGTGCCCTATGCAGTCCTGCAACATGAATAAAAAATGTTAAAACACAGTTAGCATCATGACTGTTTTCACCCTAGGCCTCTTGGGGCAAGTATTGCCTCCTCCTAGCAGCCCTTCTTCGGACCTTTAGATTAAATCTTAGCTCTCGGTGTTAGGACCCGGGCCTTGAACCTTTGCCCTTAGGTTCTTGGAGCAGTGACTGGGCCTGCAGCACCATTGCTTCACCTTGCTTTAGGGCCAAACGCTGCGCTCAAGAGACCTTCCTACCCTATCCTGGCCATGCCCCTCCTGTCCATCTCCAGCCCCTGTCTCACCTTCTAGCTTTCTGGTTGGCTGCTAGCCAGGGATGGGAACTCAGATTGGAAATCATAATTAGATTAAAACTGGAATCAGATTCAATTGGTTCATATTTGATTCAGTTCAGATTTGATTCTTATTCCACCCCCTACTCCCCGTTGACTTCAATGGGAAACCTAACCTATTCATTTCAATCTCACATGTGCACTGTATGTTTGAGAAATGGGGATGCTGGGTGAGATATAGATCTTTAATTGAAGTACGAAGTTTAGACAATTAGAGGGGTTAGATTGAGGCAAGGAAACAAACTCCCCTTGTCTTTAATGCAGCCCGCAGAAAGATGAGGGTGCCGAGAGAGAGATGTATTCCCAGGAGCAGATTAACAAAGCCAATAAAGGCGCGTTCTCAGTGCAGCCTACAGGAAGAAGACAAAGATGCCGAAGAGACAGATACATTCCCAGTAGCAGATTAACAAAGTCAATACAGAAACTATATAGATAAGACAGAAAAGTAGGTTATGCCCTCAGCCCTAATATGCAATCAAATGAGCAAACCCTGTTAATATAGCTAGCAGGTAAATACCAGAAATAAAATATTACATGTGAAAGCAGGTTGTTACTGACATGCAGTGGGTGTGATATTTTATTGCACCAGCTTGTAAAGTTCCCTTTAATCCATTGGATCAGGCCTAGTCTTGCTGCCTTAGGGGGTCAAATGATAATGTTACAGGTGACCCCTCCCTTCTCTCCTTCTTCCAGCCCCTTAAAAATATTACTTCAAGCATGACGTGACATAGTATTGATGTAAGAGAGCTCAGTTTCTCTGAATTCTTATTTTTGTAACACTCTAAGGAAATGCTGTATACCAAAGCCCCGCTGTTAAGATTGTCCAAGCACGTTTCCAATTGTGAACACTTTCTGTAAGAAGAAGAAAACACACACACACACACACACACACACACACACACACACAAGAGACATGTTTTGCTGGACAAGTCAAGTATGACTGTTATTTATCAGCATCTGGAGCAAACGGGGTTCTGACGCAGCTTTGCTTGCGGATGACAGGGCTGGATTTTGTGCCCTGTCATCCGTGAGCAAAGCTGCAGTAGAACACCATTCATAACAGCGCTACATCTGTCATTGGGCTCCTCCCCACTGCCACATCTTTGCCTTGTGAGTCTTTGCTGCTGGTGCCGTGTCAAGTATAAATGTCGTATATAAGGCTTGGTCTCCTATACATTCTGGCTGAGAATAGAAGTAGTCACTCACAAACCATTGACTCTGGAGTAGTCCCACTGAAGGCTGTGCATCACTGTCAGAAAGTTTAGGAGCCTGACAAGCTGATTTGCATGACAGCATGAAGTTTTCTTAACAGGGCATTCTCTTTTTTTTTTGACTCCTACCCCAACAATATAACTAGAGACTTTTGCTAGTAGGGACAAAAATAAAACAAGCTGGAAGTCTAATCTGAAAATTTCAGCCATCTCATTGGAAACTGCATTCGGTAATATTTTTCTTTTGGTATGTCCAAGTACAATGTGTTTTGTTTTTAAAAGGAAATAATTAATTTTTAAATAAATACCAAGTCTTGTGTGAAGAATCCCCTTCGTATTTCTGTAAAGGATGGCAGGTTGGGGGATATTATTGAGGGGGATGGGAGGATTTCCTATATGATACAGGTGAGTTTGCAAGATACCTAGCTTGTTTTCCTGCTGCAATGAGGGTGTGTGGGTTGTCTGCATTTCTCAGAGACAGGCTCTAAAAGCTGAAACAGTTCTCATTTGTGTTTATTCTATTGTCTATATGCAACAAAGGAGGAAGAATGGGGGCATCTACTGCGGAAGCAGGTGGAATTTAGTGCATTCCCAATTCAAAAACCAGAGAAATTCTTAAACCAAAAAACCTTCAGTTTTAAGGGGGGGAGTTAAGGTGAACAGTAACGAACTTAAACACCAAAAATCAGGGAAATTGCAAGTTGAAGCCTTTGACGAAACTCACATACCATGCAAAGAGTAAAAACTTACCGTCTCATATTTTGGGCTTGCTTATAACGTAGGCTCCATGCACCCACACTTTGTCTTGGTCTTTCAGCCATAATCTTCTTCCCCTCCATGTTTGGGTAACACTGAAGCTGGGGACAGCAGCTTACTGCCTCCTGCTGTTCCCACATGAGGGATGTGCGAACGCGATTCAGATGTTTGGAGTTTGGACCAAACTCGGTCTGTTCGGATGACCGAAACGAACGTCCAAACCGAACTCGAAAATGACCAAACAGTTCGATCATGTTTGGGTGAGTTAGGATGAGTTCGGGGTGGTAAAAATGTGACTAGAAGACCCATTTGGGTGGTAAAAACGTGACTGGAAGGGGAAGGCAGCTGAGGAGCAGACTTCCTGGCACCAGGGGTGGAGACATGGGGTGGTCTCAGGGCCAAATGATACCAGTAGTGAAAAAAAATCTTCGAATTCGGTATCGATAGTGGTACCGAAAGCACTATTTCAAATGTTCAGCAATGTTCAGCTGAACCGAATTCCTCCAAACCAAACAACCGAAACTGAACTCAGTTTTCAAAATGAACGACTGAACGGCTGAACATCCAAATCACATTCTGTTTGCACATCCCTATCCTACCTGGCATCACTGGGTCTGGGAACAACAGAGAGGGTGAGGACATCATGGGGGAGGGGGTAGTTTGATGTCCCTGCACCCATTCTGCATTCACATGATAATGATCAGACTTGGGCTGGCCAGAATACTGGGACTGGGGAAAACACTGGGCTTGGGGGCAGTAGCAGGATAGGATGGAGCCACATTGTTGCCTCCTGCCCAAATGCTGTTCTGATACTGTCAGATTGGGGCTAGTTAATATTGTCACATGACTCCTCTATAAACAAATGTCCCTCTACCACAAGCAGCACTAATATTACCATCATTCAGAGTGTTGGAGCAAGAGGGGACTGCAAGTTCCTCTAATCAAGACCCAGAATCATACTGTTCTGCTAGAAATACAGTATGTTCCAGAAAAGACTATTGCTGTATACATAGCTGCCCAGCCCTCACCAGAGCATTTGAGCATCACTCTGCAAGGAGTGGAGGAAATACATCCTGTCCAGAATCATTTTTCAAGAATGACCACTCAGTCCCACTCCCCTCTACCCTTTTGCCAGCAAAGGGATTAGTGAAAAAGTGACTCTCAGCCCAGAGTCAGTTGTATAGCATTGGTTCACTACAAACACATGGAAGGTAAGGGTATTCCTATATAAACAGCTGCACCCACTGCAAAGGCAGCTTCTCCTGAGCACTGGGCAACAGGTACCATGGGCAGTAAGGAGAGTGGGTGCAGGAGCAAGGCAAACTGACCCTATCCAGAAGTGTTGCCAACACTTACCCACCAGCTCTCCTATATCCATAAGCCTTAGGGGTGTGCATGTCGTTTTCGTTATTACAATAATGATAACGAAAATTGTAATTTTCATTTTTGTTATTGCAGTAATGAAAAAGACAACGAGAATAATGAAAACAAAAATGACATCCGAGAATACTAATAACGATACCGAAAATTATAATGATAATGATACCGAAAATGATAACGATACTGAAAACGATAACGAAAATAAGAACAAAAATGAAAATGAAAACAACAACCGAGAACTGGTGAGGTTGCAACTCATCTGCATATGCTCCCAGCATCCTCGGCTGTCATTGCTTGAGGATACTGTGGTTCTCCTGGGGTTTGGCCTTTCTGCCACCCCAAGCTCCACCGACTAGCGGGCCGAGAACTGGTGAGGTTGCAGCTCATCTGCATACGCTCCCAGCATCCTCTGCTGACATCGCTTGAGAACACTGCGACTCTCTTGGGGTTTGGCCTTTCTGCCACCCCAAGCTCCACCGACCACCGGGCGGACCAGCTACTTTTCTCCATTTCTTTTCTACTGTATTTTTCCCTCCTATCTTACTCACTAACATGCCTGCACTATTTTCTCACCTTTTCTTTCCCTCTTCTCCTCTTCCTGTCCATCTTTTTCTCCCTCTACTTTTCTCCTCCCTGCTTCTTCCTCCCCACAACCAATCACCACTCTCTAACCTCCCCCATACATCCTTTTCTCCCTTGGCTACCTTCTTATCTTGCTCCCCTTCCACTCCTCCTGTCTCTAGCCTTCCTCAATGCTCCCCTTCTCCCAATCTTATCCCTATTCCTCCTGTCTCTAGCCTACCACGACGCTCCCCTTCTCCCAATCTTATCCCTATTCCTTGCCTCCCCCCTCATCAACTACCATTTTTCTGCTCCCTCTGGAACTGTCGCTCATCTATCAGTAAAGCTCCCTATATCCATGATCTTTTCCTCTCTCGCTCCCTCCAGCTCCTTGCCCTTACTGAAACTTGGATCACTCCCTCGGACTCTGTCACGCCTGCTACCCTCTCCTGTGGGGGTCTCTCCTTCTCTCACCAACCCCGCCCTGAAGGACGGGGTGGTGGGGTGGGCCTCCTTCTTGCTAAATCCTGTCAGTTCCAACCAATTTCTCCTCCCCCCTCTCTCTCCTTCCATACCTTTGAGGCTCACTCCGTGCGCCTCTACTCCCCCCTCCATCTACGTGTTGCTGTCATCTACCGTCCCCCTGGTCCTCTCTCTTCCTTTCTTTCTGACTTTGAGTCCTGGCTCACTTTCTTCCTCTCTGTTGATATCCCCACTCTCATCCTTGGTGACTTCAACATTCATGTTGATGACCCATCTCAGCCCTCAGTCTCTCGCTTCCTCTCCCTAGCCTCCTCCTTCAACCTCCACCTTTGGACCAACTCCCCCACCCATACTAATGGCCATTCTCTTGATCTTGTCCTCTCTAGAAACTGCTCTGTCGCTGATCTCTCCTTCGATCCTCATCCTATATCAGACCACTTCCTTGCCTCTTTCAACATTTCCCACTGTCCCCCCTCCTCTTCCCCTTCTCTACGCCCCTTCCGTGACCTTCAAGCTATTGATCCCCTGGACTTTGCCTCCTCTCTCTCTCCCCTTCTTCCTACAGTCTTCTCTTCCTCCTCCCCTGACTCCGCTGTCTCTGCTCTCAACGCCTCTCTCTCCTCCACACTTGACTCCCATGCCCCTCTCTCTTCCCGCCCTGCCTTCTCCCACAACCCCCGTCCTTGGCTCACCCCTAGTATCCGCCACCTCCGTTCTTGCACTCGTGCTGCTGAACGACTCTGGCGCAAATCCCATTCTCACGCTGACTTCCTTCACTTCAAATTCTGTCTCTCCACCCTTACTTCTGCTATCTCCCTTGCTAGACAACACTACTATGCCTCCCGCATTGAGTCCTGTTCTCGGGACCCTCGCCGCCTGTTCTCTACCTTTGACTCCCTCCTCAAGCCTCCCTGTCCTCCCCCTCCTTCTTCCCTTTCTGCTCAGGATCTTGCCTCCTTCTTCACCTCCAAGATAGACAAGATCCGCCTCGACATCGCTTCCCACTCCTCTCTTCCCACTCCCACCCCTCTCCCTCCTCCCCCTCCTTCTCTCATGTCCTCCTTCTCCCCTGCCTCCCTTAAGGAAATCTCCTCTCTGCTCTCCTCCTCCAACCCTTCCACTTGCCCCCTTGATCCCATTCCTTCCCGCCTCCTCACCTCCATTACTCCCACTGTCGCCCCTTCCTTCCTGCACATCATCAACCTCTCCCTCTCTACTGGCTCTTTCCCTTCTGCCTTCAAACATGCCACAGTCTCTCCTATTCTCAAAAAGTCCACTCTTGACCCCTCTGACCCTTCTAGCTATCGTCCTGTCTCACTCCTTCCTTTTGCTTCCAAGCTGCTTGAACGTGTTGTCTACTCCCGCTGCCTTGACTTCCTATCCTCCAACTCCTCCCTTGACCCCCTCCAATCTGGCTTCCGCCCCCTTCATTCTACTGAAACTGCTCTCGCTAAGATCACCAACGATCTTCTGGTGGCTAAATCTAAACGTCTCTATTCCATTCTTGTCCTCCTTGATCTCTCTGCTGCCTTCGATACTGTTGACCACTCACTCTTGCTGGATTCCCTTCACTCCCTTGGCTTTTGTGGCTCTGTCCATAACTGGTTCTCCTCCTACCTCTCTGACCGCTCCTTTAATGTGTCTCTCTCCAACTCCGCCTCCTCCTCCTTCCCCCTCTCAGTTGGTGTTCCTCAAGGCTCTGTTCTTGGCCCTCTCCTCTTCTCGATCTATACCTCATCCTTAGGCAAACTCATTGCCTCCCATGGCTTCCAATACCACCTCTATGCTGATGACACTCAACTCTATCTCTCTACTCCCTCTCTCTCTCCCTCTGTTCAAGCTCGTCTCATCAACTGTCTCTCTGACATCTCTACCTGGATGTCTCAACGTCAACTCAAACTCAACATGGCTAAAACTGAACTCCTTATCTTCCCCCCTCATCCTTCCTCTCCTTCCTCACTGTCAATAACTATTGATGGAGTCACCATCCTGCCTGTCCCCCAAGCCCGTAGCCTAGGCTTCATCTTTGACTCAGCCCTTTCTTTTAAACCCTACATTGACTCTGTTGCTAAATCCTGTCGCTTCTCCCTCCATAACATTGCTAAGATTCGCCCTTTTCTCTCTGTCTCGTCTGCCAAAACTCTTGTTCATGCTCTGGTCATCTCTCGCCTCGATTACTGTAACCTCCTTCTCACTGGCCTTCCCCGGTCTCACCTTTCTCCCCTCATCTCTGTCCAAAACTCTGCTGCCAGGGTCATCTACCTCGCCAGTCGCTTCGACCATGTGCAGCCCCTCCTCTCTTCGCTTCACTGGCTTCCCCTTCCTGAACGAATCCTGCACAAGCTCCTAGTCTTCACCTATAAAGCTCTTCACAACCTTGCTCCCCCCTACCTCTCTGCACTTATCGCCCTCCATACTCCAGCCCGTGCACTTCGCTCCTCCTCTGTCCCTTCTCTCACCCTTCCACGCCTTCCCTGCTCCCCTAAGCGCCTTCGTCCCTTCTCACTTGCTGCCCCCCATGCCTGGAACTCCCTCCCTGTCCACATCCGCCTTGCCCCCTCCCTTCATACCTTCAAATCTCTCCTTAAAACTCACCTCTTTCGCTCTGCTCTGTCTGACTCTTTATCCTGCTGAGCCACTATTCCTATACCTACGATCGGTTTACCCTTATCCTTGCAACATGGACCTGCCTGCTGTCATTCTCATCGTAACCAAGCCAAGTACGTGCACTTGAGACCTCGCATCTTCATGAATGTTAGACCCCTTGTCTCTCCCTCTGTTCCCCTTCCTATGTCTCTACCCCAGCTCCTGTCTCTCAGATTGTAAGCCCTAGGGGCAGGGACCATGCCTATTTTATTACTTTGTAAAGTGCCAGGTACACTGCTTGTGCTATATAAATGTTTGTTAATAATAGTAATAATTATTATTATTGTCGTTATTATTAGTGCTGTGGCTGTTGGGTTTTGGAGGGAAAATTTGGAGAGGGGAGGAGGGAGCAGCATCTTGAAACCCTACACAGGGTTGAACTCTTGAACTGTGCCTGTGTTGGGAGGGGCGAGCAGCTCAGCAGTATCTGATGCATGTATCGCTGGCCAATGAGCACCACAATCAGGCCCCCGCAGTCTCATGGTACTCTGTGATTGCTCAATGCCTGCTGCTTCCCACAACCAATCGGGGGGCTCTGGACAAGGGCACTGCAACCCTTTACAATGGGAGGGCCAGACTTTTTCTCTCCATTCTGATAGAGCTCTGCTTGCCAGGTTGCGTTTACAGAACTGTGGTGCTTGCTTTTCACACAAAAAATCCTCCCTAGCCCTCATTGTATTACCAATATCTTTCCTTCCTCATACCCTATATTTTACCTTCTCCCTTTCCCTGCCGTTCTCTCCCCTGTACATTATATATAGATAAGTAATATAGATTAGATATAGATATATATTATAGAGAAATAGATTAGATTAGATTAGAATAGTTATATAGATAATTGATTAGATAATAGATAGTTTTCCTTTTCCCTGCCCCTTTCTCCCTTAGATTTAGATAAATATTAGTTGTGCATTGGAATTGATACCGATACCAAAAAATAAAATGTTCATCTGAAACTGTACCGATAACAGTAACGATATTGATAATGATAACCATAACAATGATAACGATAACAAAAATGATTATGAAAACAACATTTTTTGAATAACAAAAATGAAAAATGAAAACGGCATGGTGGCCTCATGCAGACCCCGAATAAGCCTAGTTTGTGTGTTGCTGTGTGGAGACAGCAGGCATAGTTTTGACACCCAGTTACAAGGGTAGCTGCTTCTGGGGTGTGTGTGTGTGCTCTTTCTCCCAGTCCCATTCTCACTGTTGCTGCTGCCACTGCCACCATATTGACAGCTATGACTGAGCCTCTGCAGAAATCCCAATATATCTGCTGTTGCCAGAGATGCAGGTTTCTCCCCCAAAAGGCAGACCCCCCATACTCGGCAAGGCCATGTGAGACATGGGTCAGTGGGCTTTAGGGAGCCAGAGCAGGGGTAGGGCTAAGCCACCATGGAGCCTAGGGGAATGGAGCCCGCTCATGCAAAAACCAGTCTGCTCTGGGAGGAAGGTAATTCAGTGGAAAAAGCCCTGAGTACGTACGGGGCCATTAAGAAAGGGTATCCTCCCTGTTTTGAGAAACCACTGGTGAATAGAGCCCAGGTTAACAACAGCCTCAAAGGCTGTCTCTTATACACATCTAGATGTGTATAAGAGACAGGCTCTGGGAGGAAGGTGATTAAGTGGAGAAAGCCCTGAGTAAACGTACGGGGCCATTAAGAAAGGGTATCCTCCCTGTTTTGAGAAACCACTGGTGAATAGAGCCCAGGTTAACAACAGCCTCAAAGGAATGGATGATTAGTATCCCCCGCGTAAGCCACCCCCCTGCCCCCAAGCACCATCAAGGAGAAATGCACAAAATGCAAAGGGATGTCACCCATTAACTTTGGACTCCCCTGAAAATTCCTCCCAAATCACCAGAAAAACCCTCTCCCATTCATGCCCAGGTGTGTCTCTTGTGTGCCTTTTGTCCCCATGGCTCTCGTATGCATCTTCCCTTTTGTTGCACCTAGACACCCACCCAGATATGCCGCAGTGGGTCATTTGTGTCCCTTTGTTCTCGTGGCTCCTGTATGAAGATTCCCTTTGTCATCCCTGTGCACCTTTTGTGACACCCCCGAGCCTATCCCAACTCCTTGATCCTAAACCCTATAACTGCTCCTCGCATCCCCTCTGAAAACTGAGAAAGCTTTGGGTGCAGACATGTGCGGGTCTCTCTGTGTATGCCTGTACCTTAAGGGGTCTCCCAGACTTTGGTCTGCCCCCTTCCCTTCAACCCCCAAACTTCATTGGATCCGTGGGCTGCCCGTCCCCTTTTCAACAGCAAGGAGAAGTAACCATTGTTCCGGATTCCCCCCCTTCTCTCTCTCTCTCCCCCTTGCCCCCCCTCTCTCTCCCCCTCTCCCTCACCCTCTCTCTTTTCTGTGTGTGTGTGTCTTCCCCGGGTCTCCCCTCCCTCACTCCCCACCTTACTTTCACTTTCCCCGCAGTCGCTTGTGTTCCCCCTGAAAACCGCCAGCCAGACCAGGGCTGTCTCATTAGTTTATGTGTATATGTACCCCATTGTGCATTTTCTGTGATTCCCCTTTGAAATAAACCCTCCATTCGTTTACTGAGCACTTATCTCCCTCTCTTTTCTCTACTTTTGGGGATGGTACGTAAACCTGACTGTAGCACGTATCTGCCCTCAGACTGATCCTTGGGACACGCAGGGACCCCCTAGTTTAACAAATTTGGCGAATTCCCCTAAATTTAAGAAACGGTGGTTATTGGGGTACCCAACCCCCGATAGCCACGAGTGGGAGGGGGTCTCCTGTTAACACTGCTGCCTTTTGCATATGATCATTAGTTCTGAATATGGCAGCTACTATGCATACACATGGCAGATGCCATATTGAAAACTACTGTACATGTGAAAAAGGTAGCAGCTACATTGGGAATTTCTGCATATTTCTCAATATCCTGCCATTTCGCTCTCCACAACATTGCCCGCATCTGCCCCTTTCTATCTATCCCCTCAGCCAAAATCCTTGTTCATGCCATGGTTATCTCTCACCTTGACTACTGCAACCTCCTCCTTGCTGGCCTCCCTCACTCTCATCTGTCCCCCTTTATCTCAATCCAAAACTCCGCCGCCAAGGTCATTCTCTCTGCCCATCACTTCGACCATGTGCAGCCTCTCCTCCTCTCCCTTCACTGGCTCCCCCTTCCTGAACGTATCCTGTTTAAACTCCTGGTTTTCACATTCAAATCACTCCACAACCAAGCTCCCCCTTACCTCTCAGACCTAATTTCCCTACACACTCCTGCACGTGCTCTCCGCTCTTCCGTTGTCCCCTCCCTCACTCTCCCTCGTTTCTCCTGCTCACCTAACCGCCTTCGACCCTTCTCCCTCACTGCCCCCCATGCCTGGAACTCCCTCCCTGCCCACATCTGCCTTGCCTCCTCCCTCTGCTCCTTCAAATCCCTCCTCAAGATCCACCTTTTCCTTGCTGTCTTTCCCAATGCCTGCTAGTCTTTCCCCTTACTCTTACTGTCTGCCCTCCTCTGCTGACTGCTGCTACCAACCTCTTTGTAACCAAGCCAAGGATACGCACCTGAGATTTCACTTCTACTTGAATGTTTGTTTGTCTTCTCCCCTATCTCTCCCACTGTCCCCTCTCCCTGTCTCCCACCCTTTGTCTTTTAGATTGTAAGCCACAGGCAGGGACAGCGTCTAATTCTGTGTTCTGTACAGCACCAGGTCACACGACTGGCGCTATATAAATGTCTAAAATAATAATAATAATACTGGCAGCAGTGCAGAGCAGGACTGGGGACAAGCGCTCTCTCACAGCTCTCTCCTTCCTCCCTTCTCAGGGGTTGGAGAGGAGAGGGGGCTGAGAGAGCTTGTCAGGGTATGTGCAGTATGGGCACCAGAGCTGGCTGCCAGTAATTCACATACCCAGCTTCCTGCAGTTTGGGGTAAAAGGAGAGGCCTCGGGGGCTCATGCTGGGTTCCTATGAAGGAGACCAGCTGATCAGAGTGGCTTCAGAGTGCTGATTCTCAGCGCCGCAAGGCCAATAAAAGTACAGAGGAACTCCATCCCTGCCTCCCAGGAGAGGGGACTCAGAAATCTAAGACTTCATTGAGTAGCATGGAACTGGTCCGGACCAGTTCCAAACTTGTTGCAGCAGTAAAGAACTGCCTGGATTTTTCTACTTCAGTTTCCAGCCTGTAGGCTGTGTTACAAAGTAAAGCAATAAGGGGGAAGGATTGTGGGATGACACTGAACCTTCTCAGCTTCATTTTTGTGGCAATGAATTTTCTCCTTGGAGGAAAAAGTCTCAAACCACGGAGGGAAGGAGGAATGTGGAAAAAACAAACAAAAGAAAACAATCCCAACCCAGAACAGGCGAAAGAGAATGTGTGAGACTTATCATGGGAGTTACAAGCCAGTTTCATTTCAGTGATGCTTTATTGGCAATGACAAACCAGACCAGTGTTGCCAGAGCAGAAGAAGAAAAATGTTGCTGATCGCTGTGCGGCTGAGGTGACAGAAGCCTGCTTTAGACTCTGCATTTCAATGTCCTCCCTTCATTGTTGATAACCCACAGCACACCCAGGTCATAGGACACATGCTTGGTATTGCAGAGAAAATTGGCTGCAGGGGTCCAGGCAGTCCCAATGGGGTTGCTATTGGTGATTCCATCCCTGGAAGAAAGTTTACAGGACCAGAGTTAAGAGAGCTCTGCTACAGCTTTGCAATCATTTACCTGAATACCTCTTCATTTGGGGCCTAATTCATGCCATCGGTTACATGAATGGAGGGATCAGGGCTGAGTAATACAAGATGCTTCCTTGGTTTGGAGGAGGAGGATGAGACAAGTAAATCTAACTTCAACTGGGGAAATATTTCCATTTCCAAATTGCATTGGGCCATTTTTCTGCACTCGGAAGTGCCATGAAATAACAGAGAGAATACAATGAAATGAAATCTTCATTGCACTGTAGGTGGGGTAGGAAGTTACAGAGGTCGCCAAGAGAATGGCAGATATTAGTTTGCTGCTTGCATCTGTTAGGATTTTCTGGGACACTTTTATATTATTCCAAATAGAATAGGTTGTCCAGGGAGGTTATGGAATCTCCTTCCTTGGATGTTTTCAAAACTGGGCTGGAGAAGTATCTGTCTGTGATGCTGTAGTAGACAGAGGATATTCTGCCTTGGAGCAGGGGGTTGGACTGGCTTAACCTTGAAGTCCCTCCCATCCCAACCTTGCATGTATGATTAAAGCAGCACCTTTGCTTCGGAATTCCCTCCTGATGGAGGTTTGTCTCAGTCTGGATCCCCTTGCCTTCCGATGAAACTGTAAGACCTGGCTCTTATTTCTGGCATTTTGCGGGGGAGTGGGGCGAGGGTGGATTGGGTTAGTTGGTTTAGGAGGATGGTGGTTTTTTTGCACAGGTCTGTTTTTATGTATGTTGTTTTATATTTATATATTTTTTATTTTTGATATTGTTATGTTGTGGAAGCCGTTCCGAGTTGCCTTTTGTGAGAGGGACGGGGTAAAAATATAGAAATTAGGGCTGCAACCTGATTAGAAATGTTAGTTGATTAATCTACTAAGCCTTTTTGTTGATTAATTGATTAGTTAGTTAATTAAAATTTGCACACATTTGCATATATTCACATAAATATGCATACATTTGCATAGATTCACCTAATTTTCATGTGCTGGGTAAACTTGCCTTCCACTGGAACGTGTCCCCTTGAGCTACGGACTCAGAACTATGGACTGTCAGAAGGTCCTGGCAGCTAATCAATTAGTTGGGGAACATATTTTAATCAGTTTATAAAGATTAATCAATTAATTGGTTCAATTAATTAATTGATGGTTGCAGGCCTAGTAAAAAAAAATGAATGAATGAATAAAAGCTCTCGGGCAGGAACCGTGTCTATCTTATTTTCTGTAAAGCGCCAGGTACATCGCTGGTGCTATATAAATGCTAATAAAATAATAATAATAATAATAAATTAAAGATATGCAGAGTCCTTGCTTGCAATAGCCTCCAACTCCAGCAAGACTTCTGATGTGTTCATGACTCCCTCATTGGGCACTGGACATTTTTCAAGAAGGTAAGCATTAGGGCCACCCAACCTTTGTGGCGGGAGGGACTTGCTGGGACTCATCCCCAGCAATTAAATGTAAGGAGGCAGAGGTAGAGCCCCAGGAAATGTTCCCAGCAGGAGTGTGCACTCCAAAGTGTTGAAAGACCCCCAAAAATCTGACGTTGGCCATTTTGTGGTTGAAAACAAAAACCTGGTTGGTGTGTGTTTGACTTTCATTAATGACTTTCCTACTCCATCTCCAGTGCTGATCATAATCATAGATTAAATTGCAAGAACTCCTGGTTTATATTAATCTGTAGAAAGGAAGGCTTGTCCAGTGGTTGGGTTGCTAGCCAGAGATTAGGTTAAAGTTTCCTGCCCTGACATGCTCTGGGGTGAGAGGCAAGGCTTCTGGGGCAGATTTGGGCCAATCACTTGAGTCTCCTCAATCCAGCATTAGTGGGTGGCAGAGTCAGGTCATCAGGGTGCTGGAAAGCCCTGGCATTGGCTCATTAGCACAACAGTCATTGTCACATGCAGTTCTGTCTTGCTTAAGAGTTAAGAGCATTAGTAGTGCCATACTGGGTCAGACCAATGGTCCATCGAGCCCAGCACCTGTCTCTGACAGTGGCCAATCTCGGTCGCTTGGAAGTAGTACCTGACTGTTGGGGTGACCAATTCCTGTTGTTCACGCCCAGCTCCCACAAGAAAGAGGTTTCTTTCCCCAAAACCTACCCAGCAAATACTTGCAAATGTCAAATGAACCTATCCTCCAGAAACTTGTCCAATCTTTTTTTAAACCTAGTTATACTACTGGACTTGACCACCTCTTCTGGCAACAAATTCCACAACTTAATTGTGTGTTCAGTGAGAAAATACTTGGGCTAGACTAGCATGAATGGTCCAGAGCTCTCCATGGAGAGAACCTCCTAATTGTGATTATCTCTACTGTACCTGCGAAAAACGTGTCCTGCGCTGTTCACTCCATAGACGGTGCCCTCGGTCCCAACCTCAATCATGATCAGCTGGCCTTCCACCTGTTGCCACCTGGACCCTGCACAGGAAGTTGGGGTGACATCATGCCGGTAGTAGATATTATTAGCTGAGTTCACACCCCAGCAGCCCCACAGCCCACAACTGTGGTACTTCAGCTTCCCTGCGATATTAGCCCAGGGCAAAGTGGATTCGTTTTTGATGGGGATGGTTGACTGGCTGGACAAGCAGTAAATATCATCAATCGCATTGACACCAGCGACAAACTGGTCTCCACCTGCATCAATCTGCTTGAGTATCCCTAAAAAGCAAACAGAGCAATATAAAATGAAAACACCGGTAATATAGAATAAAATTCAATATAAAATAAAAAAGTCTCCCCCCTGCCTCCCTGAAAGAAGTCCTACATCACCCAGTGCCCATCTCTGACCATCAAACACCTGGCCAAATCAGAAGGTTTTACACCCTCTCCGGAAAGTGCTCAGACTAGGACTTTGGTGAATTTTCTGTGGAAGGGAATTCCAGAGCGGTGAGGCAGCCACTGAAAATGCTAGGGATGGGTGAACGCGGTTCGGAAGTACAGACCAAACTCAACCAGTCTGGTCGACCAAATCGAACTTCCGAACCGAACTCAATTTTCGAACCGAACCGAATTTCCGAACTCGGTTCTGTTCACCCATCCCTATAAGATAATATTCCATTTAGTTCAATGGGATTTGAATTTCCGAACTCTGTTCGTAAGTTCGGAGTTCGGACCGAACTCGAATAGTTCAGTTGACCAAATCTGAATAGTTCGGTCGACCAAACCGAACTTCTGAACCGAACTTGATTTTTTAACCAAACTGGTTTCCGAACTTGGTTCTGTTTGCCCATCCCTAGAAAATGCCTCTCACTGTGAACCTTAGCTGTTATGGAGTTAGCAAGAGGCTGTTCTTGATTCGTATTAAGGATTAAAATGGAACGTGCCGGGAGGGAGGAGCGTGTGTGTGTGTTCTCAGACATGTAAGGCCCAAACTACTACCCGTGGCATCAGCAAGAAATCGCCTACATACCAGGCACAAGGAGATTTAGACACAGATACACACACACACACAGAGGTGGATCTGAAGATCTGAGATCTGCACTCTGGAGCAGTGTTAGTGGAATCAGGAGTGCTGGGTTCTCTTTCCAGCTAGTTCCCAACTCACTTTATGGTTCTAGGCATCATATAATAATAATAATAATAATAATAATCAGGTTTTCAGAGATCCTGAGCACCCTCTACTCCCAGAAACACCACTAGAAGTCTGGGTGCCCAGTGCCCATGACTATCAAGTCACTTTTTTAGGTGAACATCTGGAGAAACTACATCCTTGAGGAGGGTTAGTCTTTCAGTAAAGCCGTGATCAATAGTGCTCCCCATCCAGTGTCTGGGCACTGAGACTCATAGACTTCAATCACACACAGAACTCCCTGCAAACTAGGGTGAAGAACCTCTGTGCCATGGGCCACATATGGCTCATGGCTGGATTTTATTTGGCCCCTTTTCAATTCCTGAATCTGCACCTGGATCCAGTTCCTACACTCAAGCACTAAAAGGGTGAGTTCAGGGAAAGGGAGTGGAGAGATGAGGGTGCGCACTCAAGGATAGAGGATTGGTCAATGGCATGAGGCCATGATCCCTCTTTTCCCTGCCCCATACTGAGCAGACCTCTTAACAGTGTCGTAATATTCCCTCAAATCTTGGGGGGGTGGGGGTGGGGCTAGTGGTTTCAGGCAAGTCCAGCCTTAGAAATTGCAGGGTCCAGGGCGAAGACAATAATTTGGGGCCTCCACTTCCCATGGCCCCACCCACTTCCAAACTGGCTGTCTGGTTTTTGTAGAGAAACACACAGAATTGACATACAGGTTATTTTTAACTTTTTGGTACACTGTGCAACAAAGAACTTTTAAATATGTTCTGTCCACACATGAATGAAAGGACACATATATGGGTTTAAAAGGCAGAACTCTTTATTTAAAACACAACAGTCTGGAATGGGCGAGTGAACGTCCTTTTTCAGAAAATTCTAGATCCATGCAGTGCACTAGGTACAAACTGCCAAATTCTCAAAGAGGGGGGATTTCCCAAGGTAATTGCCCTTGGCTCAATCCCATTTTGGGGTTCTGGACCACCACTTCCAGGATGATCAGTAGGAATGTGGTAACACCGGGGGGTTTGGGGTCCGACCCCCCCAAAACTATTTGGGTTCGGGCTGTTCTGCCAGAACCTGTTTGGTTCCACCAAACCCATTTTGGGGGGAACCCGGTTTTCCCTCCCCACTCCAGACTGCGTGGGTGGAAGGGGTGCCGGTGCTCTTCTCCCACCTGGTAAATTTTTTTAAAAACTGCACACAAAAAAAATCCCACCCCAGGGATTGACGTACCTCGTGGTGCCGGGACACTGGCCCTGGGTCTCCCAGCAGCAGCAGCGGTAGGGCTGAAGTGACAGCAGCTGTTACTGCACCGACATTCCATTCTGAGAACTCAGCACTTAATGTGTCTTGCCATTGACTTCCCCTTGATTCTGCATTACCTGCTGACAACATCTGCAGATGTGGCATGTCTGCAGTTTGTGAACACAAGCAGTTTTATGCTGCCTTCCGCCATTGAGTACGAGTCCCTGATGCACCGTGATGCTGAATAGATCACTGATTGAATGAACTTAGGGTGACTCTGACTACCTGCTTCAGAGTCCGCTGCAGGGGCATAGCCACCATGGCGTGGGGCACATTTGCGCCCATGCCCTGCCCTGGGAGGGGGCGGCAGCGATCAGAGCCGGCCCCAGTCATATGCAGCATCCGTTGGAGCTGGAAGCGCTGCTCCTGAGTCCAGGAGAAGTCTCTCTTGCACCACCGGCACCACCTTTTAAAACAGCTTAGTTGTAGCCCCGTAGCGCTGCTACACGGTTAGGGGAAGTGTCCCCCCCCCGGTCCCATCCTTCGCAGCGAATGTTGCTGCCTTGTAAACAAAGTTCTTCTTTGAGGGGCTTCTTCCATTCTCACAAATTTATTCATTTATTTATTTTATTTAATAAATTTATACCCCACCCCTCCTGCCATGTAGCCCGGGGCGGCTTCCAACAATTTAAAAATACAATAAAACCATTTAAAACTCGCATAATCATAATAATACTTATTAAAATATTAAAACAGGGCTAAAGTTATAAATATAATAAACAAACTAACATAACCAAAATAGGTGGGGGAGCTAAAACACCTCACCCTACCCACCCTCCCTCCCAAAGGCCTGGGCGAACAGCCAGGTTTTGCAACTTCGCCGGAATGTCAACAGGCTAGGGGCCAGGC
>QEPC01006776.1:1799039-1820561 GCA_003113815.1 Sphenodon punctatus | reverse complement strand
AATAATAATAATAATAAATGTTTTTAATTAAATTAAAAAGTAAAAGTTAGTTTGTTTTGTGCCTGGTTCCCTGGCGCAGCACAGTCCAGCAGTCACAGTAACTTCAAAGTGGCCTCCTGGATCTTTCCTCCAGCTTCCTTCATCCATCCACCTCTGGAGCAGCACAGCCCAGCACTGCAGTCACAGCAACTTCAAAGTGGTCTCCTGGGTGCTCCCCCCCCAGTTGGTTCCTTGGGAAGGGGGGAGGAGAAGCTTCTTGCCTGGCTCTGGCAGTGGCGGTGGGACCAGCAGTAGTAGCAGGAAGCAGTCAGGCTGGGACCTCCTCAGGCAAAGCTGCGGCAGCAGGAACGAGCCCAGGCCCCAGGCAGTGACAGAAGAGGCAACGGCGGCAGGATCAGAAACGGCGGCGAGAAGGAAGAAACCAGGGCTCAAGTGGAGATGGCGGTGGGAGTGGCGGCGGCGGGACCAGCAGCGGTGATGAGGAGACAAAGCTTCAAGTGGAGGTGGTGGTGGTGGTGGCAGCTGCGGCAGCAGGAACAGCAGTGGCAGCAAGGAGGAGACTGGGGTCCATGTGGTGGTGGAGGTAGCAGGAAGAATTGGCTCCAGTAGAGGAGGCGTGGGTGGAGGAGGTGGGGCTGCCTTACAGGCTTCTGTCGTGCCCAGCTGTCCCAGCTCAGGGTGGATTCTCATGGCACACCTGGGAGGCTTCCGCGGGACACTGGTTGGGAAGCTCTGCCCTAATGGGTATCCATTCCCGGGGGACCAATATCAGAAGTGCGAGCAAGACCCATGCGCACCTCTGATATTGGTCCCCCTGGGAATGGGAACACATTAGGGGGGAGCACACAGGTGAGAAGAGGACTCCCTGCTTCCCTTCCCTCTCACAAAAAGCTGATCAGAGAGGTCCCCAGGCTCAGCTGTGCAGTTTGTGGGCAGGGGGAGGAGAAGGGGGCAGGGAGCAGCTAGCAGCAGTCAGAGTAGGTGTCCTAGACCAGCAGTAAGATATGTCAGCCTGGGGAGCATACGTGAAGAGGGCAGAGGGCTTGGAGTCATTCACCCTCCCAAATGCTTATCAGATGAGGCATGGGGTGGGGAGGGGGGATTGCCTTCAAGCAACCTGTCCGATGGCTTTCAAAGGCTGTTTCCTCCCCCCGTCAAACAGTTGTTTGGTGGTGGTGCGGAAGCACGCAGCCAGCCTTTGAAACTTATAAGCACTACCCCCACCCTGCTGTGGCCGTTTGTTTAACTGCTCGGTGAGAAACTGTACGAGGACTGAGATACAAGCTGCAGGCTATTCCACCACTGGGTTGGAGGCATAGATAGAGTTTCACTGGGGCTTTGGGACGCTTAGCCCCCACCCCTCCAGATCATCCTGTCTTTCACAGAACCACATATGCAGCAACTCAGGCTATTGTGGGGGCAGGGCCTTGAGCCACTCTCTTCCAGGCTGCTCCCCACAACATTGGGGGCAGCTGCCTGGAGGGAGGAGAACAGCAGCAGGTTCGGGCGGTCAAAATGGCAGGGCAGCCAGCGGAGCGTGGAAGTTCTCCCCCCCCCCCCCCCGTGTGATGACAACAGACACCATTACCTGGTACTGTGGGTGGGGAATTGCTATCTGGCCAGTGAAAGGCCATGGACTCACTCTCCCTTCTCTTCCACCCTTGCGGGGGTGGAGCCTTGAACCACTCTCTTTTGGGCTGCTCCCCACAACATCAGGGGTGGCCAGAGGCACGGCTCGAAGGGGCATGATCAAAGGGGTCTGCCCTTTGGTTGTGTCCTTCAGTTGGGGGTGGGGGCTGTAGAGGGTTTAGATACTGTTTAGATATATGTACTCCCGCCGGTATAATGTTATAAGGGCCTCTGTCTCTCCCTTGTGAGAGGGGGATGAGTCGGGGGTGTCTCCTGGTGGCAGCAGGGGATGGTTTGAGGTTGGTTATAGGATACCCCTGGTGGGAGCAGGGAGTGAATGTAGAACTGATACCGGTGAGGGGTAGGGTAGATGAACTGAGCTGTAACTATCATTAATATTTGATATATTGTATAGAGGTAGGTTTTTTCTTTGCCTTTGTTATTGGGTTCCCTATGTGGGATTAAGTCCAGATGTTGTGATTTATTGTGTGGTATTGTAGAGGGTGGGTTGTAATGGTCCTATTGTTACTGGGTCCCCTGTGTGGGATTTAACCCAGTTGTTATGCTTTATTGTGTGATGATTTCATTTTTGTTGTGAGCCGCCTCGAGTCGCCTTTGGCGAGAGATTGCGGGATATAAATAAGAAATGAAATGAAATGAAACTCAGCTGGGGACAGACTGCAGCTCCCACTGTCTATTATTAATTATTATTATTACTAATCATTTCTATAGAGCTACTAGGCATACGCAGCACTTTACAGTCCCAGATCTTGGAAAAAGGTCCATGCCCAGTGGGCTTACAATCTAAGATGGACAAGGGTGAAGGGAACACAGGAAAAGACACACATATTCCCATTTTCTAGATTAGATGGGGAACTGAGGCTGAGAGGTTGTGACTTGCCCAAGGCCACCCAATGAGTTCATGGTCAGCTTTTAGTGCTAGACAGCTGATCACCATTTCAAGCCTCAGTCTGCCCTAACTGGACATAGCCACCACAAAGGATGTTTTCACATGGACAGCACCCCCACCTCTGCCATGCCTCACCTCTGGGTGAGCCGTCTGTTTGAAGGTGGCCTGTCAGATGTGAAGGAGGCGCAGAGGCGGGGCAGGCAGTCCCTGCTCCAGGGCTGCCCCAACAACAGTGCTCCGGAACATCCAGGAGCACCACCAGTGAAGTGGGCAGCCCAAACATGGGACACCAGCCGGAGGTAGGGCTGCTGTCTGTTTGCTGAGCGGATGGCTGCTGCAGTCCTGCTCTTGGCTGGAGATTGTCCTGGGCAACGCCATAGAGTTGAGGGTGATCCGCCCGCAACTCTATGGTGTGAGGGTAGGGGTGCCATGCAGGCAAGCTGTGGTGGCTATGGGGTCGTTTAAACTCAACCCAGGTTGGTCTGCAAGCGGGCAGATACAGGGGTGCATCCCCGGACCTGCTCTGGGGGTCAGCCCCGCCTCATCTGTGTGAAAACACCCAAAGAGCTGTGCGTGGACAATCTAAGTATTGTTAGCCTAGACGGACAGACAGAGAAGACAGTTTGCATATGAGAGTTCCAAACAGAAGCCAAGGTCCCATGGATTCTGTGCTACTGTGATCACAGATGTTTTTGTAGAATTTGGCACATGGCCAAATTATTGCAGAAATTGCCCCTGGCATTGCATCATTTGAGTCTGAGTGGAAAGCATGCAAGCTAGATAATGGGGTGCTGACACTGTGAGCGTCTGACACATTCCGGGGCTATATGGCTGCCTGCCACACCTGCCAAAGGACAGCAGCCCGTGGTTCCTTGCAGAACTAAAGAGCCCCCAGTTTAAAGCTCTGTGTTGTATCCTGCATTTATTTAATTTACTTGAATTTTTACCCTGCCCTTCCCCTAAGGCTTAGGGCGGCTTACATAACAAAAACATACAGAAAATACAATAAAACTCAATTAAAAGACAAAAACTCATTAAAATCCACTCTCACTTGTGACCTTGGTAGATGACCTTTTCTGTGATTTAGATCAGGGTTGATTGACCCTGCTAATTTTGTTAGATCTGTCGGCTGCTTTTGATACTGTTGACCATGAGATGTTGGTGACTTGCTTGCAGGATCAAGCTGGAGTGAGCAGGATCGTCCTTGACTGGGTCCGCTCTTTCCTAGCTGGGAGGACTCAGTGTGTGGTGCTCGGGGATTGTTCTTCATCTCCATGGGACCTCGTGTGGTGTCCCGCAAGGTTCTGTTCTGTCTATGCTCTTGTTCAATGTGTACATTCAGCCACTTGGCGAGGTTGTGAGATGATATGGGGTGTGGTGTCATCAATATGCCAATGACACCCAACTCTACCTCTCATTTTCATCTGACCCAGACCCTGAAGTCTTGGTGCTTACCCGATGTCTGGCGGCTGTTGCGGATTGGATGACGGCAAGCTGACTGAGGTTGAAACCCGACAAGATGGAGGTGATGGTGGTGGGGAGGGCAGTGGATGTGGCGGCTCCCAAATTTTTTCTAGCTCTGTGGGAGGCCTACTAAAATTTAATTTATCCCTTGGATTTGTCAGTGCACTGTGCAGTCGGCAATACTGCCAGAACGGTATCTTTTCCTGTGTAGTCTCTTCTATCTCTTCTTTTGTTTTTAGTCTCCCTTGTATGAATAAGTGTGTTGCTCTATATATTCCTTTTTCTCTCCATCTTTTCATTTTTTCTCTCTCTCTGATATCCCACTTAGGCCCAATTTTATCTAACGGGGTGTATGGGGTTTTCCCTTGTATTATCTCTAACTTCCTTTGGCATTCCCTCCATGTGTTTATTGCAGCCCCTGCAAATGGATGGTCCTTGCATTCCGGGCCCCTTAATTGTATTTTATCTGGGCTGTCAAAGATGTCTTGCCCATTTTCTAACCCTAGTGTTTCTAATTCCAAATTCCTCCATCTGGGTTCCTTACCCTCGTCGTACCATACTTTAACTGTTCTCAGGGCAGAGGCCCTGTGGTACATCCTCATGTCTGGCAAGTTGCATCCCCCCTGTTCTATTTTAGTTTTCAATATTGTTCTTCTTACTCTAGGCCTTTTTTGTCCCCATATTACAAATCTCATAATCTTTTCTATTTTTTGGAAAAATTCCTTGTTTAATGTTATGGGTATGGCCTGTATAGTATATAATATTTTAGGTAATAGCTGCATTTTAATTATATTCATTTTTCCTATCCAGGAGCATCCCAGCCTTCTCCAGGAGTGTTGTTTGTTTTGCAATTCTTGAATGAGGGGTAAGTAATTTTTTTTATATAGGTTGTTTGTGTTTTTAGTGAGCCATACTCCCAGGTATTTCAGTTGTTCCGTTTGCATTTGGAATTGCTTTAGTTCGTCTAGGTCTGCCTGTGTCATTTTTGTTTTATTTAATGCCATAACTTGTGTTTTATTTGTGTTTATCTTATATCCTGATAATGTCCCGAATTCCTTAAGCAGGCTGGTTAATTCCTGCATTGAGGACTGTATATTTGTCATTGTCAAGAGCATATCATCTGCATATACCATTGTTTTATGTTCCTCTTCTCCTGCCTGTATTCCTTTGATTTTTTTATTTTGATTAATAGCTGCTATTAGTGGTTCTATTGCGAGGTCAAATAAGAGGGGAGACAGGGGGCATCCCTGGCGTGTTCCTCTAGTGATTAGAATGTTTGGGGTCACTTCCCCATTAATTGCAATGTTAGCAACCGGTCTTTTATAAATGCTGGCTACCCATTTTAGATATGCTCCCTTAAATCCCATTTCATTTAGTGTTTTCATTAGGAAAAAATTTTCTAATCTGTCAAAGGCCTTGTTCGCATCCAGTGAAATCACAGCCGTGGGTATTTTATCTTTATTAGCTTTATATATTAAGTTTATCGCCCTTCTGACGTTATCCACTCCCATTCTGCCATTAATAAACCCTGTCTGATCTGGTCCTATGAGTGTTCTAATAATCCCTTGCAGTCTAGTAGCGAGAATCTTTGTAAATATTTTGGCATCGGTGTTTAATAACGAGATGGGTCTAAAATCCCCACATTCCTTGCCAATTTTCCCTGGTTTCGGACATAACGTAATGGTGGCTGCGTAGAATGTCTCTGGCATCTCTTGTTTTGCCTGTATCCCATTGTACACTTTCGCTAGCAGTGGGGCCAACTGTTCCCCATATGTTTGATAAAACTCTGGGATAAACCCATCTGGTCCAGGTGTTTTATTCTTAGGCAGGTCTTTTATTGTTTTTTGTACTTCCTGGATAGTTATAGGTTCATTGAGCCATTCTCTCTGTTCTGCTGTTAATTTAGGTAATTTTAATTTATCTAGGAATACATCAATCTCCTCCCCGTTAGGCTCTTCTGTGGTATATAAATTTTTATAGAAATTTTGGAATTGTTCCTTCATTTCTAGTCCTGTAATCCAGCTCTGTCGGTTGGGGTGTAGTACCTGTGTTATTTGAGTTTTTTTCCTTTTCTGTTTTACCATCCATGACAGAATTTTATCTGCCTTATTACTTTTATTATAATAAATTTGTTTTGTATATCTGAGTTTTTTTATCACTCTCTCTGTTTCTATTGTGTCTATTAATCCTCTTAGTTCTCCCCTTTCTCTAATACATTGCTTTGTGGGTTTCTTTTTCATCTTTTCTTCTAGTGTATTTAGTTTAAGATAGAGGTCATTTAACTCTTTTTTGTTTTTCTTTTTATTATAGGCATCTATTTTGATGTATTGGCCTCTCAAGTAGGCTTTTGCAGCTTCCCACACTACTCCCTGGGATACCTCTCCATTATCATTCCACTTCATATAGTCATCAATATGTTGTTTGATTTGTTCTTTGTTTAATGCATTTAATAAAGTACCCTTCTTCAAAACCCAATGAGGTGTCTTGTGTGTTTTTTGTTGCCCTGTACTTATCCTTGCTATAACTGCGCTGTGATCTGTAAACGCTGCAGGGATAATATCGATCTGAGTGCATTTTTCCCAGTTTGTATCCTGCATGAGTAAGTAATCTATTCTGGAATATGTCATGTGTCTATTTGAAAAAAAAGTATACTCTCTGTCTCTTGCATGTTTTAGTCTCCAGACATCCACCAATTGGGCCTGCCTTATTATTTGGGCCATTTTTAGTTGTCCTCTCTTCATTTTTCCTCCCCCTGATCTATCTAGCCTCGTGAGTGGACTATTTAGGTCTCCAAATACCATTAATGTCCCTTGACTTTCTTTTTCTATCAGTTTTGTCATCTTCGTCATGAATGTTGTCTGCCCTGTGTTTGGGGCATATATGTTTAGAAAGGTGTACATTTCTCCCTCTACTTTCCCTGTTACCATTATGTATCTACCTTCTGGGTCTTTTACTATCTTTTCCCTTTTAAATTTCAGTGTTTGTGCAAAGGCCAGTAGGACCCCCGCCTTTTTCTGCCCCGCATTTGCGAAATATATATGCTCAAAGCGTTTGTCTCTCATTCTCACATTATCTTTTTGCAATAAGTGTGTCTCTTGCAGAGCCAATACCTGTGCATTTACCCTTTTTGCATAATACCATGTCTTTTTTCTTTTCGTTGGACAGTTTAGCCCATTTACATTCAGTGAACATATCTTTAAATCAGCCATCATCCCTTTTCTGTGTGGGTTTTGTTACTCGACTCACTTTAGTGCATTCTTTGCCTATATACCATTCCCTTTGTCCCCATTTCCCTTCCCTCCCCCCTGTTTCTTCCCCATTCCCTCCCCTCCCCCACCTTCCCCTTTCCCTTTGGCAACTTATCCAGTTGTCCATTTCTCTCCTTCTCCTCCTCTGGAGGTGCCTCTGGAGCCGCTCGTTCTGTGCAGTCCCTCCAGACAGGCCCTTCCTTTTGTTCATGGTCCCAATTAGTTCTTATCTTTTATTTTCGCTTCTTTCTATTTCTTCTTTTGTCTTTTGATTACGTGGGTTTTTTCATTAACTTGGATTCTAAGTTTTCCGTTCTGTGTCTCTTGCCCCTAGGTTATTCTCTCGCAGGTCTTGGTTCTTCTCTCTGCAACTCTGGCAGCTTTGCTGCAATGAATCTCTCTAGCGCTTTCGTGTCGTAGAAATTCCTTCTGCGATTTTCATGCATGAAGGAGAAGGTAGCCGGGTATCTTATTTGCGTTTTAATTCCCTGTGCTGTGAATTTTTCTTGTAGTTTATACCATCCCCTTCTCCTCGCCACTGTAGCTGCTGCCAGGTCTGGTTGTATGCTGATTCTGTGACTTTGATATTTTAAGTCTTTCAGTTTCCTGGCTTCCCACAGGATTTGTTCTTTATCAGTATATCTAAGGCATCTGAATATTACTGCCCGGGGGGGATCCCCTTCCTTTGGCTTGGGGCGAAGAGTCCTGTGTGCTCTATCAATCTCTATTTCATGGAGTTGGGGACACTTGGGGAGGATTTCTTTCAGGATTTTCCTGATCAAGTCTCTGCCTCCCTGGGCTTCTATGCCCTCTGGGATTCCTTGAATTCTTAAGTTATTCCTCCTTCCCCTGTTTTCCATGTCCTCCATTTTCCTCTGTATTCCCCCTAGGGCTCTTTCCATCTCTTGTACCTTATCTTCCCATCTTTGCTCCTGTATTTCTCTCCTTTCCACTGCTGCTCCAACCAGCACCTTGAATTGTGCCCGGAAAGTTATAGGTAAGCTAGTGCAGACTATAAAATGCAGGTGCAATGTGCTCGCAGTTGCTGTGATGAGTCAGGCCACTGCATTCTGCACCAGCTGCAGCTTCTGGATAGTCACTAATGGCAGCCCCATGTAGAGTGCACTGCAGTAGTCTAGGCTTGAGGTGATGAAAGGGGGCCAAATCGGAATTAGAAAAATAGGGACGCAACCTCCTCACTAGATGGAATTGGTGAAAAGCATTCCTGGTCACCGTTGCAACCTGGTAATCCAGGCACAGCAGAGGGTCAAAGCATTCCACGGCTGCAAACCTGAGTAACCAGAGGGGACCGACCCCTTCAATAACAAGAGTCCCAATCCACTTCAGGTCACATGAATGGACAATCATCATCACCTACATCTTATGGATTCAGCTTCAATCGGCTCATTCTCATCCAGTTCCCAACAGCAGCCAGGCATCGGGTAAGCACTGAGACTGCAGGACTTCGGTCAGATGAAAAAAAGAGGTAGAGCTCAGCATACTGATGGCACCTCACTCCAAACCTCTTAATGATTTTGCCTAGCAGTCTCAAATACACATTGAACAAGAGGGGAGACAAGATGGAACCCTGGGGGACACCTCAGTGGAGGTTCCGAGGGAATGACGAGCAATCTCCCAAGGGGATAAGAACGTAAGAAGTGACAGCTGGGTCAGATCAATGGTCCATCTAGTCCAGCATCCTGTCTCCGACAGTGGCCAATCACGGTGGCTTGGAAGAGGCACCCAACAGGTCACAATGGGGGATCCATTCCCTGTTGTTTCCCCCCAGCTCCCGTCATGTTCCCTGATCCTGTCTGGCTAATAGCTGTTAATGGACCTATCTCCAGAAACTTGTCCAAACCTCTTTTAAACTCAGCGATAGTACTGGCCCTTACCACAGCCTCTGGCAGTAGATTCCACGACCCATTTATACGCTGAGTGAAAAAATATTTTCTTTTATTTGTTTTAAACTTGTTTTAAACTTGCCATGGAGTGTCCCCTAGTTCTAGTACTAGCTGAGAGGGTAAATAACTGATCCGTGTTTATTAGATCCACACCACTCATGATTTTATAGACCTCTATCATATCTCCTCTCAGTCATCTCTTCTCCAAGCTGAAGAGCCCCAACCTACCAAGCCTCTCCTCATACAGGAGCCCTTCCATGCCCTTGATCATTTTTGTTGCCCTTCTTGGTACTTTTCTAGTTCAGCTATGTCTTTTTTGAGATGGGGTGACCAGAATTGCACACACTATTCAAGGTGTGGTCACACCATTGATTTGTATAGAGGCATTATGACACTCAGTTATATTCTTTATCCCCTTCCTTCCGAATAATTCCTAATATACTGTTTGCTTTTTTGACCGCTGCTTTGCACTGCGCTGTGGATTTCATTGTATTGTCCACAACCACCCCCAGATCCTTTTCCTGAGTGGTAACTCCTAGTTTAGTACCCAGCATTGTGTATGCATAGTTTGGATTATTTTTCTCTACGTGCATCACTTTGCAGTTGTCCACATTAAATCTTATTTGCCATTTAGATGCCCAGGCACACAGTCTCGTTGTGAGGGTCTCGGGAAAGGGGGAAAGGAAATCCACGGACCTGACTCCCAACCTCAGCTAATTCACTCAAGGGACTCCTGTGGCGTGGGGGGTGCTCACAGTTCTGTTGGGAAAAAGGTCCCCTCAGGATAATGGTTGGCCCTAGAAGTTCCCGGGGGAACGAGGCCGTATCGTCGTAGGGGAGGAAACCAACAGAGAGTGTGAACGAGCCCCACACACACTCCATGGGGGGACCAGGTCCCTGACCACCAGTACGCAACCACTCCCACACAGTGCTTGGGAAAAGATACCACGTGTGGTGTGCTCTGAAGGAGATGGGGAGAGCTCCGTGGACGGAAGGTGGCAGGGAACAGCCAACACCACTCTGGGAAGGAGGGGCAACAGGAAGGGTCCCAGGGAATAGAGAGGACATGTAACACCAACAACAATACCCAAACTCTAGCCCACAAATCACTAACCTTCCGCTCACCACACACTCACCTCACACTCAACCTTTCACTCCAAATGCACAGAAATGGTAACGGGTTAACACAAGTCTTGCACAAGCATCCAGGGGCCAGCTTAACAGCTACGCTGATCGCCAGCAAAGAGTCACAGGCCACTTCCGCCTATGTAGGGCTAGCTCCTCCCTTGCTGCGTCTGCAGGCACGTAGAGTGCCCTGCCAGTGGAGCATCATGATGGGCCCACAGGATTTTTCAACGGGCAGCACGGGGCACCGCAATTGCTCCATCATGCATGGGCAACCCGTCGGGTGGTGTTCTCTTAACGTCTGTATTTCCGATCGTTGGCGGCCCAGGTCTTCAGTTGTTGCGATGTGAGTCCGCCTGCCAGGAAGGCCCGTTGGCTTATAATTGCCTCTCCTCGTGAGGTTAATTCACTGGGAACTTCGCAGCAATGGGAAAGAGCATCGGCAACTGTGTTTAATTTACTGAGGTGATAAATGATTTGAAAATCAAAGTGTGCAAAGAAGAGGGCCCATCTTGCGTGACGCGCATTCTGGATCCTGGCTGTCTGAAGGAATATCAGATTCTTGTAGTCCGTGACCAATTGAACTGGGTGCCGGGCTCTCTCAAGGAAGTGTCGCCATACTTCAAAGGCTACTCATATGGCTAGCAACTCCCGGTCCAGTATAGTGTAATTCCATTCCGCTGAAGTCAGTTGTCGTGAGTAGAAGGTGCACGGCAATGGTGGCTGTCTGGGTTCTTGGGGTTGGGAGAGGACTGCCCTTATTGCCACACTGGAGGCATCTGTCTCAATAATAAAAGGCAGTGAAAAATCAGGATGCTGTAGAATAGGTGCGGTAGTGAAGGCAGTTTTTAGGTGGTCAAAGGCTGCCTGTTGGGGCTGACCCCACACATAGGGTTGTCCTTTTTAAAGGAGCGTTGTTAAGGGTGCAGTCAAGTCTGCATACCGGGGAATATACTGTCTGTAGTACTTAGTACTACCTAGGAAGCGTTGTAAAGGTTTAACAGCTTGTGGGTCTGGACAGGCTTTAATGACCTCTAGCTTGGAAGTGTCCATATTGATGCCTTGGGCTGAAATCACGAATCCGAGGAAGGGAACTTCCGCCTGGTGGAAAGCGCACTTTTCTATCTTACAGTACAGTACTGTCGAAGACATTGCAGAACAGTTCGCACATGTCGAATGTGTTGCTGGAGACTCTGGGAAAAAATGAGAATGTCATTGAGATAGGCGACAACAAACTGATCTAAAATGTCTCGAAATATGTCATTAATTAGATGTTGAAAGGTGGCAGGTGCATTTGCCAATCCGTAGGGCATAACAAGATATTCAAAATGTCCATACCTTTTGCGAAAGGCGGTCTTCCACTCATCCCCTTCCTTGACACGGAGAAGATTGTAAGCCCCCCGTAGATCCAATTTAGTAAAAATAGTAGCTCCTTGGAGCCTGTTCAGGAGTTCAGGGATTAGGGGTAATGGGTACTGATTTTTCACAGTAATAGCGTTGAGACCTCTATAGTCAATGCTTGGTTGCAACCCCCTGTCCTTTTTAGGGACAAAAAATAGTGGAGCTCCCCCAGGAGAAGTGGATGAACGGATAAATACTTTCCCAAGATTTTTGCCGATATATTCCTTCAAGGTCTTGAGTTCGGGTTCTGATAAGGCATAGATCCGGCCATATGGGGTGGTGGTGTTAGGCAGCAAGGTGATGGTACAATCGTACGGCCGGTGCAGAGGGGCCTGTTGTTTGCGGAACACATCCCCGAAATCCTGATAGGCCGGAGGTAGAGCTGAACCCTCTGTTGTGGCAATCACATGACTTCTCTGGGTTCTTCCCAGCATGGGTGGGTTCTGTTGGCAGTGAGAACTACAAAACATAGAAGAGAAGGAAACGCTCCTCTGTCCCCAACTGATGGAAGGGTTATGTTTCTTAAGCCAGGGAATGCCTAACACCACTGAGAAGGCAGGGGTACTGACCACATCTAAGGTCAACTGTTCTTGGTGACACCCAATCCAGCTCTCAAGGGCAGGGGTACAACAGGTAATGGGGCCCGAGATTAACAGGGAACCATTGATTGCAAACACCGCCTCTGGGTGGTTTTTTTTGTAAAAGGGGAATTTTGTATTTCTGCACAGTCTGATCATTGATAAAATTACCTGAGGCCCCGGAGTCAACGAGTGCAGGGAGGACGACTGTCCTGGTAGGATGAACTGGAGCGTTATGGGCACCCGTAGTTGTTCCCTTGCAGGCGGGTGGCCGCGACCTGTTGTGTTGTTGAAGAGGGGGAAACTACACAGGTTACCGGGGCGCCCCTTGCCAGCCCCGGCCCTGGTCGTTTCCCAGCCTACAGCGACTGAAGGGTAATTGGGGGCAGGAGCTGGTGAAATGCCCTGCAAGACCACAATAATAACAAAGTTTACCCAACTGATTACGTTCTTTTTCTTGTGGATTGAGAGGCCCTCGGGAGGCCCCGATCGGCATAGGTTCTGGTTCATCAACTTTCGCCACTCCTGCTCCTAGGACTGGAGCTCTTGCAGTCCACACCCGGCTGGTATTCTGTCTTCGCTCTCTCTGTCATTTGGTCAGTCTTTCATCAATTTGGCAGGCCAAATTGACAAGCTCTCCCCATTCTGCTGGGGTTCCGGTTAGGGCTAGCTGATCCTTAATGTCGTCGTTGAGGCCCTTATGAAACAGAACCTTTAAGACATCATCGGCCCACCCAAGCTCTATGGCCAAATGTTGGAATCAGGTAACATATTCCAGGAGTGGGCCCTTGCCTTGTTTTAACGTCATGATGGCAGCCTCTGCATCTTTTTTGCAATGGGGGTAATCAAAGAGGAATTGAAATTCGCGAAGGAACCCCTTCAGATCCTTCAATAGAGGACTATCTTTTAGAAACAAGGGTGTAGCCCAGTCCAGGGCAAGGCCCTCTAAATGCCCAATGATGAATGTCACCTTGGCCGTGTCTGAGGCATAGGTAAGAGGCTGCATTTGAAAGGCCAACTTACATAACGCTAGAAACCCCTGGAATTGTTTTCGGTCCCCCCCCCAAATTTCTGGATGGGAGGATGCCGGGGCTCTCTTCCCTGTTGTCATGTAGCAGCAGCCGCGGCAGCCGCATCGGGGGGCAGCGGCAATTCGGCTGGGGGCGCGGATGCCGCCACCTTGTCTGGGGCTCCCGCACCTCCCACTGCTCCCTGTTCCTTCAGATCTTTAAGCTCCATGGCCAGGGCCTGAATGGCCCGGCCCATCTCAGCTACCTGTTGTGCCAGGTCCATGGTAGGGTCAGCGATACTGTGAGGGTCTCGGGAAAGGGGGAAAGGAAATCCACGGACCTGACTCGCAACCTGAGCTAATTCACTCAAGGGACGGCAAAGAGTCACTGGCCACTTCCACCTATGTAGGACTAGCTCCTCCCTCGCTGCGTCTGCAGGCGCATAGAGCGTCGCAACGTCGAACCAAACCCCGCCCCTTTATTACTCGGCAGTGCGGAGCTCATTTCCGTATCACCCTGAGACCCCGCCTCCTCGCTCTGTGCGGCCCCTGGGTCACCGGGCGAAGCCGTCCCACTGACAGCAGCACCCCTGTCATGGCCTGCAGGTCTCAAGGTTTGTGGGGGTGTCCCTGTCCTGTCTCTTATACACATCTAGATGTGTATAAGAGACAGGGATTTTCGCCCTGTCCGCTGACGTGCCCCAGCCCTGACAGCCCACTGACGCGCCCCAGCCCTGACACTCGTAAGATCCTGTTGCAGTTCCTCACAGTCTGCTCATGTTTTAACTACCTTGAATAACTTGGTGTTGTCTACAAATTTGATCACCTCACCCTTAACACCCTTTTCCAAATCATTAATGAATACATTAAACAGCACTGGTCCCAATACAGATCCCTGAGGCACCACTTTTTACATCTTTTCATTGTGAAAACTGACCATTTCGTCCTACCCTTTGCTTTCTATCTTTTAACCAGTTTCTGATCCATAGTAAGACACTACCTCTTATCCCATGACTTTTAAATTTTATCAAGAGTCTCTCATGAGGGACCTTATCAAACACTTTCTGGAAATCCAGGTACACTATTTCTACTGGGTCTCTCTTGTCCACATGCTTATTTACACCCACAAAGGATTCCAACAGGTTAGAGAGGCATGCCTTATCTTTACTAGATCTGTGTTGACTCTTCCCCATTAAGCCATGTTTGTCAACATGCCCTGTAATTTTGTCCTTAATGATGGTTTCCATTTTGCCCGGCACAGACCTCAAGCTTAATGGTCTGTAGTATCCAGGATCGCCCTTTTTAAATATCAAGGTTACATTTGCCACCCTCCAGTCCTCACGTACAGTGGCAGATTTTAGTGACAGGTTTATTACTAACAGTAGGTCTACGATTTCATATTTGAGTTCCTTCAGAACTCTGGGGTGAATGTCATCTGATGAGCAATTTAAGACTTGAGATGTCAAAAACTGTTGGAAATGCATGCTGAGAAACTCATTTACATTAAAAAAAATGTTATAATTTTCAGGCTTTACTTAATTTTTATATTTTATTCTGCTTACAGAGAATAGATTTTCTACTTGCAGAATCTGGAGTTTGGGGAGCAAAATTTGGGGGGAAATATGCATAATACACAGAGTCCTGTAATACCCTTCCTACCTTCCTGCTCCTGCTTGTCCTTCTCTCTGGCTTTCATGGCAGCAAAATCCTGGAACAGGTTTACAAAGTAGATGTACCGTCGGTTGTTGATTGCTTTGAGCAGGCAGAGGAGAGCACATGACATACTGCGAGCGAAGAGGGTCTCTAGCCCGTCGAACACCACTCCCCGATAGCAGTCACTGAGCTGTCAGCAAGGAAAATTCAAACCCATCTTTACCTACATGCAGTATTCTGGACTGGCTCTGTTCTAGGACAGGCTGTACCAGGAGTGGGGCACTTTTCCCTTCAGCAGGCCATTTTGAAAATTAGTACAACCTCCATGGGCTGGGTAGGATTTGGGAGCAGGGTGCTTAAGGAGTGTGCTCAGGATGGGGGAAAGAGGAGGAGGGTCTGGATCAGGGAACTATGCAATGGAGCCATTCCCTATACTTGAATACATGCTCTTATCGCCACTCACTTCCCTTGAGCTCACTCTTTTAGTGCTTGAGAATTAGAACTGGGTCCATGGACCAGATCCAGGAATTGAAAAGGAGCCAAATAAGAAATACCTGTGCGTCAGGTCTGGCCCACAGGCTGGAGGTTTCCCACCCTGGTCTAGGCAGTATTCTAGCAATGGGCCCCGCATCAAGCTTCCACTGAATTTTCACCATTGACTTAAGGGATCAGTCAGAGTAAGTATTTTGAAAATCCCTAGTCAGTTAAAGTCAACTATTGGAAGTGACAGTGTATTAGTAGGAGTTATGATACAGAATTCAGCCACCGGAATGCCATACTACCTGCCCTATCAAAGTTAAACATCCCAAATCAGTCCATCTTGAATGAGGTTTGCTACAGATAGACCCAGGCAGTGGAATGTGATTAGCGTACACAGATTCATACTAGAGCCCAATCCCATGATCAGATAAAGTCACAAAGCGGTTGCACATATGATGGTTAACGACGAGGGGAAATTAACCCCCTTGGTAATACTGTAACATCATTCCAAAGTGGAACAGCATGAACAAATGTTCAGGCTGTTTCATGCTTAAGCTGCCACTCTATGGGCTCTAAATAACAGGGGAAGGCCATCGGATGCTAGCATAGATGGGAGAAGCCTAAAGACCCAGCAGTAAAATTGGAAGGAAGCTCCTGGCTGCATGGCAAAACTCCTCTTTGCTGAAACCAACCAGACAGCTCCCAGCCACAAAGCAAAATGCTCCACTAGTGAAATTGACCAGTTCTGGCTGCAAAGCAAAAGTCTCTGCTGGTGAAACTGACCAGAGATCTCTGTGCAAGGCAATCCTCCCCTCTGGCAAAACTGAGAAATATACCTCTCAAGTGTCCTGAATTTTCCAGGATGTCTCTGCTTTAAAATCCCTGATTTGTCCCATTGATGGCTTGCAAATTGTTGTCTTTCCCACCTCCCTTCCTAGAGACTCTGCAGCAGTTTTTCATGACTGCCAGACAGATAACAAAATAACCGTTAACTCAGGGATGGCCTGGAAAATCTGGGACACTTGAGAGGTACGCTGAGAAGTGCAAAGCTCTTTTCTAAAATGACTGGATGGTGAAACTGATAAGCCTGGTTAACAAAGTTCATCCCATGGCATGTTCTCCTCTTCCTCACAGGTCTGCTGAGGAAATCTCAGCAAACCTTTGTTCCCTCTGTAGGTTGCTCCCATGTTTGTAAGAGCAAATATAATGCTTGCCCCATCCCCATGTTAGGCAGCTGAAATGGTGGCAACCCTTATGTGGACACAACCACAGAGAGGCGAGGCAGAGAGAGCGCCAGTGGCAAGGATATGCAGAGTAAGGGAACCCAAATGCCACATGTGGTGCATTCCCAGATGGGCATCTAACCCCAGGAGAGAGGACACAAAACCCACAGGTAGGACAGTTTGGATTTGCAAACATCTAGGGATAGGTGCACAAATATTCCCACCATCTTCTCTTCATGCCCCTGGCTGCATTGGCACTGGACTCATCCCTGACTATACCCCCTTCTTCCCACCACTGCCAGAGCTCCGTGGTTGTCTCTGCTGTAACCAGCATCTTCTCCTTGCTGTTGTACCTGTAGTCTCTCTGAGAGGATCTCCACCAGCAGCTCCTCAGGCAGCACACAGCTCACCAGGCCAGCCTCTCCTGCCACACTGGCACTGATGCTGAGTCGTAGTTGGATAGGCGCACTGGGGACTGGGCTTGAAGGAACCTGAAAGGTGAGGCAGCAGAAGGAAGGGTGTTTCAACAATCAGGGCAAGAGTAGAGGGAGAGGGGAGGAGGTCACACTAAAACCATATGTTGAGGATCCCATCCCATCCAGGCCACTTGGGCATGTGGGGGTGGGGCAGGGTGGGGCAAGGCTCAAGAGAAGGTTGTTACTGATGCTGCAGTGTAGCACTTCACTGCCTCTTCAGCTGAGAATGCCTGCATGGCAGCCGCAGCACGACTTCTAGTCTTGTGGTAAAGTGGCACCCAGAATCTGGGATAGACAGATGTGCACACATATTGACTGGCCCATAAACTGGGAACATTCATGCTGCAATGAAGCCAGCCTTAGCCTAATGGTTAATCCAGTCCTGCCAGTAACCAAGCTGACGGTGATGGTTCCTCAGAAACAGCAATGGGGAAAACCAAGTTAATGTGGGTCTCTGTCTGCAGGTATTTTCTTAAGCAGCACTGCTGCCAACTGTGCATGGCACTGAGGCCTGGGAAAATATGGACCAGGTGCAAGTGTTGATTCTGCCACTGATTTACCACATGACTTTCTAAAGGCAGTTGAGGCCAAATGTTCAGCAGAAAGTGCTGATTTTGTGTGCCTTGGTTTGGGGGCACAGATTTTTAGACACTATTCATCTTTGCTTATCAGGAGGCTCCCACTCAGCTTCAGCTGGAGTTGTGGGTGCTCAGGACCTAGATGTCTAAAGATGACTACCCAAAATGAGAGGCCACGATTAGTTTGTCAACTGCTCTGCAAAGCATGGAACCTCTTTAAGGTTAATGCTGCTCACTGATCATTGAAGAAATGTACAAACATATTGAGCCAGGACCTCCTGGAGCTGATGCACTAGCCCACCACATAAAATGAAAGTGCACTGGGACAGGGACAGTCTGGGTGCTGGGCCTTGTACAGGGCTGAGCACGCTACTGGCTTCTTACAGATAAATTATCCTCACCAAGCCTTGGAGATCTAAGGATAGAAAGCACTAAGTACTTCTGTCCTCTCCGGATAGGAGAGCAAAAAGGAAGGGTGATGATGGAGAACTTCCCCATCCCTGCCAAAAAAAGTCTAGAGTTCAGAGGATGGAGCCTTCCCTAATTTTTGAAAAATGAAGATGAGACCTGTACCCTGTACCCCACTCCACCTTTTCCCTTGTCCAGCTCCAGTACATGACAAACACGGGTATGGTAATGGGTGTGAGATGTAAGGAGCACAAGTATGGGAGCATCCAGGATGTGGCCAGACATTGGGGGGCATATGGTCAGGACTGGGGCCAGAGCAGAGACAGAAGGCAAGACTGGAGGAAAGGGCTGGGACAGAGCAGAACTGGGAACAAGGAGCGAAGCAGTGCTGGCAGTAGGAAGAATAGAGGAGCGGCTTTACTCAGCTTCCTATGGAAGCTAGGTCTTAAAACCCATCAGAGGACCAATCAGGGCTGGGTGTGGGGTATGGTCCCTGGTGATAGAAAAGGGTCAAAGGGACAAAACCAGGCCTAAGTGAGAGCGTAGCAGTGGTGCTACAAGGCCAGCTGGCAGCTCTGTGCTACCAGGGATACTGGTCTGAGTCTTGACAATGGGGAAGAGGAGAAAGGGAGGAGCTCCGCTACTGGACTTTCTTAGGAGAGGGAATTCCGACCCCCACCCCCCCAAATCCAAGGGTGTTGTAGTAGAAGCAATGTCAGCAGCATGGAACTGCAAGGTGTGGTGGGAAGCCAACTGCTGAGTTGGGTGTTAGGCTTGGGCCTCAGCCAGCATGGGGGCTGGTAAGAGTGACTGAAGACTGGGAAAGGGCAGGGAGAAGACAGAGTAAGGAAAAGGGGAGTCTATAGGGAGTTCAGCTATACAGGGGCTCAGGGGGTGCTTTACCTCACGTGGAACCCTGAGTGGGACTCTATCTCCTCCTCACATGAAGACCTGGGTGGGGACCTGTCTTCACTCATTTTCCCCATTAGTAGCATGGGGAAAACACACACACACACACGACTGGAATGGCCTCTTCCTTACCTGTGACCCCGTTTGGTCAGACTGCTGATGCTGTTGTTTCTGTGCCTGTGATGCATGGCCTTCTGATTTCCCCTTCCCTGTTGCTGTACTCCCCCTGTAGGCCCTGGAGAGAAAAGACTGTGGCCCAGTCTTGGACTCGGCGCTCTGCTGGCTACCCTCGGAGGTGTGCTTGGCCAAAGCCTCGACACTGAGTCTTGTTGTGCCCATTGCTGGCTGCCCCCCAGAGCCCTCAGTAGCCTGACCTGCCAGGAGGAAAGAGGGATTCAGCCAGGTGGAAAATGGAAGGGGAAAATCACTTCAAACCCACAGCAAGTTGGTGAGAGCAGGGAAAGTTCCCCACTTGTACCAGGGCTCAGATCCCAGGCTTGAATTGTCAGTAACAAAGCAAATCCTATTTATCACATGGTCATCTACCTTATATCAGTCAGTAGAGCAGTCTAGGGGCAGCATACTGCCCCTTTCTAAAGGCTTCAGCCTATACCTTCCCTATATGTTGAGGGTTTAGTCCTGGTCTCGTATCAGAGAACTACACTGAACATTGTCCATTCCTTATCAGGACAAAGGCTGCAGTCACACAAGCTGTTTTTCCCACCTCTTCAATTTCTGATGGGAGATTAACTGTTCCCACGTTCCCTCCCCCACTTTAAGTTATCTCTTATTGCTGTGGCAGCTGCTAGGTATCCCACACTGCTGTCCAGTTCTGCACTGCCTCTATGGAGAAGACAGACTAATAGTAGGATTAATCCATTCAAATGTTACAACAAATGTGCATGAGGGAATTAACCTGATAAACATTGGTTTTTGAGAGAATTATTTTGGCTTAATTACACATTACACCCACTGCATCCCCATATGATTTAAAAAAAAAAAAAAAAAAAAAGAGGGAAGGTGAAGCCAGCCTATGCATACAGCAGGGTACCTACTCAAAAGACAAGGAACTTCTGGTGCTCAGGCACTGCACAGATGGGCATTGTTTTTAAAACCTGGCTAGTCAGAAATAGTGATGTAAAGAGCGGAAGAGGAAGATTTTTCAAAGGCCATAGCTGTGCATCAAATGTCAGTTGGGCATCCATTGATTATGACTTTTAATGGAGGCTGTAGAGGTCTCTCTCTATAAATCAGTTCCAAGATAAATACTCCTTAGTCAGTCCTTTAACAGCTTCTCTCTGACTCTGTCTGAAGCCAGAAACAAACATCAAATGTAAGCTGAGGAAAAGCACCTCCGTTTCCTCCTGCCCCCCCGAACTTGCAGCACAGCAAGAAACAAAGCACATGTTTAGCTAGGGTTGCCAGATATGCACGTTTGTACTGGCCACTTATGGAAAATACATGTTGCAGGTCTGCACTGGTGCCAGCGCAGCCTTGCAACATGTATTTTTCATAAGTGGCCAGTACAAATGTGCATATCTAGCAACTAGGGTGGCCAGATATACAGATTTTAGAGGACACTTATGAGAAATACAAGTTGCAGGGCTGAATTGGAGCCAATGCAGCCCTGTACCTATATTTCTCATAAGTGTCCTCTACTATTTGCATATCTGGTCACTCTACTGGCAACCCTAGTTTTAGCAGAGCCTTGCATAGGGCAGCCTGTTCTTCAGAGCTACAACACTCATCCTTCCAAATCTAGAAGCAAGGTGTGGGACCTGACACACTGGATGCTTTTATATGGATTGCACCCATGCCTCTGCTCCGTCTCACCCCTGGGTGGCCTGTCTGCTCAAAATGGGCAGGTGTAAGGTGGAGCATGTGCTGCCTGCTCTGGGCCAGCTCCACTTGAGGTGCTCTGGGTGGATAGGATATATTTTATTCTGAGTGGCCAAAGGCCATTGCATATAAAACTGTACATCTGACAAACAGATCCTCATAGAGGAAGACACGTACATGAATAATAAAAGAATGCATATCAAATTATAGGTAATACATATAAGTTTACTAACTGAAAAAATGAGGCATCTAAAGGTCCTGCCCCATTAATATTATGATATGTTCAAGGGATATCTTTGCACAGTCCCTGAGAGTATAAGGGGACTGCCCCTGTAAACCTTGCAACCCATGGTCCAAAAGTACAGGGGCTGAGTTCCTGTGGGGGTTACTCTGGCCCTGGGCTTCTATTACAGTGTGCCTCACAGTTTCTATCATCAAGGTCGAAGGGTATACCATCACCTGTTTCGATGCAAGTCATCCAGCTGCATTGGTTTACCAAACAGGGTTGAGACTAACTGTGATACTAAGAAGTAGGGTCGGGAAACCGGTAAAATCCGGTATCCGATAATGCCGGTACCGGGCGTACCGGCATTATCGGATTCGACCCGGTAATCCGGTCCGGGGTACCGGATTCCGGGTACCGGATTTTTTTACATTGCAGCCATTTAAAAATGGCTGCAATGTAAAA
>QEPC01006776.1:1773893-1787954 GCA_003113815.1 Sphenodon punctatus | reverse complement strand
ATAATAATTATAATAATAATAATAATTAATAGTAGAGTCCTTATTAGACCAGGGCATTGGGGAAATGCCAGATAAGCTCCCTGAGACTCCCAATCCATCTGTATTTGATCATTTGTTTTATTTGGATTTACTTGGTTCCAATAATATATTAACAAGTGACTTAATTACTTACTTGTTTAAAGAACTATGTGATTTAAATCTAATATAAAAGATTGTAGAGATGCATTGACCCAATTGACTGATCTTCCTCTTTCAAGGAAGATTGTTAAGGAGGGTATAATATGTTCCTAATAGGGGCGTGCATGTCGTTTTTGTTATTACAATAAAGATAATTAAAATTGTCATTTTCATTATCGTTATTGCAATAATGAAAACGACATAAAATAATAACAAAATAGAAACAAAACAACATTTTCTTCTTTAAATAAAGGGAAAACACTGAAAAACATATTTCTGGCTATAACTTTTATGTTTCTTATTCACGTGTGATGCAATTTGGGGTGCTTGTACCCCGAACGGAGGGCATTATGTGTACCAATTATTGAAACAATTCGATAAAGGGAACTGATTTTAGAAGCAATTGAATATTGTGATTTTAAGAAAAGCTCCATACATATTCATGAAACCTTTGAATATCATGTCACTCCACAAGCTTAACAATCCAGACATTTTTCAGAAAGATTGGATGAAGGGTCCTGATGGTATAAGACATTTACTTGAAAATACATTTCTAGCTGTAACATTTGTATACTCCATCCTGTTTACAAGATATTTGGCAGGCATGTATCACATACAGTCCCTGTCATCTCTGCCAAACTACAGGACAATTTGATAAAGGGACCCAATTGTATAAGCAATTGAAGTTGTCCCCTTGAAGACCATTATTCAGATAAATAGCAGCACATGCAGTGCCAATCAGAGGCAGGCACCTGGCATGGCAGGGGGAGAGAGGCTATAGGAAGGAGGATGTGGAGCAACCCAAAAGACTGACAGACACATTCACTGGCCAATTACTGCATGCTTCTAGCTTTACAGGAGCAATCAGTAGTGGCTTCGAGGCGGGCATAGGGGGCGGCCCTCAGGCGGGCAAAGAAGGGACATACATAACTGGGACTTTGGGGATAGCATCCCAGCAATCAGAAGACATAGTTTACACAGGCTGGCCAATTATCGTCACAATCACATCCTGCAGCACTGTGACAGAGGACATAAGAGAATTTCTATTGGCTCTTTCCTAAATAGATGCTTCTGACTTCCCAGTAACAAGTGGGGGAGAGATGTTGGGATGGTCACAGCACAGCTATTTGGTTGACATTTCTGCTGGCCAGTTGGCATCACAAACCGATCTTATACCAAGTGACACGTAAGAGAATCCCTGGCATAGGCTCCTTCTCTGCATATGCTGTGTAGGCATATAGAATTGGGACCCTTTATCACATCTTTCTAACATTTGGCAGAGATGATCGTGAAAGTGTGATAAGATCCCTGCCAAATGCCATGTACACTGGTTGGACTACAAAGATGTTACAGTCAGACATACATTTATAAGTTAATTACTTATACCACCAGGACCCTGTATCCAATCTTTCTGAAAGTTGGCAGGGATAGTAAATATGGGAAGGGGAATAAACTTGCCAAGGTTCAGCTACATTATATGTGAGGCAAAGAAGTTACACCTAAGAATGTATATGAAGATTTTTGCAAACTAAATTAATTCAACTGCTTCTAAAATCGGATTCCTTTATCCAATCATTTTGGAATTTAGTACACATAATGTCTTCCATGGGAGGTATAATAACTCCATGTTTCAGCCAAATATAGCAAAACCCAAAAATGTTACAGTCAAAAATGTGTTTTCCAGTCCTACGTTTCGGGGGGGGAGGGGGAAGGAGGGAGGTATGATAAGAGACATGCAAGGCGGAAAGAGGCAAAAGTTGCTCCTTACAGCACTGCCTGCAAGACCTACCTCCCAAAGGCCGCATCAGGTGAATCTTGCAGTGGAATCCTGGAGTGCCTCGTAAAAGAATGCACTGAAGATCAAGCTGCGGCATGGCAAATTTCCCCATATGAAGCAGCGTTCCTGAAGGCCTGAGAGGTCACTGCTCCCCTTAGGGAATGTGCAAAACCCCCGGGTGGGTGGGACCTGCCCTCTGCCCTATAGGCTTTGGTAATGCAGAGTGTCATCCAACGTGCGATTACGGCTTTGGAAGCCCTCATGCCTTTCCTTTGAGGATTATACGAGACAAAGAGGGCCGAAGACTTCCTGAATGGTCTAGTCCTGTCAAGGTACACCCCAAGGGCTCTTTTAACATCCAGGGTGTGCCAGATCCTCTCTAGAGGGTGAGTAGGATTTGGACAGAAGGAGGGAAGTACTATCTCCTGATCCCTATGGAAACAAGTGTCCACCTTGGGGCAGAAAGTTGGGTCTAGTCTGAGGACTACAGCTGACTCCTTAAAGGAGCATAGATTAGGATCCGCAGAGAGAGCACTAAGTTTGGAGACCCTCCTGGCTGATCTAATGCCCACTAGAAACACCAGTTTAAGGGATAGGTAGTACAGGGAGGTTTCCCTAAGAGGTTCAAAGGGGGCCTTCGTAAGGGCCCTAAGAAGGAGATTTAACTTCCAGGTAGGGAAACGGTGAACTACCGGAGGGGAGATGACCTTTACTGCTCTAAGAAAACGAACAATATGGGGGTGTCTGGCTACCCTCTTCCTTGCACCGTGCATAGAACGCTGTTAAGTGCCACTACCTATCTTTGAAGGGTGTTCGGTTTCAATCCGTTATCTAATCCCTCCTGTAGGAATTCTAGGATAACCCTGAGGGGAGCCCTAGCTGGTCTAATTTCCCTTCTTTCGCACCACCTAGCAAAGGTAGTCCAAGTACTCTGATAGATGCGCTTTGTGGCTGGGCGTCTGGACTGAAGCATGGTGTCTAGGACTTGGCTGGAGTAGCCCAACTTTCTCAATGCCCTCCTTTCAACTTCCACGCTGTCAGTTTCAGGGCTCCTGAGCTGTTGTGTCTGACTGGGTCCTGCGATAGAAGGTCAGGTCGATCCAGAAGACTATGCGGAGGTTCCGCACTGAGCTCCTGTATGTCCGCGAACCACGGTCTCCGTGGCCAGTAGGGGGTCACCAGGATGATGGTTGCTTGCTCTTTTCTGATTTTTGCCACTGTTCTGTGTATGAGAGGCAAAGGAGGGAAGGCATACAATAGCTCCCGTGGCCATGTTACGTTCAGAGTGTCGAATGCAATCACTCTGGGATCCGGAAAGCGGGATACAAATATTTGTGTCTTTGCGTTGACAGAATATGCAAAGAGGTCGATCACCGGGTGTCCAAAGTGATTGGTTATCGTCTGAAATACTACCGGATGAAGAGACCATTCCACTGGGTCGATCTCTGTACTGCTCAGTCAATCGGCTTCTGTGTTCATTTGGCCCTTGATGTGAATCTGTTAGGGATAGGGTAAGGGGAGGAGGGAAATGGGTCTGGAGACACAGCAATGCCCTAACTATCCATGGCTCAACACTCTCTTTCGCTTGGGGCAAGCTCGCTAGTGGAAGGAAAACACCCCTCAGGTTCTTACTTGGCCCAAAGTCTCTTACAAGAGAGAAGAGGCACAGATCATCATTGGGGGGGGGGGGGAGGAGACAATGAGGCCCTGAGCAATGGCCCCACTCATCCACTACCACACCCACAGTTACACCCAGTCTATTTCTAATTTCCCCCTAACCACCCAACCACCAATTCTCACAGTGCTCCAGGGGAGGGAAGGGGAAGGATGGTGCTACACAGTGGGTGAATGCAGGAAGGGGAAACCACAGGGAGCGCGGGGATGGCGGTCAGGAAAGGGCTCGCACAGGGTCGAGGGGGAAGAGGAAGGACCCCACACAATTAGGTCAACAAAGTGTTCCACAAGCACTTCCACAGACACACACTCCACCTACAACCATGTGTGCACTCACCCTGTCCACGCTCTCTACAGTCTCTCCCACACTCGCTTCGCACTCGCTGCACCACACCAAGCTCCTACTGCTTCACCAAATGCTGGGGGCCAGTCTCACAGCAGCGCTGATCACCGGCACTGCTTGTGAGTACATGGCCTCTTTTTATCCAGTTAGTGCTGACCTTGAAGTTCCCGCAGACGCTCGGAGCGTCGCGGCGCTTCTGCTGGCCCCGCCCCCTCGCTTCTAGACACCCTATGTGGGGGCGGTGCCCCAAGTTCCGATTGGGGCCCCAGCCCTTCTGCCGGCGCCAAGCCACCCGCTCTCCTCCTGCGCCCCTCCAAGGCTCTTCAAGCGGAACTCCCTAAGTGGCCGTGGCCCCCCATGGACTGCCACCGGCAACACCGGTGCCAGAACCCAACAGAATCGTCCTGATGGAGCTGAGGTTGTTCTCTGCCCATTTGATGAGGGTGGTTGCCTGTAGATGGAGTGTTTCTGACCTTGATCCTCCCTGGTGGTTTACGTAGGCTTTTGCTACTGTATTGTCCATGTAAACCAATATGTGCCTGCCTCGAAGGAGCGGGGCCAGGGCTCGTAGCGCTAGGTAAATTGCTCGGAGCTCTAGCCAATTGATGTGGTGTTTCCTTTTCCAGGGAAGCCACTTTCCTTGGGCTATCCTGCCTTGTGCGTGCACTCTCCAGCCCATCAGACTCGCATCGGCCATCACCGTCGTCCTGACTAGGTCGGAGAGGGGACCCTGGGCTCGAAGCGGTCTGGCTGTGTCCAGCAGAGGAAGGACTCCTTGAGGATCGCTGGCACCATGATCCATGGGTTTCCCCCCTGCGTCAGAGTGTCCTGCCACGGGTGAAGGAACCTCTAGAGAGGTCTGGAGTGAAACCTGGCCCAGGTGAGAATTCCCAAGCAGGAAGTCATGGCACCCAGCAGACTTCCGAGAACCTTGAGCCTGGTTTTGCGTGACTTTGTAATGCGGTGTATCAAGAGGGGAAGCTTTTGTTGCATCTGTTGTGTCAAGAAGAGCTTCCAAGATCACTCCCAGGTGCTCCAAGGTATGAGAGGGAATGAGGTGGTTCTTCTTGAGATTGACCACGAAGCCGTGGTCCTGCAGATAGGTGACCTGTCTGTGCACATCTCATAGATCCTGTTAGTGAGACTGAGATTGAATTAGAATATCGTCGAGATAGGGGTGGAGTCTGATCCCCTACATTCGTAGGTTCGCAATCAGGATCACCAGTACCTTCGTGAACATTATTGGCGAGGACGCGAGACTGAAGGGTAAAGCAGTGTACTGCCAGTGTTGTCGGGCATATGAGAGCCTGAGCCACCGTTTGTGGGAGTGGAGGATGGGCACATGCAGATAGACTTCCCTGAGGTCTAGGGAAGTCAGCCACTCGCCCTGTGTTACCGCTAGTCGGATGGATTGGAGGGTCTCCATCTTGAACCTCCGGGGTTTGACTGCTTGGTTCAGGATCTTGAGGTCTAGGACTGCCCTCCACTCCTCTGATTTTTGGGGGACTAAGAACAGGATGGAGTACAAGGCGAGTCCTTCCTCGTTCTTTGGAACGGGTTCTATGGCTCCGATGGTCTGGAGCCTGCGTATTTCCATCTGCATTGCGAATTGTTTGTCCCTGTTGTGCGAGGCACAGAAGTAGTGCCTTGGGGAGTGGGAGAATTCGGTTGAGTAGCCGTCTTCGATGGTCCGGAGGACCCATGTGTCTGAGGTGATGCATTTCCATTTTTCTGCGAACCTTTGCCCCCTAAAGTCGCCTGGTCACAGGGGAGGGAGGTTGTCCAGTCATGCATCGGCCTTGAGACGTCCGGAGGTCTGATTGTACTTGGGTTTGTTTGGGTTTCCCTTCTGCTTCTGCCATCTGGACCTGTATCTTTGCTGGTTCCCCCTGTGAGGGTAAAATGGTCGTCTGGTGCTGTATGCTGGTGTATAAGCTGCATGGAAGGGACGAAAATTATTTTTTGAGATTCCTACACTTTGTAGGGTCTGCTTTTTTTATTTGTCCGCGGCGTCCGTCAGGACTTTATCCAGGCAGACGCCAAACAGTTTAGTCCCATGGAAGGCTCCACCCACTAGGGCGTTTTTGGAGGTATTGTCGCCCTTCCAAGACCTGAGCCATAGACGGCGGCGAGCTGCCACATTGGATGCCACTGCTCTAGATGCCCAGCGGAGCATGTCCATAGATGAATCCGCTATGAAGGCGTACGCCAACTGAATCCTAGTGGATAGGATTCTTGTCATTTTTTCAGAGACTTGAGGGTCCCTGGCTCTCTTGATTCATGTCATCAGTGGTCTCAAGAAATATGATGTGATAGTTGCCATCTTTATAATTGAGGATACCTCTTCAAAGTTCCTTCGCAAATTACAGTCTATCCCCTTGTCAGTGGGGTCCCGTGGGAAACATTCTCCTTCAGTCGGGAACACAGAATTCCTGGTTAGGGATGCTGCAGCTGCATCCACCTTAGGGATGGCCAGGAGGGAGTCTTTGCTCCTTGTGAGAGAATAGATAGCTAACTGTGTTTTGTTCGTTCTGATTGGTGTGTTAGGGTGTTGCCACTCCCTCTTGATTATTTTCTCAAAGGTCTTGTCTAACACCATCCCTTTGTCTCTGTCCCCAGCCCTGGGGATGTATTCCCTCTCTTCCCCCTCTTCCTCAGCCAAGGACTCAGAGGAGGCTTGCTTGTCTTCCTTCTGGCATAGGCGGAGTGCCTTTACGACTAGGGGGTATATTTGATCTTTGTACTTGCTGGGGAACTGCCTGTCTAGATCTGAGGATGCCTCTATCCCCGCATCCCTCAACTCCCCTTCTTCGGGGGAGGAGCCGTTGCTCTGAACTTCAGAGCCCTGAAGTTCAAGAGAGTTTTGCCCCTCAGATACCTCTCCTTCCTCCTCACTGGTATCTAATGCCAGGGGCCTGCTAGCTTTCTTCCCCATCTTTTTCCTTGGAACCCGTTCCTCCTCGGAGGACTGGGTGCATAGAAGCTCCTCTGAGGGAGTTCCAGAAGAGGCCGGGGAGTGAAGAGGCCTCTGGGCTCTGCGAGGCTTCTTGAGGGCAAGGCGTTTGTCTTTTCCCGCTCCCTTGGACCAGCCTTTATAGGCCCTGGTTTGTTGTGCCCTGGGGGGAGACCTTTTTCTCTTCAGCTCCGAGAGGATCTCTCGGAGCACCTCCATATGGGGGTCCTGGGACGCGGGGGGGACGCGGGGGGCTGATACTTGCTGCGCTCGCTGTTGCTTCCGCCTCTGCTGCCGCCCCGCCACTCTTCTCCTGGTGGCCATCTTGTCCTTTTTCCCACCTCCACTGTGCAGGCTAGGTAGGGGAGGGGTGGAGAGACAGGGCCTGTTCTGCCACGCGCCGGGCTCTGAGCCACGGGAAGCAGAGGTCGGGCGATTTGGAGCCTCACTAGCCCCTGGAGTGCTGGGCTGCCGGACTCTGCTTAAAGCTTGCTCCTGCTCTGCTGCCGCGCACTGGGCTGGGAGCTGAGGAAGCGGAAGGCGAGCGATCCGGGAGCCTCTCTCGCCGGAGTGGGTAGCCAGGCTCTACGCCACGACTGAGGCCTACTCCACCGCCGCGCGCTGGGCTGCAGCCGCGGGAAGTGGAAGGCAGGCGATGGGGAAGCCTCTCCTGTCGGCACGGCTTCAGCACTGTCTCCGGAATGCGGGGGGGGGGAGTTCAGAGCGATGCGCTCAAGCCCGCCCCTGGCTTGGTCTGAGGTCCGCAGAGACCGCCCGTTGTCGTAGCGGGGATTAGGGTCCACGGGGACCTATAGCCAGAGCCCCCAGGGGGGTTGGTATGCCCGCTCCTCGGGGCCCCCGCGCCCAGAGGGGGAAGGAGGTACCCGGAATTTCCCCCCGAATCCCTCCTCGGGAGGAAGGTAAACAGGGACAGGAATTTTTCCTCCCCTTGCACCGGGAGACTATTCTACCTGATTTAAGGCTGCCTAATTGAAAAAACTTATGTAGGCAACTGGCCTGCGTCCTACCAGAGTGAAGGCAGACAAACAACTGGAGAGAGAGCTTAGGATAGATCCCTATGAGCATGCTCCTCAAAAATTGATTGTCTGCCTGGGCGGGATCTACCCTACTGTCCTGACTGGACGTCCAGGAGGATCCCCGGGAGAACGACAATTTTATATTTATGAAAACAAAAATGACAGATTTAAATAACGAAAATGAAAAAACAAAAACGACATGAGCCCCTGCTGCACACCTCTAGTTCCTGCTGGCATGATATGGAAATGCCCCCTCCCTCCTTAAAAAATATTACTTTGAGGAGAAAGCATAGGCTGAAAAGAATGAAAATTAAAAATCAGTGGGGTAAATTACCTATTAAAAAATCAAAGAATATTAAAAGTCACCTTAATAAAGCTAAGTACTGTAAAAAAATGAACTTTAAACAATTATTTGAGCTGTTGGATAAGAGCCAAAGTAACTTAATACATTCTCAACGTGTGTGTAAAAACGTAAATAGGGTGATCAATTGTAATATAAGGACTAAGGTAAAGGGCGCAATTAAGGATGATGAGAATAAAGTATACTCTGATTCTCAATTGAAAGAGACTAGTGAGGTGATAAATACTGTGTTTGGAAGTGGTGACACTAAATTGTACTCTGCCCTTTTTATAAAAGAACCTAATGGGTAAGTTATCCTCCAAGACCCTTGGATTTCGTGAGAGCAATGTTAGCCCAGTTTTATGCTTATAAATGTTTAATAGATAAACGGACTCCAGATGCTTGGAAGTTACAGTTGATCCCATACCAATTAGAAGTCATAAATTACCCTAAACCATGTGGGTTACTATCGTTCAGGGAGCGGAAAACTCATTTTATCAAGGTGACCAATAGAGTCAGCCCTGGACTAGTCACGGTTGTAGATACTGTGAAAACTGATTCTCTTTTTTTATAACTATTGTGCTGCTAGAGGTATGGTTACCTTTGAATCGAAGAAAATAGTAAAGAAGGTCTATAGGAAAAGATTATTGTAAACTAAAGAAGGCGTACAAATGGTTAGGTGTTACAGAGACTGGGCTCCTCCACACGTGTTAGTAGGTGAGTTAAGGGATAAAGATAGAATTAAGGTGAGTACCCATGGGGCACTTAGGTCTAGAGATTTATCCTCAGTTAACCTGATTAATTTCCAAGAACTGCCAAGGAGTATAGATCCCATTATAAATCTGTTGGAGGTAGGAAAAGATGTGGAAGGAAATAATTTGAGGGATTTGCTCCCGTTACAGGGACAGTGATAGATTGTAGGGTCGTTTCTTCTACTTCTGACTATGAGGAAGTAGTAGTCAGTCATATGAGTCCTATTAGGAAGCTGAAGGAAGAGGTTAACCCTCCCTTACAAATATCTTTAAGCCAGATGGATGTGTCAATAGACACACTGGAGGAGAAGTTTGGGTTTTTTACTTACTTTAAAAAAGTTTCAAGTCAGAAGCAAAATAATATCCTTGCCAGAATGCATGCACTATGTACCAAGTTGTTTAAGTTAAAGGACCCTTCAAAGGATATATCTGTTATTCCCTTAGAACCGCAGGTAAGAGTTGATATCTAAGTCGATCCAAAACTCCTGGGGGATTTTGTATTAGTTGATGGAGTAACAGATCAAGAGGTGATATATATTAAGAAAGAGTTAGCCAGCCACTTACATTGGATAATTAGCATAAGGTTAGATTTTTGGAATCATGGGAGTTTGGCTCAGAGGGCCTAGGTGAATCCTACATGCAAGGAAGTCAGGGTCCAATTGATCTGAACACCCAGAATCTTGATGATTCAATGATAATTCCCTGTCAAATAATTGGAAACATGGAAACTGGATGGGCTCATAAAGAAGACATTGTGGCTGACTATACGGGATCTCAACTTTTCAGTCCTTTTACCCAGGGTATGCCTAGGGCCCATTTAACTAATGTATTACTATTATTATTATTATTATTATTATTTATTAGCATTTATATAGCACCAGCGATGTACCTGGCGCTTACAAAGAACAAGATAGACATGGTCCCTGCTCGAGAACTTACAATCTAAAGACAGGGGGAGGGGAGACAGGGAAGGGGAGAACAGAGGGAGAGACAAGGGATGCGACATTCATGAGGATGCGAGAGCTCAGGTACACGTTCTTAGCTTGGTTACAGTAAATTGGGAGTTTGAAGATAACAGGTAGGGGATAATCCTGGGTGGGGATGATTAGCAGGAGTTAGGAAGGACGGACTGGAAGAGGTGGGCTTTGAGGAGGGACTTGAAGGCGTGGAGGGTGGGGGCAAGGCAGACGAGGGCAGGGAGGGAGTTCCAGGCATCCGGGGCAGTGAGGGAGAAGGGACGAAGGCGGTTGGCGGAGCAGGGGAGGTGTGGGAGGGTGAGGGAGGGGATGGAGTAGGAGCTGTCTCTTATACACATCTAGATGTGTATAAGAGACAGGGAGTGAGGTTGTGAAGGGCTTTGTAGGTGAAAATGAAGAGGTTGTGCAGAATACGCTCAGGAAGAGGGAGACAGTGGAGAGAGGAGAGGAGAGGTTTCACGTGGTCAGAATGACGGACTAGGTGGATGATCCTGACAGCAGAGTTTTGAACAGAGATAAGGGAAGAAAGGTGGAAGCAGGGAAGACCAGCGAGGAGGAGGTTACAATAGTCAAGGTGTGAGATGACTAGGGCATGGATGAGAGTTTTGGCAGAGGAGACAGACAGAAAAGTAGCAGTCTTACTCCCCTCTCCTGAATTTTTGCGCAAAGACTACTAGGGATTCGGTGGCTAGTGTACAGATGGGGGAATACCGATCTGAAAGGGTTGACGTTGTGGTAGTTCCCCTTATTGATTTAAGTAACTCAGTCAGTTTGAAGGAGGTTGGCATACCTCAATGACTGGAGTACACATGGTGTGGCGGGAGGAGAGCCGACGGACCCCCGAACCCCAGCCAGAGCACAGGCACTGAGAGTGACACAGACGGCAGCGTTGCCCTTGCCGTGGCCACGCCGGAGGGAGCCCCGCCAGCGCTGGAGGCGCTGACGTCATCAGGGAGCGACACACCCTAGGTGGGGAGGGTCTGGCAAGGGCGGGGCCAAGAGCAACGAGGAGAAAAGCTGGCGGACGGAGGGCAAATTTATTTATTTATTTATTTAATAAATTTGTACCCCGCCCCTCCTGTGAACAACCCGGGGCAGCTTCCAACAAAAAATGGGGGCAAACTGGGAGAGAGAGACTGGCCACAATGGCAGCAGCCCAGACTGGGACAGAGACTTGTGAAGGGGCAGGAGTCCCCTGTGAGGTAACCGTGCCGGAGCCCCAAGCGAGACTCAAGGGGTCCGGAGGGAGACTTGGGGGCACGGGAGTGGGGGGGTAGGATCAGGCTACGGCCTGTGGCTAGGCTTCCCATCAGGGCCCGGGGTGTGGTCTCTGGGTCCCCGGGGGCCCGGCCAGAGAGAAAGGGGGTTTCCCCACCCTGCTGACCCCGAATCTGGAAGCCGGTAGGGCACATATTTAGGGGTTCCTCCACAACTGGTGCCATGGCTCGGATCCAAACCAAGGGAAAAACCGCTTCCCGGAAGGAGGTCCTGGCCGCCACCATGGATGCCAAGGCCATGCTGAAATGGCTTATGGAGTCCCACCAAGCCCAGCTGGAGACCCAGAGGTTTTTTTTTCAACAATTCATGAGCGAGCTACTCAGTACTCAGATGCGGACACAGGCCCAGTTGGCTGAACAGGTGACCGCCTTAATGACCCCTGCCCTGGCGGCTCTCATGGCTAGTGGACAGGAAAAGGGGGAGGCTAGGGGTCCCCAGGCATGCCTTACAAAAATGGCCCCCGATGATGACCCGGAGGCTTTTCTGAATATTTTCAAAAGGGTAGCCATGGCAGCCAGGTGGTCAGAGGATCAGTGGGCCATCTTCTTGGCCCCTTGCTTGTCAGGACCCGCGCAGGTGGTATACAACTGGTTAGAGGCCCAAGACGCCGCCGACTTCAGAAAGGTAAAGGAGGCCATCCTCAAGGGATTAGACATCTCTGAGGAAACCTATAGGAAGCGGTTCCGGGGCGAGAAGTACTCCCCGGGAGCCTTTCCCCGAGCCGTGGCGCAACAACTACGGACTCACTGTCTGTGATGGCTGAAGCCGCAGCAACGGTCCTCCCAAGAAATGGTTGAGTTGCTTATGACTGAACAATTTATTCAGATACTTCCCCTGGGGGGGAGGGCCTGGGTAGCCCGACACCAACCCACCTCCCTAGAGGAGGCAGTCTACCTCATGGAAAATTACGAGGCTTTTGAAGGGGCCACCCATTATGGGTATAAAGAGAGTCCCTGGCGTTATTTCAGGGAGGAGAAGGGGCACAAAGGGGGTGCCTCCCGGGAGGGACGGAACGGGAACCCAGGCCAGAAGGAGGGGCCCAAGGGGCCAGGAAGAGGGAGAAATGAAGGTGAGGTTAGGCCCATGCCCGGGGGGAGTCCGCGAGGGACCCACTCCAGACCCTATCCAGGACCCAGTGGGACACGCGAAGGGGCAGGCCATTCCGGTACCCGGCTGTGTTTCCAGTGCGGGCGCCCCGACCACTTTAAAAGAGACTGTCCCCTCATAGACTGTATCTTCGCGGATGGGTGGCTCGGGGAGGACTATGGGGCCCAGCGCAGGGAAGACAAGCCATTAGTGCTAATGTGGATAGGGGGATGGGAGTACAAGGCCCTTGTGGACACAGGGTGTGGCAGGACCCTAGTAAGAGCAGGGATACAGGGGCTGCCCAGACCCCACGACCCTAGTGTTTGTATATGATGCATACACGGGGACAAACAGAGGTACCCCACCTGCTCAATGACCCTATCCATGAATGAGCGCTCAGTGACGCATAAAATGGGGGTGGTGTCCGGACTACCGCACCCAGTGATATTAGGCAGGGATTAGGGGAATTTGCCAGCGTTGTTGCAGCTACCCGATGACCTATGGGGAGAGGAGGAAGACCCGACGAACCCGCCAGAGGACCCATGACTCCCAGAGGATCAACGGTGGCCACCCAGGGAGGCACCCTGGATGGTAAGATCCTTTGACTTTATTCAGGCCCAGAGTAATGATCCCTTGCTAAGGAACGCTTATGAGCAGGTAACAGTGGTTAACGGGCAGCCACGGGACCCTGAGAGGGCTTTGATCTACCCCCGGTTCGAGTTCGTAGACGACTGGCTGTACAGGGTGGATAAGAACCCCGAGGTGTGGGGGGAGGTCTACCAGTTGCTGGCACCCAAGGCCGTCCAGGCGGACCTGCTGCGCATGGCACATGAGATCCCATGTGCGGGACATTTGGGGCGGGAAAAAACCTGGGAACGATTAGTTGCCTGATTTTATTGGCCCAGCATTCGGGCTGCAGTGCAGCAGTACTGTGCCTCCTGCCCGGACTGCCAGCTAACCACCAGGAAGAAGGTGCCCCCGGCCCCTTTGGTTCCCTTGCCACTAGTGGGCGTCCCCTTTGACTTGGGTGCACGGGAGTGGGGAGGTAGGATCAGGCTTCGGCCTGTGGCTAGGCTTCCCATTGGGGCCTGGGGTGTGGTCTCTGGGTCCCCAGGGGTCCGGCCGGAGAGAAAGGGGGTTTCCCCACCCCGTCAACCCCAAATCTGTAAGCCAGTAGGGCACATATTTAGGGGTTCCTAGGGATGGGCGAACAGATCCCGGTTCGGGTTCAGTTCGGCTGCATTCGGTTCGTCCGTTCGGTTCGGCAGTTCGGTTCGGCTGCGTTCGGTTCGTCCGTTCGGTTCGGCAGTTTGTCTAGTTCGCCGAGTTCGGGTTCGGCTGTTCGGTTCGGTTGTCTGAATAGGCCGTTCGGTTAGGCCATTCGGCTGTTCGGTTCGGTCGTTCGGGAAATGTTGTTATGGGTGGTTTTTTGCTTTTTATATGGTTTTTTGGTTTTTTATTGGGTTTTATATGGTTTTCTTTTGTTTTTGTATTGGTTTTTTGGTTTTTATATGGGGGTTTTTAATTTATTTTTTTAAATCTAATATTATATATATCTATCGACACTAAATCTAACTGTTATTAACTATTCTAAATGCTATGAACTAAATGGATTATCTAATAAGTACACAGACCTACTCCTACAAACACTAAAACTAAATCACTAA
>QEPC01006776.1:1732445-1751985 GCA_003113815.1 Sphenodon punctatus | reverse complement strand
GAATCCCACTCAGGTCCAAGGACCACATCCAGTATAGTACCTTTAAATTCTAATTCAAATATCAGTATCCAGGAACTTAACAAATTTCCCTCTAATTTCAAAAGCTGCTATTAGGAAACTAGCCACTGCTTGAGTCCTAGTTGGATCCCTACCTGCCAACAACAATTGAACAATCCCATGATTGGACTTTCCCAAGAAAAGATTCAGGAAATGGCCAAGTAGCGCCTTCTTGGTTCATTATATAGCTGACACTCAGTTAAAATATGCACCACTGTTTCAGTTGTCTGCATATCAAAAGGGCATAATCTATCAGCATATCCCACTTTGGCAATCCTGCCTTCCAAGATTTTAGTAGGGAGTGAATTTAGTTGTGCAGTAATAAACAACTATCTCGCTCTAGGTGACTGCAGTTGCATTAAATAAGCCGCCATTTCGTCATGGTGGTCTGGTATGAGAATAAGATAATCTCTTAGAAAGGAAGTATTACTTATAGTAGCAATGTTCTGTTGTCTCTCAACATCACAAATATGCTGGAGTACCTCAGATTTAACCTGAGAGACTCTTTTACGGCAATATAGTCCTGAGAGAAGTCCAAATGTGCTAAATAGGCTTCCATATCTGCAATCCATGCGCTCTTAAATGGATCGTCCCTAATCACGCCAAGCAAGGAACTTGTTGAGAAAAAAATTTGCAACCACAAATTTAAAGCCTCCCGTCTTGCTGCTGCTTCCCAAGTGGGTTGCCCAGTTTCCAAACTAAGGGCAGCGGAAGGAATTCCCCTTGGGGTTCTTAATATTCTCTGGATATGTTACGCAGGAAACTTAGTCCTTGGGGTGGTGGTATGGCCCAAAGCCCTGCACCATAAAGAAACTTAGATCTAACTTTGGCATTGAACAACCTCATCACCCATATCAAATCAGTTCTCCCCAGGTGCCTTAGTATTTCCAAAAGGGCCCCGGCAATGATCTGTTTGGCCTGCAAGAAATGTTTTGTCCATTTGAGGTTCTGCTGGAAAGTTAAGCCCAGATATTTGAAGGCGGATAATTGTTGAATATCGTGGCCTTCCATCCCTTATGAAAATACTTTACGGGCCCTTGAAAATACAAGAACCTTAGACTTCTCATAATTTATTAAAAGGTTATTTTGGGAACAAAATTGGGCAAAAGCCACTAACTGCCGTTGCAACCCAATACGCATTAATGACATTATTGCTAGGTCATCTGCGTAGAATAAAGATCCCACCACCCTAGAAGCTAGTTTGGGTGGGTGAAAATTATCCTCTGCCAATGCTGGGACCACCTCATTAATGTATACATTAAAAAGTGCTGGGGCCAGCAGGCACCCTTGCCTAACCCCTTTTCTGAGGAGAATTTTCTTTGACACATCCTTCACTATCCAGTTCGACAACTAGGCTAGATTGCCCATGTATAACCTGTAGCAAGAAGAGTAACCGTGGCTCAATTTCTAATGCTTTAAGTTTCCTCCAGAGTATCTCCCTGTCTACTGAATTGAACGCTGTTCGAAGATCCATAAATGCTACAAATAATCTTCCATTGCGGGCAACGTATTTAGAGGCTAGGTGATAAAGAACCATGCACTGTTGCACGGTTGATTTCCCCTGCTGGAATCCTGCCTGCTCCAGATGGATGACCTTATTTGCAGTGAGCCATGCTGCTAACTTTGAGAGAATCGATGGTCTGAAAGGGAGAAAGGCTGCAGGTCTTGATGGACTTCCACCTGACCTTTTTAAGGTCAATAGAAAATGGTGGGCCTCAGCCCTTGCAGCCCTTTTTACAGGCATTAATCAAACTGGTGACCTCCCGGATGGCTGGTCCCAAGCCGAGATTGTCTCGATATACAAGAAGGGTCCCCCTGAGGAGGCTAAGAATTACAGGCCTATTAGCCTCCTCAGTGTGGTCAGTAAAATCTATGCCCACTATTTGTTGGGGAGATTGGATAAATGGATGGAGGAAGGGAAAATACTTCGGGATGAGCAAAATGGGTTCAGAGTTGGTCGCTCTACTTATGACCACTGTTTGGTGTTAAGTCACTTCATCGCTAAATACTCGCATTCCACAGGGCTCTTTGTGGCCTTTGTGGATTTGCGAGCGGCGTTTGACCTGGTCTCTAGGAACCATCTTTGGACTAAGCTCTCCCAATCATCTATTGATCCCAGGTTATTTGCGCTTATACAGAGACTGTATTACAATACCTCCCTGCGAGTTAGATTGGACTGCAATGGCTCTTTGTCACAGGAAATACCAACTAAGCATGGGGTTAAGCAGGGATGTGTGTTGGCCCCTGCTTTATTTAATTTTTACCTGGATAGTCTTATCCCCACAGACACCTCCTCCAATAACTGCCCCCCTAGGATTGGGAAGCGGGAGGTAGCAATCCTGCTTTATGCAGATGATGCCATCCTATTAGCTAGATCACGCCTGGGCCTTACTAGACAGCTGGCAGCTCTGGACCTTTATTGCTTACAGAACTTTCTTGAGACCAACTATTCTAAAACAAAAGTAATGATCTTCTCCTCCAGGAGAAGGACACACAGATGGTTTATAGGAGCCCATGAGCTTGATCAGGTTACCTCCTATAGATATTTGGGGCTGGTATTTCAAGCCAAGGGGGTTTGGACAGCGCATGCCGAGGTGGCCATCAGGCAGGCAAAAATAACAGGGAAATCAATCTGCAGCTTTTTCAGAGCCAAGGAGGGATCTCTGGTCATTCCAGCTATCCAGGTATTCAAGGCCAAGTGCTTGGGACAACTTCTATTTGGGGCTCAGTTTTGGACGGCTGGGAGGTTTATGGTCCTTGAAAGGATCCAGACTGTGTTTTTAAGATCCCTCCTTGCACTTCCTAACCATGCCCCTAGTGTGGCAGTTTGTAGGGAATGTGGTTTGAGCCCTATTAAGGCTCAGGTGTGGCGCATAGCCATAGGCTATTGGCTGAAGCTCCACTTTGCCCTTACAGCCCCATTAGCTTATCTGGTCCTTTCGGAGGATAACTTATGGGTGGCTCAGGTGGGGAATAAGCTTCGTAGTATGGGCCTTCCGCTTGATAGTTTGTACTCCCTGAGTTATGGCGGCATTAGGAATCTCTTTAGCCAAAGGTTGGCTGATATTACCGCACAAGAAGAGATAGCTACCCTAAGAGGTAAAAGCTCGTTGGCTCCAGTTTTAGAGCTTTATGAGCTTCCTTGCGCATCGGTCCCTTATCTGCAGTTCCAGATGAGTTCCCTCGCGCGGAGGTGTTTCTCCATGACGAGAATGTGTGTTTTCCCCTCAGGAGATACTAAAGGCCGCTATTATGGAAATTATTTATCCTCTAGTTTATGTAATTGCCCCTTGCGGGCAGTAGATACCTTGGAACACATATTTTTTCACTGTGAATTTCATCTTACTCTCTGTGAAAAATGGGTTTCCCCCTTGCTCAACTCTGGGTCCCCCCAAGCTGACCACCAGCTACGGATGATGCTTTTGTCAGGGCAAAACAAAACTATTACAAATGGAGTGGCTCGATTTCTCATTGAAGTACTTGCCTTGTGGAAGGCTAGGTTGGCCCTTATATCCCCTGAGGAGGAGAAGGGGGGTTTGGGGAGTTATGACTCCTGATCTCGGTGATTTATTTACCTATTTATTGTTCTATAATTTAATTTTGTGTCGGTATGGTTGTACGTTTTTGTTCTTGTATCTCTTCTTTTTTTCTTGTGTGACGGTATTTAATACACACTTTCAATAAATAAATATATATATAACTTTGAGAGCAAAATCCTAGTATACAATTTACTAATCACCATTAAGAGGCTGATGGGCCAGTAATTTGCAGGGTCCTTTCTGGGGCCTTTTTTATATATAGGGGTCACCACTGCCATTCCCCAATCTTTAGGCAAAATCCCCATGTTGTTTATTGCCGTAAATAAAGCAGGTAAATATGGCACCCACCAATCCCTGAATTGTTTAATAAATTCAATTCTAATATAGTTAGCCCCCGGTGCCTTATTTCTGTGGGTTGCATCAATGGCTTCCATCACCTCAGAGTTTGTAATTGGTGGCCACAGAGGGACTGAGTTTAAGGAGTCAAGTAAAGCGGGACCGGAGTCCGAACCATTAGAAAAAAGCATCTCAAAATGTGCTTCCCATTCTCCAACTGGGATTGGAAAAACACTCTCTCACTTCCCCTGTTGTAATGTTCCATTTATGATCTGCCAGAATTTCCTTCCATCATTTGCCAAACCTGCCTCATACAACTCCAGCCAGATGCCAGTAATATACCCCTGTTTCTTCTTCTTGATTAAAGCACAATATTGTTTTTTAAGTGCAAAGTATTGGCTTGGTATGCCATTTACAGAATTCTTACGATAGTTATTATAGAGTTGAACAAACGCCTGCTTAGCATGGCGACATTAATCATTGTACCATCTTTGGCCTCTTAAGTTTGCCCTATAAGAATCAGGTGCCTGCCTTGTAAAACACGGGAACAGGGTTTGAATCAAACTATCATATTTATCTATAACACCCCGCCCAGGAGTCCCAAATAAGGTTTCGGCTCTTATAGACCTAAGAGGCTCACTGCCCAGAGCCTCAGCCAAGCAGGGAATGTATTTTGAGGTCCAGTGCTTAGGTAGATAAGTATCATTTCGCTGGCCCCCTCTTATTAAACCCTCATCTAGAACTATTCCCCTAAGGGGAGGAGTACCATCCCAAAAGAGGAGTTCTATTGGGAGATGGTCACTCGTGTGGATATTACCGATGGAAAAATTCCTAACCAGAGGCAGGAACTTAATATCTACAATGATGTAGTCGACCACACTCGCCCCATGTGGGCCTAGATAAGTAAACTCTGCTGGGTAGTCCGTCTCCCATGCCCCATTTAAGATGACTAAATTCAGTAGCTTTACCATCCCCCAAAGTTCAATGCCAGAGCTGTTGATTTTATGATATTTGGACAATCTATCCTTAAACCCCACCCCTCAGAGCCCACTAGACACTCCATCCGTAGATATATAGTCAGCCATTACCTTGCCATTTTCCCCCAACCAAGCGCTAAAGTCACCGCCCAAGAGATAAAGGGAATCGGGGAAAAGCATCTGAAGGTTTGAAATATAATCTGCTAAGAGAGCCCAAAATCTTTTCTCATATGTAGTCGCATTATAGGGGGGAATATAGATAGATAAGATAACCAGGATTACACCTTTCAAATCTATAACTACTCCATGGGCAATAGGGGGTAACGTCAACTCTTCTACCAGGATATATTCTATATTTTTGGCTACCAAACAGGAAATCCCTCCGCTAGGGCGTTCCCTCCCCATACAGGTCCTGGCTGGGAGGGAAAAGCTGTCATACCATTGAAATCTATCGTATTTAAGGCCCAAGTTTCTTGAAGTAGCAGTATCTGAAAAGCCACAAGATACTTTACAAAATCTACATCCCCCTTGTGAGCCTGCCATCCTGGCAACATTCCAAGAGCAGAGGGAGAGATGGGGGCAACTAGGTCCCTTCCTCAGTCAATCTACTGTAGTTAGGTGAGCAGTCAGAGGAGCATCATCTACTAAAGATGGCGACGTATGCTGTTTTGCTCCCTCCAACAAGTCACGAAGGATAAAGGTCTGATTTCCATGATCCTCCTGTATATCCCTATCAATTCCTGTTCTCAGATCTTCACAGAGGGTCCCACAGCCCAAATTTCCCTCTATTGCCTCTATAGGGGAGATATCCTTCTGTGCGCTAACTTGCGGGGGAGCAACCTCCTGCACTAATTGTGTTAAAGAGTGCCCTACCTCATGACTGGCCCTACACTTTCCTAGAGCGGGAGAAGCTTGGGTACGTATGGTTCTTCGAACAGTACCACCTGTACTCTGATGGTTACCCTGGAAGGGAAGGAATGTTCTTTCCCACCTCCTATGTGGCAGAGGACTGATAGAAGGTTCAATTTGAGTAGATGAGGTACCCTTAACTGATGCCTGACGTGATTTCCCAGGGCCCAAATTTGTACCTAATGTTGGATAGGATCAATATAAACCTCTCCAAGTGTAGCCCCCCATGATTGAAAAAGATCAAAATTATTCAATAAATTGACCACTAATTTAGTGCAACGAAAGTGCACAATTACCCTCTGCAAATTATAAGAAGATGGGAGTTTTGGGTAATAAGCAATTTGCCATATGGGCACCTGAAGCCGAAGGATATCCTGAAGGTGCTTTTGGATAGAAAATTTGGGAGTTCCAGGACGGGAAAGTACCATCCGGCAAGGGAACAACCCGCACACAAAGTGCCTTATGATTTAGAGTCACGGCCTATATCCTTATTTGCTGGTGATTTATCAACTGGATCCTTCCTTAAAGGGATTCCTAGCTGATTATTGTCGTGATTAAGGTGAACTCCCTGGGTACGCAGTTGACTTTGCATACCTGGGGATACGGCATAGTTAATCTTGCCCTGTCTAAGGTTATTTACAAAATCTTTAACAGCCTGCAAAAGAGCTGTTTGGGCCTCTAATAGTTGCAAGATCCTACCCACTTGGCTTGTTAACTTTTTAGCCAGCCCCCCTGTAGTGGAGGATTGTTCACCTACCATATGGCAGGAGTTAGTATCAGGTATTGGAAGCAATGATATAGTTTCTTCTAGCAAATTATTCAGATTTTCAAAATTTGAGGACTTTGATGAACTATTTTCTATATCCTGTAACATAGGCTCACCTACACCACTTATAGGGGATGAACAGGGGGTCCTAGCCATGGGGCTATCTACTGATTGTTGGAGATCATGAAGAATAAATGAATCCAGCTTCAGCTGTTTTGATTTCGCTGGGCCTTCCTGGGCCGAGCTACCCATTTTTTTCTTATTAGGGGTTAACATCCTACCACCACCAATGCCAAGCTCAGGGAGTTAAACAAGGTCCAAAATTATAACCAACACAGAATATATTCCCCTACCACATTGTCAGCAGAGATAGTAGCTTATCAAACAATGTCTCTTTCGGGGACAAGCCCAACCTTTCACTGGATGAATAAAGCTGCAAATGTCAAGTCCAAAAGGGGTGGTGGTGGTGGTAAATAACTCCACCGAGTCCAAGGACACCGCTCCCAATAAAGCCAATCCCAACAATCAGTCAAGGGCCACAGGGAAGGAGCCCCGGCCAGCAAAGGGGCCACTCCACTCCCAGCCGGCACCTAAGGAGCCGTAGGGCTGTAGAATCTTGTTATAGGGTCCCGCCTCCAAGTCACGCCCAGTTCACTCCCGCGGAGACCTTCTGCGGGTCCGACAGCTGCTGTGGCAATTAGGGTAAGCTCCGTGCCATTAGGCAGGGACTTGCGTTCTCCCAGGCTCCCTAGGACAGGTCGTGCGGCTCCGGGGCTGGGTGTTCACTAACTGGCTCCTCTCCCCTAAGGCTGCAGTCTCAGCAACAGCTTCACTTCCATGAATTCCACAACTCTGCTGCCCTTGGGAGACAGCTCTTCCAGACCCTGCTTCTTCCCCAGCAGGGTCCCTGGCCACAGCCACGACGGCTGACCAACGGCTGACACCCTTTGGGTGTCGCCCTTCGGGCTGGTGTCCAAGGACGGGCGTCCTCTGGGCCCCGCCTTGCCTTGATTACCTGTGGGAGGGAGGGATGCAGGCTTGAGTGGCAGGGCAATCCTCCACTGGTGGCTTTCCTCTCCTCTAGACCCAGCCAAACACAGCACCCCCTCTACACCTGTCATGGTAATGAATGATCTGCTGATGATTTTAGACCGAGGACAGTTGGCCATTTTGGTCATTCTGGACCTTATGGCAGCATTTGATCCAACTGACCATGAATTGCTGGTTCAGCAGGTAAGGGACATCACTGATGTGACAGGAGGTGGAGTCAGTCGGTGATGATGGTTATGCGGCATCCCTGAAAAACCTGAAATGTGGTGTTTCCCAAGGTTCTATTCTATCGCCCATGTTGTTCAATGTATGCATACAACCCTTTCGAGATGTCATGATTAAGCACCTGGTTGAGTATCATCAGTATGCTGATGTCACATAACTGTATATTTCTTGGCCAGTGAGTCCTGCCATCGTGGCCTCTGCCTTGGAAAAATGCCTGAACGATATAGCTGGCTAGATGCACTGAGGCAGACTGAGGTGATGCTGGTCAAGAGGGGCAGCTGATATGAGGATGACCTCACTTCCCGTAGACCCCCGTGGATTAAGGGGGTATGGATGGGCCAGAAAAAACTTGGGTGTCATCTTTGACCTTGTTTCTGTCCTTGAAATCTTAGATATTTATTTATTATTTTATTTTTTATTTCGTGTCTTTTATGCCGCCCCCTCATGCAGAGCATCTCAGGACCGCTAACAACATTTGAAAACAAATAATATCATAAAAACTCAATATTTAAAATAACCTAACAGTAAAACCAATAAAAACCACCCTAACCCAACCCACCCATTCTGTCTCCCTCGGTAAAGGCCCAGTGGAACAGCCAGAACTTACACTGTTTACGGAAAGAAGGGAGGTCTATGACCAGATGGACCTCCAATGGGAGGGAGTTCCACAGCCGTGGAGCAGCCACCGAGAACACCCTCCTCATGGTCGACACCCAGGAGACCCAGGGAACCTCAAGGAAGGCGCCTCCAGCCAACCACAGAGGCCGATCAAGAATCCGGAGGGAGAGGCAGTCCTGCAGATAAGTGGGGCACAGGCCTTTTAGGGCTTTAATGGTCAAAACCAACACCTTGAATTGAGTCTGGGAGACTATCAGCAGCCAGTGCAGAGAACGAAGCATCGGAGTAATATGCTTGTGATGACTCGTCCCTCTAAGGAGACGAGCTGCCTCATTCTGCACCTGCTGCAATCTCCGGACCATCACCAAGGGTAGCCCCACGTAGAGTGCATTACAGTAGTCCAATCTCAAGGTAATAAAAGCATTGATGATCATGGCAAGGTCCGAGTCTGAGACATACGGCTTAAGCCGTCATACCAGATGTGGATCCATCCTCATCCATTGGTGAAATGCGCCCTTTGCCACATCCGCCACCTGGGCATCCAGGCAGAGCTGCGGATCTAGTAGCACCCCTAGACTACAGGCCTGAGATACCAGGGGAGGACAGACCCCATCAATGACGGGGGTCATCACTCCCCCAGCTTTCTCCATAACCATCTCCTAAGTCTTGTTGGGATTTAACTTCAAGTGATTCTCCCTCATCCAGTCCCCCAATGCTGACAAACATTGAGTAAGCACCGAGACTGCTGGGCCTGGATCTGATGAAAAAGAGAGATATAGTTTGGTGTCATCAGCATATTGATTACACCAAACTCTCTGACGACCTCCCCCAAAGGCTGCATTGAACACATTGAACAGGAGAGGAGAATACGCATTGAACAGGTGAGGAGATAAGATGGAACCCTGTGGAACTCTACACGTGAGGCCCTCGGGGAGAAGATGAATAATCACCCAGCACCACACGCTGAGTTTTCCTGGCCAGGAAAGAGCAGAACCATTAAAAAACATTCAAAAACAGTCCCGCTCATCCCTGTCACCAACAACTCATGATCAACTGTATCAAATGCAGCCGAAAGATCTAATAGGATCAACAGGGTCGAATGACCCTGGTCTAACTCTCGGGAGAGGTCATCAACCAAGGCCACAAGCGCAGTCTCAGTGTCATAACCTGGATGGAATCCAGACTGCGAGGGATCCAGGAAACTGATTCGGTCCGGATGTGGTTCAGAGATGCTTTTTACAGCTATGCAATTTGTGTAAGTTAAACTCTTATTTATCTCAGGCTAACCTTGCCACAATGACTCATGCTCTGGTGACCAGAAGGCTTGATTTTTGTAATTTCCTCTTCTATGAGCTTCCAGTGGTGACAGGTTGTTCAAAATGCAGCAGCGTGGTTGCTTACTGGTTTGGGCAGCTGCAGTCATATGCCTGCCCTATGTTCTCGAGAAAGAACAACAAACTGCACCTATGCAGTTCAAGGTCATCACATGGATCAGAGTAATGAATTTATGAAAATAATAAAGTACAATGAAGTCCACAACTTTGTTATTTTCATAAATTCATTACTGTGATCCATGTGATGACCTTGACCTGCATAAGTGCAGTTTGTTGTTGTTTCTCGTTTTTGTATTCACTGCACCTATCTGTTATTGGTGGTTTGCCCTATGTTCTCTGCATTGGCTGCCCATTGAGTGGCAGATTGAATAAGATTACACTGCTGGTTTTAGGGCCCTGAACAGTATAAGCCCTGGCTATATTCGAGACCTGCTCCTGGTGTCTCACCCTGATGATTATCTGTGCTCAGAAACTGTTTGCTCAGAAACAAACTCCCACTGTTTGTGGATCCTGCCATCACTCCTTAAGTTGGCAGGTGTTTGGGATTCTGCAACTTCCCAGTATGGAACTTGCTCTCTCCAGCTGTTCGTCTCAGTTTTTCCCTACTCACCTTTAAAAAGCACCTGAAAACTTATTTGTTTTCCAGGTGCTTTTAGGAACCACTGCTGTCTGCTGGTTTCCCCTCAATGTATTCTGTCCTCCCTCTTTAACTTCCCTTTTAAATTGTTTTTAAATGGAATAGATTTGATATTGTTTTATTATTGCATTTTAAGAACATAAAAACATCCATACTGAGTCAGACCAATGGTCCGTCAAGCCCAACACCTGTCTCTGACAGTGGCCAATTTCAGGCGCTTGGAGAAAGTACCCAACAGGTCACTATGGGACAATCTATTCCCTGATGTTCACTCCCAGCTCCTGACAGCAGGAGGTTACATTCCCCAAACCTACCTGGCTAATAGCTGCTAATGGACTTATCTGCCAGAAATTTATCCAACCCTTTCTTAAACCCAGTTACACTACTGGCCTTGACCACATCTGGCAACAAGTCCACAACTTAATTGTGCCTTGAGTGAAAAAATTCTTCCTTTTATTTGTTTAAAATCTGCTACCCATTAGTTTTAAGGAGTGTCCTCTAGTCCTATTAATAGTTAAGAGGGTAAATAAAATAACCATTCCCTATTAACTTGTTCCACACCACTCATGATTTTATAAACTTCTTTCATATCCCCTCTCAGTTCTCTCTTCTCCAAGCTAATGAGCACCAACCTATCCAGCCTCTCTCCATAGGGGAGCCATTCCATACGCCTTATCATTTTTGTTGCCTTTCTCTGTACCTCTTCTATTTCTACTATGTTTTTTGAGATGGGGCAACCAGAACTGCACACAATATTCAAGAAGCAGTCGCACCATAGATTTATATAGTGTCATTATGAGTTTTATTCTCTATCCCTCTACAAATAATTCCTAACATTCTGTTTGCTTTTTTGATGGCTGCCACACACTGCGCTGAGGATTTAAATGTATTGTTCACAATGACTCCAAAGTCCTTACTCCTAATTTAGATCCCATCAATGAGTGCATAAAATTTGGATTGTTTTTCCCTACGTTCATCTCTTTACACTTGTCCAAATTAAATTTTATCTGCCATTTAGATGCCCAGTCACCCAGTCTTGCAAGATCCCCCTGCAATTATTCACAGTCCACTCGTTTTAACTACCTTGAACAACTTGCCAACGTGTCACCTGCAAATGTGATCATCTTAATCCTTACTCCCCTTTCCATATTATTAATGAATACATTAAACAATGCCAGTCCCAGTACAGATCCCTGAGGTACTCCACTATTTACTTCTCTCCAGTGTGAAAACAATTTTTTTGTTCTACAGTGCCGTGAGCACCATCTGGCAGGCAGATGCTATAAAAATAAAGCGTATTTTATTATTTATTATTTTTAATCTCTGAGTTAGCCAACTAAAGTGGGGGAGGGCAGAGTTTCAAAAAAGCTCCACACTAGGCATGCTGAGCCCTTTGGAAAAGATTGTTGTGGGTGTTGAGCTGTCCAGACAGCACACAGCTCAGGTAGACTGTCCAGTGAAGTCAATCAGAAAGAGTTCAATTCCTCTCAGGTGTCCCCATTCCCTCCTCTGTTGGATTAACAACAGTCTAAAGTTAGGGGGACAGATTCATCCCCTGCCCACCTGCAAAATTGTTGCCATCTTCACCCTCTTGTCAGATTCTGTGATGTTCAAATGCTAGTGAGGAGCAGAGTGGCACAGAGGGCAGTCTGTTCCTACCCCATCTGCAACCCACAGGCACCAGAATTAGGGGACTGCCCACTGGACTACTCTGTTCCCCACCTCAATGACTTTGTAGGAAAGGTCTCTGCACCTGTAAGGGGAGCTCCATGAATCATTATGGCGACCCCTTTCCGATTCTTGGCAGCTCGCCCTTCAGGAGAGATGTCAATGCCAAGGTGTTGAGCGATGGCTCTGGACACAGGTTTGTTGTCTAGTTCTCCTACTGACTCCCTCTGGCTGGCATCAAAGCTTTTCTGTCTCCCTGCCATGAAGAGAAAAAAAGTTAGTAATGACTCTTTTGGGTGTTCAGGGGATCAGGGAATTCGTCCTGTCCCCTGATCTTAGTTTCACTTGGGGCTCTGGGAGAGTCCTCAGGGCAAGTGAGAAAAATGAGACATGAACTACAAGGTCGCCTACGCACAAACACTTAACTGCATAGTAATTAACTGTAATGGTGTTTACTGAGCAGTTATTCACTGCTCAGCAGAGCATATACCCAGGGGCATAGCTAGGTGGGAATGGGTCCTGGTGCAGATGTTGGAATGCACCCCCCTCCCCCCGGTCCAGCGTGCATATGCACTCCTCGTGTTTTAGGGATCCTCAGGTGCGGCTGCATCTATTATAACTATGCCACTACACATACACAAGGGGTGGAGAATCTTTTCCATCTCATAGACCTTTCTGAAATTGAGTACAAGCTCCATAGGCCAGATAGGAGTTGGGGGTGGAGGTGCTTAAGGGGTGTGTTCAGGTTGGGAGAAGGAAAGTGAGAGTCCAGATCATGGATTTACATAATGGATCCATCCTCTGTCTTTGAATGCATGCCCTCATCTCCACTCTCTTCCCCTGAGCTCACTCTTTCAGGGTAGGAACTGGATGCAGGGACCAGATTCAGGAATCAGAAAGGGGCCAAAAAGAAAAATGCTGTGAGCTGGATTTAGCCCAGGGGGTGGAGATCCCCCACCCCAATATGCATGAGCAGTATACTTAGGGGCCTATTATTTCTGTGGTGTTGCAATCACAGCCATTTTTGCAGAATTTGGCATCTGGCCAACTGTTGCAGAAATTGCCTCTGGCATCACAGAATTAGAGCCTGAGTGGAAAGCATGTAAACTAGTTAATGGGATGCTGCTGACATATATTGTGGGGCCACGGGGCCTCCTGCGCCAGATGCTAAAGGACAGCAGCCCAAAACGATTCTGAATTGATGAGCTTCCAATTTAGAGCCCTGGGTGGTATTTTGCATTTAAGACATGAGATGTCAAAACCTGTTGAAAATACATGCTGAGAAACTCATTTGCACTTTATAAAACTGTGAAATTTTCTGGGTTTAGTTAATTTACATAATGTATTCTGATTTCAGAATCTGGATTTTCTGCTCACAGAATTTGTGCTTTGGAGTTGTAGAATTTGGGGAGAAAATTGCAGACTACACGGGAGTCTGAGTCTCTCAGTCAGTAGGGCATCATGCAATGTGCCTTTCACTGCAGTGAATGAATGGAATGGGAGTGGAGTGGAGTGGAGTGGAATTCACTGCAGTGAATGAGTGAATTCAGATCTCATGCAAATAACTCCTGCTCTTCATTTCACTCTCTTGGTAGGGCATGGGGGTGGGGAGAAGACGAGTGCCTCTCATTGCCCAAGTGAATGGTGTAGCATTCCCATTCAGAAGTAAAGGTAGATTCCCAGCTTAACAAGGTTCTATGGATTATGACAGGATAATTTCATCCTGCCACTGCATACTGATCCTTGCTGGCATCCCCCCATACCACATCACCAGGAAATGCAAGACACGGGGCAATCTTAAAAGCTGCCCATCTAGCAACTTTTCCTTTGCACAGCAAAGCCATGATTTAGCTTCCACCTCTGCCACTTAGAAGCGGCTGACCTTGTGTAAGAACAGTGCAGCACCTCAATCTCTATAATTCTTCATACTGCATTCCTCAGCTGGTAGCCATGCTGGTAGCATCTTAACAGGCAGTGAGGAGGGATGGAGGGATCATGAGGACTTCATCAGATCATTCCAGAAAAAAAAACAGCAGTGTTTTTTCCCCATGTGTCTGTAAATTTTCCCTCTCTTGTTAATCTCCGTTAGGAACAAATCCTGCCCCATGCCTTACAGCTATCATTCATAGCTGTGATTAGCCCATTCATCTTTGTGGAGACCCTGTTTTTGTTTTGGAACATGCTGCAAAGACTGGTGTGGATTTTCAGCTATTCTGGATCTTTACAGTCCATTCAGTCTGCACATGCACAGAAATTCCTTTTTGTTTACTGTGCATGTGCACTATGGCATCATCTTGCCACTACAGTGGATGGTGCTACCTTGTGCATATGCAGTAAATGAAAAGGAATTACTGTGCATGTGCAAATGACTGGAAATGGAGCTCCAGTGGAATAAAGGCTGGAACATGGCCAGTTTCCATTTTGTTGAACCGGTTTTGGAGTAGGTGATTCTGCCAGAAACGGAATTCACTATGGAGCTCCACTTCAGCCCTGCTGTCAGGGAGCAGTGCAGTTTCATTGTGGGGGAAGTGGGGGAAGCATGGTGTATGGAGCCTGCACAGTGGTGTGTGGAAGAGCAGAGCAGATTGGGCCAGTGGAATCACACCACATAGGGTGAAAACAGACATAATGCTAATTCCACTTTCGCTATAACATTTCTTATGCATGTTGCAGGTCTGCATAGGGCACAGCCCTGCAACATGCATAAGAAATGTTAAAGTGATGTTAAAGTGGAGTTAGCGTTATGTCTGTTTTCACCCACAGAGCCAATGGTCACTGTACTCGAAAGCCAGCCAGCCAGCCAGCCAGGCAACTGAGCTTGGTGTGGAAGGAAGGCTAAGAGCCCCAGAGACCCTGCAAATGGTGAAAGGAGAGAGTAGGCTTGGAAGGGTGAGTGCATCCAGGATGTGACTGAGGGAATATGAGAACCCCCTTCAAGGCCAGGCCCTATGTGATGGATGTGGATCTGCACAAGTACCAGAATATATTACCTGGCACCTGTCCTTTGTCAGGACTCTCCTCCTCTTCCTCTTCTTGCTCTACTCCATGAGAACGGTTTTCATCAAAGACTGAGATGGCGGGGAAGATGGAGGTACATGTGGAGGTGGTCCGTATGGTGCTGGAAGGGTTGTGCTTCATTCCCTGCTCAGACAGAGAAGGGTTCTCTTCATCTTCCATTAGGAGAAAACAAGACAAGGGAGGTGAGGAGAGAATAGGCACTAGGAGTCCTGCTGCTTAAACTACTGACTACTGTGCTTGCAGAACAGGGATAAATACAAGATGTTTACCTGTAATGCTTCTCCTTCGAGTTGTACCCTCTCAGTGTAGTCCCGTTATATGTATTTTAGGCACCACCTAGCGGCCAACTTGGAGAATAGCAAGCAACTTCAAAATGCACTACGCACCTCTGTGACTTCCACCCCTCACCTCTCCCCCAGCACATAAATAGGCACGAAAGCATGTCCCCCCAGTTCATACTTAAGCATCTGCAAGAGGGGAGGAGGGAGGGGTTTGGGACTACACCGAGAGAGTGAAACTCGAAGAAGAAAGGTTACAGGCAAGCAACTTATATTTCTTCTTTGTTACCCTCTTAGTGTAGTCCCACAATAGGTAGAGCAGAAAGCTAATAATGGAGGCAAGTTGCAGAAATATAAATATGAAGTTTATTGGAATCAAGAAAACAGGGAATTCAAAACAGATCTGCCAAAACTCGCCTCTGCCTGAGTGGCGAGGTCCAAAGCATAAAATCTTAAATTTAATAGAAGTAGAGGAAGAGCTCCAAGTGGCAGCTTTACATATGTCAAACACAGGAATGTTGTGGAGAGCCGCAACTGAAACAGTCAAGGCTCTCGTGAAATGTGCCTTAACTCCTGATGGCAGTGGCAAACCCGAAACATAAGATTTGAAAATGCACTCCCGAATCCATCTAGAGATGGTTTGCTTTGAAGCTTGGCATCCCTTTAATCCTGGCCCAAACAGAACAGAAAGGGCATCAGAACCCCTAAATGACTTGGTACAGTCAAGATAATAAAATAGAGCTATATGTACGTCAAGTTTATGTAGAGTCTCCTCCCCATGCAAGGAAAAAAGCAGGGAGGAAAATGCACTGCTGTAAATGAAAGTCAGAAACACCCTTGGGTAAAAAGGTTGGGTGTGGTCTTAACACCACGGACTGAGGATGAAAGACAGCATAAGGCAGTCTAGAAGCTATTTCCTGAATCTCACTGACCTTTCTTGCCAAGGTAATGTATAGCAGAAAGACAGTTTTAAACAAAAGCAAATCTATAGGAATTGAGTCCATAGGTTTAAAAGGGTCCTTCATCAGAGTTTGCAACACAATGTTAAGGTCCCAGCTAGGACATAATAGTCTGGAAGGAGGAAAAGATCAAATTGCCCCCTTCAGAAATGGGTAACTATATGCTCCAAAAATAATAAACCACCATTCACAGGAGCCCAAAAGGAATTTATTGCAGCTAAATAAACCTTAATAGAGGGCAATGCTGCACCATTCTCTAAAAGAGAAACCAACAGGAACCATGGCTACAGTAGGAGATATTCTCTTACTCAAACATCATGCACAGAACCTCTGCTACTTGGCTCTATGTGACCCATGAATGGACTATTTCCTATTTGCAAGTAGGATTTGTTGCACTCTGTCTTAATCCTCCCTCTCCACAGGATTTAGGAGCTCAGCTTCCAAGCTGTAAGATGGAGGAAGGGTAAGGTTGGGTGCCATGTCATCCCTTCGTGGAGGGATACTAGGTCTGGAATGTCAGGGGTGGGGCTATGGAGGGTCCCTTGACATCTTCTTTAGATGTGAGAACCTATATTGGCAAGGCCAATCTAGAGCTATTATAACCATCTCTCCCCCTCAGAGGGTGAAAACAGACATGTACGTAACTCCGCTTTAACACCACTTTAACATTTCTGATGTATGTTGTGCCATAATGTTCCTCTGTATTGGTGCTCTATGCCACCCTGCAACATGCATAAGAAATGTTAAAGTGGTGTTAAAGTGGAGTTAAGGTGCATGTCTGTTTTCACTCAGAATGTCTGAAATTCTGGAAATTAGGTAAATAGGAGGAAAAGTGTAGAGAATGCCCTGTGGCCAAGGCATCATGAGGGCATCCCCCTAAGACCTCTGCCCCTCTCCCACTCTGGAGAAAAAGGTCGGGAATTTCCTGTTGTTTGTCAATGCACATAGGTCCATAGTAAAGGATCCCCAGTGCATCTGCAAGGAGCAGAATACTGATGTCTTCAGTTCCCACTCATGGGATACTGAATTGGCCCAACTCAGCCCATCTGTCTGGCTGTTCTCCTGCCCCGATATGTGAACTGCCCAGGGGAATATCTCCCTGGGGAGATAGCATCACATAAATTACACGCCTCCTGAAGGAGAAGGTTGAACCTGGTGTCGCCCTGCTTGACATAACAGAACTGATAGACCTCTGATCAGTGGCTCGAACGTCCTTAGTGTTAACTGTGTGGCCCTGAGTTCCAATACATTTATGTGTAGGAATCTCTCTTCCAGGGGAGAGCGTGGCAGGAGTATGCCAGTTAAATTTTCCCATTGGCTCGAAAATACCCTTTACCAGTGGCAAAGCAATACGCTCCCTTTGACCCATATCCAGGGTATCAAATGAATGGTATGGCTCTCTAGTATCCTATAGTAGCCTAAGGGCACCCCATCAGTGGCTGCCATATGGGCTACCAATTCCAGGAAAGCTTTGAAGTCCAGGGAAGGAGGAACCATCTTGGGTCCCACCTCATCAGGAAGCAGCTGCTCCTCCAGGGGTGACTAGTCCTGGTCCAAAAGAGCATCAAGTCTATGCAGTGAAGTTATCCCCTTGGTCGGAATGAGGAGCTGAGGGCCCTTCAAGAGGGTCTGTCTCATCTCCATAATCAATGTCCATGCCAAGGTGTAGGGCAGCATACTGTTGTGTTGAGACTCTCATTGGCACCGACAAGGGAAGGACAGCTGGAGCAGGAGCCTGGTATTTATATGATGAGATCTGTCCCGGGGCTGGTCTCAAAAGGCGCAGGGTGAGGCAGCTCCGAGTGAAGGGAGGTGGGTTCCTCAGCTGCAGGGCAGAGTGGGGGCAGCTGACTGAGTACCCTAAGCATGGAATTTTGAGTTAATGGTGCCAGTAAGAGCTCTAGTGGGGCCAGCACTTCCTGTGTTTCATCCGGTGACACCACCGCATGGGGAAGAGAGTCTCTCAGTCCCGTACCATCCATGCCACAGACGTTCTCCTCAGAGGGAAGGGGTCTAGATGGCAATTCAGGGGCTACAGGCCCCTTTCACTTTTTATCTTTTTTCTTTAGGCACCTGTCTGGTTCTGGGGAATGGTTCCTGTGTGGAGAGCCCCTACGAGGGGATCTGCCTTGGCAGGGGGATAACCTCCCTGGGGAGGAGGTGTCCTGGACTTGACAAGAGCCTGCGAAGACTTAATTTCTGACAGCACTGCGGAGGTGTGTGCAGCTGAACCCGATGGCACCTCCCTGTGGGCACTGGCCAGGGTGGATGAAGGTTGGGGCCACTCAGAGCGCGCCTCTGTATTCAGGGCTGGGTTCCATGCTGACATAGCCCTCACAGTAAGACGCACGTCTAGGCACTGAGCCCTTTCTCTCCTGACCTCATCCTCTCCAGAAACTGTCCTGTTGCTGACCTCTCCTTTGACCTTTGTCCTATGTCCGACCACTACCTCGCTTCCTTCAACCTCTCCCACCAAACCCCATCTTCTTCCCCAGCTCCACGCCCCTTCCGTGATTTGCAGGCTATTAACCCTTTAGATTTTGCATCCTCCTTCTCCCCCCTCCTCCCTTCTCCTCCTCTTCCCCTGATACTGCCATCTCCTCTCTTAATGCCTCTCTTGCCACGACCCTCGACTCTCTTGCCTCCCTCTCCTCCCGCCCCATTTGACCCCAAACCCCCTGTCCTTGGCTCACCCCTACTATCCGCTACCTCCACTCCTGCACCCAGGCTGCTGAATGCCTCTGGCGCAAATCCTGCTCCCATCCTGATTTCCTCCACTACAAATTCTCCCTCTCTTCCGCGATCTCCCTGGCAAGGCAACACTACTATGCCTCCCAGGTTGAATCCTACTCTCGTGACCCTCGTCGCCTCTTCTCCACCTTTGACTCCCTTCTCAAGCCCCCCTATCCCCTCCACCCTTTCTACTCAGGATCTCGTGTCATTCTTCACCTCAAAGATTGACAAGATCCGCCAGGACATTGCTTCCCACCCATCTCCTCTCCCCGCTCCTTCAACATCCCCTCCCCCTCCCCCCTCTCCTCTCCTCCTTCCCTCCTGCCTCCCTTGAGGAAATCTCCTCTTTGCTCTCTTCCTCCAACCCCTCCACCTGCCCTCGACCCAATCCCCTCCCACCTCCTGACCTCCATTGCTCCCACTGTTCCCCTCCCCC
>QEPC01006776.1:1718554-1728781 GCA_003113815.1 Sphenodon punctatus | reverse complement strand
GACGAGAATCACATGGGCTGCTTGGTTGATGATCCTTGCTATTACTCTGGATAGGAGGGGCGTCGGTGGAAAGGCATATAGCAGGCCTTTTGGCCACCTGTGATTGAGGGCGTCTACTGCTTCTGACTGCGTGTCCCTTGTTTTTGCCATGTAACGGACTGTCTTCCGGTTCTCTTTTGTCGCGCAAAGATCCATTTCCGGATATCCGAACCTCGTTATTAGGTAACTGAAAACCTCCGGGTGGAGGCCCCATTCGTGTGGATCTATCAACTGGCGACTTAGCCAATCCGCTTGTACATTCTGTACCCCCTTTATATGAAGAGCCTTCAAGGATCTCAGGTTGGTCTCCGCTCAGGTGAATAGTTGTACAGCTTCTTGATGTAGACGCCTGGAACTTGAACCTCCCTGGTGATTTACGTACACTTTTGCTGTTATGTTGTCCGTATATACCAGGACGTGTGAATTGCCGATGTTGTGGGATAGACGTTGTAGAGCCAGACGAATTACTGTCAGTTCGAGGGTATTGATGCTGAGCTGTGATTCCTGCTGAGACCACAGTCCCTGGACTGACATCGTTCCCATATGGGCTCCCCATCCCTTCAAACTCGCATCTGTTGTCACTACCGGTTCCTCTAGAGGGACGCCCGTCTGAAAAGCGGCTGGGCCTAACCACCAGGACATTAATTTTGGTAGGCTTTCTGGAATTCTGACCCACAGATTTTGCCCGCTGGTCAGCTCTTGCTGAAAAGGCCTCAGCAGCCGCTGCAAGGGGCGAAGGTGGAATATTTCCCACTGCACTTGGTTTGTGCAGGAGACGAGAAGACCCAACAGTTGTGCAAGGCTTTTTAGTCTTGCCCGTTTCTGGTACCTTAACAGGCAGATTCTCTGCCGGATCTTGTCCTGTCTTTCTGTCGGGATGTAGGCTGCTCCTGAGATTGTATCTATGGAGACCCCCAGGTGCTCGATGGTGTGTGTCGGGATCAGATGGCTTTTGTCTCGATTCACTAGGAAGCCGTGGATCCCCAGGTAATGTATGGTCCTGTCGATGTCCCTGTGAAGCTTGGTGAGACTCTGTGCCCGTAGGAGGAGGTCGTCGAGGTACGGGTATAAGCAGATCCCCTCCTTGCGAAGGTTTGCCACTAGTGGTACCAGAACCTTGGTGAAGGTCCGTGGCGCTGATGACAGGCCGAAGGGAAGGGCCTTGAACTGGAAATGTGTGCCCAGGTAACAGAATCGGAGCCACTGCCGATGGGGTTCCCAAATTGGGATGTGGAGGTAAGCATCCCTGAGATCCAGGGATGCTAGCCAGTCCTGTTTCCTGATGGTGTGACATATCGATGTTACCGTCTCCATCTTGAATCTTTGGGTCCATACCGCCCTGTTCAGCCGTTTGAGGTCCAAGACCACTCGCCAAGACCCCGACTTCTTGGCAACTAGGAAAAGGAGAGAGTAGAGGCCCCGCCTCTGCTGGTCTGGGGGAATCGGTTCTATTGCTCCAATGTCCCTGAGCCGCTGCAACTCCTGGAGCATGGCTAGGTGCTTTTGGCTGTTGCCCGATCTTGGAGAGATGATGAATGCTTGAGTTGGGGCCCTCTTGAATTCTATCTTGTAGCCGGGGTTTACACATTGCAGGACCCAGGCATCGGAGACGGACTGCGCCCACTCTTCTGAAAAAAGCTGCAGTCTGCCTCCCACTTCTAAGTTCCCTGCATAGTCATGCCTCTTGTTTACGGTTGTTCTGTGTGAAAACCTTGGGTTTCTGCTTGTCCTGCCTAAAGTTTTGGCCCCTACCTCCTCTACAAGAGAAGAAACGTCCAGGCTGGTCCTGTCTGTACTGATTATGGAACTTTCTACTTGATCCATAACCTGATCCATATCCCCCTCTGGGTCTGAAACTGGAGTCACGAAAAGGGTGTTTCTTAGACCCCATGTGTTGTAAAGTCTTTTGTTTAGACTTGTCATTAGCGTCTGCCAATACTTTTTCAAGACAGATCCCAAACAATTTATAGCCCCTGTAGGGGGCGGAGGTGAGGAGGTTTTTGGCTGTATTATCGCCGTCCCACGATCTGAGCCAGAGCTTGCGTCTGGCTGAGATTGAGTTAGCAACCGACCTGGCTGACCAAAACATTGCATCCATAGTGGTGTCGGCTAAGAAGGAGGAAGCCAGATTGATCCTTGAAGATAAAACCTGAGCTCTCCTATCCGAAATGCTCGGGTCCTGTGCTTCTTGTAGCCATGCCATTAGAGCTCTAGCCACGCAGGAGGAAATAACATTTATTCTCACTGCTGTGGAAGAAGACTCTAGTCCCCTTCGCAGGGCATTCTCGACTGCCCTGTCTGTTGCATCTTTTGGGTAGCAGTCCCCCTTTGTTGGAAAAATGGTCTGTTTAGCAAGCGAGACTGCGGCTGCGTCCACTTTAGGATTTTTAAATAGGGGCTCCTTACGTCTGGACAGGGAATATAAAGAGGTCTGAGTCTTATTCATCCTCTGCCCCTTCTCGGGGTGTTTCCATTCCTGAAGGATGAGCCTCTCAAATGCCTTGTCTAAAGGAAAACCTGGGTCTTTCCCATGGACAGATGGGATATACTCCCGGTCCTCCTCCTCCTCTTGGGAATCAGAGGATACTTCCTTGGCTGGTTTCTCAAGTAATTTGAGGGTTCTAACAACCTGTGGCAAAAACTCCCCTTTACGCTGGGAGGGAAAATGCCTGTCCCTGTCCTGAGCCTCCTGTGAAGGGCCCTGCGAATCCAGGTCCTCCAAATCCTCCCACTCTAAGTCTGAGTCTGATGCCAACTCAGAGGTGGCTTGGACTCTAGGCCTTTTTGGTTGGGGCTCGCTCCCACTCTCACCCTCAGAGGACTGAGGTGATTCCAGGAGCCTGGCAGTAGAGGCCTGTAGGTGGCGCTTGGTTGCCTTAACATTCCCCTTGCGCGGGGCTTTTCCCGCTATCCCTTCTGAACGGGCCAATGACAGCCCTGATCCCCTAGGTGTTGGAGGGGCCTTGCTCGCCCCAGAGCCCTGAGGTGAGGCCTCGTGGGGATTCTGCTGATCAGTCTCTGTGCCCTGGGAGGGGGTAACAGGGGGCAGGTCGTTTGGGGGCCCACTCTGTACCTGAACTAGGCGCTCCAGTGTGAGGAGGATCTTGTCGAGCCTTGCCGACATGCCGGGAGTTTCTGCCCTCTCAGGTCCCTGAGAAGAGGCAGTCTGCTGAGCTTCCCCTGTTTCAGCTCCTTCTATGCCCCGCGTCTGAGTGCTGTGGCGCGGGCGGGAATGAGGGGGGTTGTGAAGCCGGCGTGACTTGGCCCGACCCCTGCAGGCGGTGTCAGGGCCCAAAGCGGGGGGAGACTTACTGTGCCGGGACTCCATGGCAACTAAGCCGTTGGGGTAGGCCACAGCCTCTTCTCCCCGGAGTCCAACTGCTCCCCGGTTCCCGGGCGTTCTGCGCGGCAACCTGGCGGGCTGTCCCTTGAGTTTCCCTTTTCTGGGAGGGAGGCTCGATGCCCTAATGCCCCGCTTTCTTCTTATATACTAGTCCAAGTCCTAACTGTATTCAATTTTGTTGTCTTTTCAGAGCTGCTGAAAAACGCGCCTCCGACGGCCGAAGGCAGAAGAAAAGACTGATTAAGATGGCGGGCAGCTCCACGCATGCGCAGAAAGGCTTCTTCTTTCTTCTGCCTCCTGATGGTCATCTGCAGAGCTACCCAGCGGATCACTGACAGGAGACAGAGGGAGAAAAGAGCTGGGGGTACTTGCTTTCGTGCCTATTCGTAGGCTGGGGGAGAAGTGAGGGACGTGACATCACTGAGGCGCGTAGCACTTTTTGAAATTCCTTGCTATTCCCTGAGTTGGCCACTAGATGGCACCTAAAATACTTATAGTAGGACTACACTAAGCGAATAACGAAGAAGAGCAGGATCACTAGGATCCATCCCCTATCCTTGAGTGCATGCCCTCATCTCTACCCCCATCCTCAGAGCTCACTCGTTCAGTGTCTGAGGTTAGGGACTGGATCCACAAGCCAGATCCAGAAACTGGAATGGAGCTATATTCTTTTACTGATGCTCCTTCTGCTGCCCTAGCATTTGAGGTTCCCTTTTCCCCTGCAACAAAGGCAGGCAGTAGGGCTGATTTCAAACTTTTCGCACAAACTAGGCATTTTGTTCTGTCCAATAGGAACTGGGTCTGAAAGAAAAAAACATTTTGTGCATGTACAAAATGGCCAGGTTGGAATTCTAACTGAAAAATTATTCCAGTTGGAATTCTGACTGGAATTTCCTATTTCACAATAAGTTCCACAAAATTGAAATGGTTTATCTGAACAAGCCCTACTAAGCATGTGCACCTGTGACTCCTCAACTTCATGAATGTATCTGTTTCTCCCTGTGTTCTCCTCTCCACTGCTTCTCCTCCCCCTCGTCCGTCCTAGATTGCAATCCCACCTCCCCTCCCCAGGGCAGGGATTTATCTCTAATTTAATGATTGTTCAGTACCAAGCACATTTTCAGTGTTATATAAATAATTAATAACAACAAAAATAAAAATAGCAATGTGCCACATTTGGTCTACAGGCCAGAAGCTCCCCACACCTGGTCTAGTCAGACATCTTGCACCCCACAAGCCATAGAATCCCACCTTCTGATTCCCAAGAGAAGTTAAATGGCCTGTGATTGAGTTAGCTTGTTTTCTTTTCATTCTCTCCTTTATAAAAATTCAACTACAAGCCAGAGCTCTAGGTGCCCAGCATATAAACTGAAAGTCAGAGCCCAAATAGAGGCCTGTACTTGGTCTGCAGTCATATCCTAGATTCAGCCAAGGTCAAAGCTGTGAAATTCTGCTACTTGAATTGCCTTTTTACCCTTTCTTTGCAGTCCTCACCATTATCGTAGTTTGCTGTCTCCTGTTCGCTCTGAATCTTCTTCTGTTCCTGGTAAAACTCCAACACCTCGGGAGGCAGCTTCTCACCTGGGATGCGAGGGGGCAGCAGAAGGATATTATGGGAGTTGTAGCCCTTCAGCATCCTCAGAATCTGGGATCAAAAAAGAAGCTGCATTTAACCCCTTCTTGCTCCACTGAGTTCCTCAGAGCCCTGACCAGAACTCAAACGCTTCCTATTTCCCACCATTTTACTTCCCTCACTCAAAATGAAGGGGGGGAAATGTGCTTGAGTGACCGTTCCTCTAGGTCAGATGGTTCACAAATCCCTCTAGTGTCCACAAACACAATTTCTCCCTGTCTGCCTGAGAAGGTTATGAGGTAATGGGAGATGCTGCTCCTGAGCCTGTGCACATCACCTCATCACAACTAGTTTGGGCCCAGTATATCTGAGACTTCCTGTGTCATTCATGTGAGGTATGCCCACAATACAATGCCCTAGATTCAGTGCATAAAGTTATTCTGCTCTCCTGGATGGCTTTGCCTGAAGAGTTACCCGGGGGAACTGCAGTGTGTGTGGGGAGACATGGGAAGAGTGAATAACTTAATGCCATTCTCCAGGATAACCTGAGGAAACAATCAAAAAGGATTGCTTTTCTGATCCCCTCCAGAATTTGAATTTCGAAGACAAGCAAGTGGAGCCATCTCCACTGGTCAGGATTGGTGGGGAAAGAAATTTTGGGGGGCAGAGGGGAAGAACCTCTTCCTCCTTCACTTTGGGCTGCTATTTCTCCACTGCCTCACCCATGTTGTAGATTCCAGCCCTTTGCTTCTCCTTGTTTGTATGGTCTCCGTATTGCTCTGTCTCTTGTAATTGACAAGTGGGAGCTTAAGGAGCACAGAGAAGTCCTGACACTTTAATTAACAGTGGATAGCTGGAATCTTCTTGCCCTCACCCGCTCCTCCTTCAGGTATTGCTGGTCAAACTCCAAGGAGTAGAACTCAATCGGGAAATTGCAAGGGTTCTTCACTACCACCTCGGCCTCGTCACCAATGCCATAGGGCATGAGGGGTCCCATCTCCAGAACCGAGGGGCTAAACTCCAGGTGGGGCTCCAAGCCATACCCAGAGACGTGCACCAGCAGTCGCTGTGTGCTCTGGGAAATGTTCACTATTATTTGGTTGCTGTAGAATTTCTGTGTAGAGAAAAAAGAATTTGTGAGATTCCTTTGTGCTGCTTGCTTTATAGGAATAAAGAAACATGAGAGACTTGCCACTGGCCTAGGTGGGATCAAGTCCACCAGCATCAGTGGCTGTGTTTGTACCCATTCTCAGCACTGCAAGGCTTTCCCTGTAGTGCACAGTATTTGCATTCAGGTTTAAGTTGCTTCCTAGAGTGTTTTCACACATAAAAGTAACCCCAGGTATTCAAACATGGAAATGGCTACAGGATAAATCCAGGTTTGCAACTCCCCTAAAAAGTGGCGCCTTAGACCCAGATTTAAGTCCAAGCTAGTCCCCCGGCCTCATCTCTTCAGGTCAGGAGGTAAATTAGCTAGACATTTTAAGTTGACTAGAAGGATGAAGCAGTTCTAGTCAGTTTCTAATAAATTTTGCTACTTAATTTCTAAGTCAATTTCTCATCACCTGCTCAGCCCATGGGTGAGAAACTGACTATGGGAGTCCGCACACTTTCCTATCCAACCCTTTGCTATGGGGCGGATAATGTGTGGCAGTACCCCCAGATAAAGTACCATGCTAGGGGTCATAGATAACAGTTGAGATATGAGAGGATCCAAGACAAATGGTATTTTCAGACAAATGCAGGGCTGGCCACTCCCAGAGCTGCTCTGGTGTTGCATCCGTGTCTTCCCACTTGCAGCTCCACCTGGGTCGGGTTTAAACAGACCTGGCAGCTGCCATGGCCCACGGTCCACCCGCACGGTGCCCCCTCCCCCCACCATACAGTTGAGGGCGAATCATGATGCTCTGGGCTGCTGCCTGCAACTCCATGATGTTGCCCAAGGCAACTCCCAGCCAAGAGTGGAGCTGCAGCGGGATCACAGCTCTGCCTCCTGTCGGTGTCCCGGGTTTGGCTGGCTTGCTCTGTTGGTGGTGCACCAGCGCTCTGGGATGTTCTGGAGTGCCAGCGGCAGGACTGCCCTAGAGTAGGAACAGCCTGTTCCACCTCTGCTCCACCTGCATATCTGGTAGCCTGTCTGTAGATGGATGGGCCACCCGGGCATGCAATGGAGCAGAGGCAGGTGTGCTGTCCGTCTGAAAACACTAAGTTTGGGGTGATTTCACTCTTGTCCTTGGTGAATGGTAGCAGAGAGGCATGGAGTTGAGCAGGGGCTGAATGGGAAAGGAGAGAAACAGGAGCCCATTCTATAGTGAGACTGATTGTGTTCCCACACTGATTTTATGCTGGTATGTTTCCACTGATATCATTGAATTTACTCCTGTTTCACGCTAGTGTAACAGAATATGTGCCATCACCTCCAGTCCTGTGCACTCATCAACCCCCATACCAGTAGTTCACTAACTCTTTGGACTAATGGGCTACTGTTCACCATCAGTTTCTCCTGGACCAACATACACCCACTGTAGACGGCCACAGCTGGTGCATGCTCACTGTGGTCTCTCTCAGATGCAAGCGTTTTGGGGGAGTGAGGGCAGGTCCAGTACATCCACATTATGGTCATATCATGCCCACCTCTGCATGGAGACAATTGCTGTGACAGCAGGGACTGTACCCTGCTTTGCTGTATCAGCAGGTTGTTCCACAGACCACCTCTGGTTGGGTCACTTGCTGTGGTTTTAGATTGTATTTGGGAATCATCAGACTAGACCATGCTGCCACACACTTCTCTGGCAAATACTGGCCACTCACCTCTTCCATTGGTGCAAACATGACCTGCACATTGAGTCGCTCCCTTGGAGTCAAAATTCCAGAGCAGGGTATCATCTCAAAGATACGGGGCTTATTCTTTAACTCTTGATGCAGCTTCCGGCGCAGCTTCAAGGGCATGTGTCTGTCCACCTGATCTCACAAAGTCAAAACCCTTTGAACATTATGCAGTTGAGTCTACTGGCACTTTGAGCTACTGCTACAGCCACAGAGTATTTATTTATTTAAATTTATATTCCACCCTTCGCAAAGGCCCAGGGCAGCTCACAAACATTAAAACATTTAAAACTAATAGGGAAAAAACCCTAAAAAAACCCCAACCCTCCCACAAAACCCACCAAATACCATCTCCCCATTCCCCCCACACACACCCACACCCCATTCGCACTCTATCCCAAAACCTCCCCAATCTCATATCCCACCTGCCAAATGCCTTTTTATAGAAAAAAGTCTTACACTGCCTCTGGAAGATGCTCATGCTCAGACGAACCTCAGGGGGAAGGGAGTTCCATAACATTGGGGCAGCAACTGAGAGCACCTTCCTATAAGCCCTTGCCGTATGAACAAGGCTAATGGACAGTACCCACAGGGAGGTGCTCCTGGTCAATTTCAGGGACCACAATGGGGCATGGAAGGACAGACGGTCTTTCAGATATGTGAGCCCAGACCATTTAGGTCTTTAAAGGTTAAAACCAGCACCTTGAATTGTGCCTAGAAAGCTATAGGAGCCAGTGCAGATTTTGGAGCATGGGTGTAATGTGCTCCCAGTGACTCGTCCCCAAAAAGAGGCGAGCCACCACATTGTGCACCAGCGGCAGCTTTTGAACAGTAATCAAGGGCAGTCCCGCATAGAGCACATTGCAACAATATAGCCTTGAGGGGATGAAAGCATGGATGATAGTGGACAAATCAGAATCAGAAAGAAAAGGCCGCAGCCTCTTCACCAGATGGAGTTGATGAAAAGCACTCCTGGCCACCACCACAACCTGGCAATCCAGATGCAGCAAGGGGTCCAGAAACACTCCAAAGCATGATTGACCAGAGTGGGACAGATTCTATCAATAACAGGAGTCCCAATCCCTTTTGGGCACAATGCCGGCCAACCATCATCACCTCGGTCTTGTCTGGATTCAGCCTCAATCGGCTCATCCTCATTCAGTCCCCAACAGCAGCCAGGCATTGGGTGAGCACTGAGACCGCAGGGCCTGGGTCAGATATAAAAAGAAAGGCAGAGCTGGGTGTCATCAGCATACTGATGGCACTTCATCCCAAATCTCTGAATGACCTTGCCCAGCGGCCTCATATACATTGAACAAGAGGGGAGACAGAACAGAACCCTGTGAGAACCCACAGGGGAGGTCCTGAGAGATGACAAGCAATTGCCCATCACCACTTTCTGGGACCTCCCCGACAGGAAGGAGCGGAACAACTCAAGAGCAGTCCCGGGCATCCCCACTAGCTGCCACAGTTGAGTCAACAACACCTCATGATCAACTCATGATCCTCTCCCCCTACCACTCTCCCTCTCCCTCCCCCCCTCACCTCTCTCCTGTCCTCCTTCCTTCCTGCCTCCCATGAAGAAATCTCCTCCCTGCTCTCATCCTCCAACCCCTCCACGTGCTCCCTGGACCCCAATCCTTCCCACCTCCTGACCTCCATTGCTTCCACCGTCGCCCCTCCCCTCATGCATATCATCAACCTCTCCCTCTCTACTGGCTCCTTCCCCTCTGCCTTTAAACACGCCACTGTCTCCCCCATCCTCAAAAAGTCCACTCTGGATCCCTCTGAACCCTCTAATTACTATCCTGTCTCACTCCTCCTTTTGCTTCCAAGCTCTTTGAACGGGCTGTCTACTCCCATTGCCTCGACCTCCTCTCCACTAACTCCTCCCTTGACCCGCTCCAGGCTGGCTTCCGTCCCCTTCACTCCACTGACACTACTCTTGCTAAAATCACCAATTATCTTCTTGTGGCTAAAACCAACCACCTTTACTCTATTCTTGTCCTCCTTGATCTCTCTGCTGCCTTCGACACTGTTGGCCACTCGCTCCTGCTTGAATCACTTCACTCCCTGGGATTCCGGGACTCTGCCCTCGATTGGTTCTCCTCCTTCATTTCTGACCGCTCCTTCAATGTATCTCTTCCTAACTCCTCCCCATCCTCCTCCCTACCCCTCTCGGTCGGGGTTCCCCAAGGCTCTGTCCTTGCCCCTCTCCTCTTCTCTATTTACACCCAATCCCTAGGCAAACTCATTGCCTCTGACAGTTTCCAATACCACCTATACGCTGATGACACTCAACTCTATCTCTCCACTCCTTCCCTCTCCCCCTCTGTTCAAGCTTGTCTCACCAACTGTCTCTCCAATATCTCTGCCTGGATGTCTCAACGCCAACTCAAACTGAACATGGCGAAAACTGAACTCCTTATCTTCCCTCCCAATCCTT
>QEPC01006776.1:1686564-1713688 GCA_003113815.1 Sphenodon punctatus | reverse complement strand
GGGGAGGAATTTTATTCCATTGATTTCAATGGGGACACAGTGCCCCATTGAAATCAATGGAATAAATCCGGTACCGGTATACCGGATTTAATCCGGGAATCCGGTTTTTTGGGAACCGGAAACCGGTAAATCCGGTATCCGGTAATTGCCCCGGGGTCCCGCCGCTATTAATTATGCATTGAGTGAAAGAGTACTTTCTTTTATTTGTTTTAAATCTGCCAGCAGCTAGTTTCATGGACTGTCCCCTAGTTCTAGTACTATTTGAGAGGGTAAATAACCATTCTCTATCTAGTTGTTCCACACCACTCAATATTTTATAAACCTCTATCATGTCCCCTCTCAGTCGTCTCTTCTCTAAGCTGAAGAGACCCAGTTTGTCAAGCCTCTCTTTGTACGGAAGCCATTCCATACCCTTTATCATTCTCGTTGCTCTTCTCTGTACCATTTCTAGTTCAGCTATGTCTTCTTTGAGATGGGGTGACCAGAACTGCACACTATATTCCAGGTGCAGTCGCACCATTGATTTGTATAGAGGCATTATGACATCCTCATTTTTATTCTCTATTCCTTTGCAAATAACTCCTAAAATTTTGTTTGCTTTTTTGACTGCTGCTGCACACTGGGCTGAGGATTTCAGTGTATTGTTCACAATCACTCCCAGATCCTTTTCCCGAGTGATAACTCCTACCTTAGTATGCAGCATTGTGTACTCATAGTTTGGGTTATTTTCCCCTATGTGCATCATTTTGCACTTGTCCACATTAAATTTTCATCTGCCATTTATGGACTTATGGAACCAGAAAGGTTCCAGACTGCTCGGGAACTACCCCCCAATCTTGATGACCATTCACTCGATTTTGTTGAACACTGCTGACTGAGACCATTGACCGAACGGCTCGTAGGTGTCCGCTTCCTGAACGTCGACAATGCAGGTCTCCTTGGTTTACAGAGGACCTGCGACGAATGAAGCAGGAGGGATGGTGGTTGGAGCAACGGTGGCGCTGTATGCTTGCTGAAACTGATCGATTGCAGCATAGAGTTAGTTTAAGAGCCTATGCTGTGGCTGTGTGGGCAGCAAAGAAGGTGTTCTTTGCTTCCCTCAGAGCATCCGCAAAGTCACGTCCAGCTGAGCTTTTCTGGGTGGTGCAGGGGCTGGTCAGTCCACCCTCCCTCCGCCTGGAACTAGAATCTTCCAGTGCTCTCTGTGACATGCTTTTTGACTTCTTCATGGATAAAATCACCCAAATTCACCACGACTTTGATGCCACAGTTGTAGCAAAGGGAGAACCTGAGGTCATGGAGGCGCCTTGTCCTGTTTCGTGGGATCAGTTTCAGTGGGTGTCGCCCACTGAAGCAGCGGTTGCCCTTGGGACAGTCAGGGCCACTTGTTGTGAATTAGATCCATGCCCGTCCTGGCTGGTCAAGGCCTGCCAGGAGACATTAGGGCTGTTGCTGTCCGGGGTTGTCAATGCCTCCCTTAGGGAAGGCAGAGTGCTGGGCCGCCTTAAAGAGGCGGTAGTGCGGCCTCTGCTCAAGAAACCATCTCTTGACATTGACTCCCTTGCCAGCTATCGACCAGTCTCTAACCTTCCCTTTTTAGAGAACGTTATTGAACGGGTGGTGGCCCGGCAGCTTCAGGGGCATCTGCATCGGGTCAGTTTTCTTGCTCCTTCGCAGTCTGGCTTTTGCCCTGTGTTTGGCACTGGGACTGCGCTTGTGGCTTTGGTCAATGACCTGAGCCGTGAACTGGATCAAGGTAGATCATCCCTTTTGATTCTATTAGATCTGTTGGCAGCATTTGATACCGTTGACCATGACATGTTGGTGGCCCTCTGCGGGACTGGGCTGAGCAGAGTTGTTCTTGAATGGTTCCGCTATTTCCTGGCCAAGAGAACTCAGCGCGTTATGTCTGGGGGGTGTTCATCATCTCCCTGGAATCTCACGTGTGGAGTCCCACAGGCTTCTGTTCTGTCCCCTCTCTTGTTCAATGTGTATATGCAGCCCTTGGGCGAGGTCGTGAGAGGGTTCGGCATACGCTGTCATCAGTACACCGATGATACCCAGCTTTACCTCTCTTTTTCTGCAGATCCAAACCCGGCAGTCTCGGTGCTTACCCCGGTGTCTGGTAGCTGTGGGGGATTGGATGAAGGTGAGCCGTCTGAAGCTGAATCCCAACAAGATGGAGGTGATGCTGGTGCGTAGGGCTAAGGTGGTGGTAGCCCCTGTTACTGATGTGGTCTGCCCCCCTTTAGCTTCCCAGGTCCATAGCCTGGTGGTGCTTCTCGATTCATAGCTCCGCCTGGCTTTCCAGGTGGCGGCTGTGGCAAGGAGCGCCTTTCGTCAGTTGCATCTGGTGTGGTGGCGGCAGCCGTATGTTTCAGACTCTGACCTGGCCACCATCATCCATGCCTTCATCACCTCTAGACTGGACTATTGCAACGCACTCTATGTGGGGCTACCTTTGGTTAGACAGTCTGGAGGCTGCAGCTGGTGCAGAATGTGGTGGCCCATCTCCTTATGGGACGGGTCGTCACAAACACATTACTCTGGTGCTCCATTCTCTGCACTGGCTGCCTACTGTCTTCCGGTCCCGATTCAAGGTGTTGGTGTTAACCTATTAAGCCCTAAATGGCCTGGGCCCTGCTTACCTGCAGGACTGCCTCACGCCCCGGGCCGTGGTGCGGCCCCTGCTGTCGGCCGGGGACCCCTGACTCGAGGTGGTGACAATGGGGAGGGCATTCTCTGTAGCTGCTCCTAGGCTGTGGATAGTCCCAGAACTCACCTCTTTCTGGAGACAGTGCAAGACCGGGCTGTTCCACCAGGCCTTTGGGGAAGGAGACAGGTAGGGTGGGAAGGGCTGGGTAGTGGGGGGGAATTGGTTCCGCTCCTCATAGTTTTATAAATTTTATCTATGTGTTTTAACTGTTTTAATATTGTATTGTCTTGGTTGTGAGCCACCCAGAGCTGCCATGTGGGTAGGAGGGAGCGGGGAAAAAGTTTCTTGAAATAAAATAAATAAAATAAATTTAGATACCCAGGCACCCAATCTCCTAAGATCCTGTTGCAGTTCTTCACAGTCTGCTCATGTTTTAACTACCTTGAATAGCTTGGTGTCATCTGCAAATTTGATCACCTCACTCTTAACGCCCTTTTCCACATCATTAGTGAATACATTAAACAGCACTGGTCTCAATACAAATCGCTGGGGCACACCACTTTTTATATCTCTCCATTGTGAAAACTGCCCATTCAGTCCTACTCTTAGCTTCCTATCCTTTAACCAGTTATCGATCCATAGTAAGACACTACCTCCTATCCCATAACTTTTTAATTTTCTCAAGAGTCTTTTATGCAGGACCTTATCAAATGCTTTCTGGAAATCAAGGTACACTATATCTACCGGGTCTCCCTTGTCCACATGCTTAATTACACCCTCAAAGAATTCCAACAGATTAGTGAGGCATGATTTACCTTGGCTAAATCCATGTTGACTCTTCCCCATTAAGCCATGTTTATCAAAATGCTCAGCGATTCTGTTCTTAATGATAGTTTCCACCATTTTGCCCAGCACAGACGTCAAGCTTACTGGTCTGCAGTTTCCAGGATCACCTCTGGATCCCTTTTTAAATATCGGGCTTATGTTTGCCACCCTCCAGTCCTCGGTACAGTGGCAGATTTTAGCAATAGGTTACAAATTACTAACAGTAGGTCTGCAATTTCATATTTGAGTTCCTTCAGAACTCTGGGGTGAATACCATCTGGTTCTGGTGATTTGTTAGTATTTAGTTTGTCAATTTGCTCTAGGACCTTCTCCAGAGTTACGTTGATTTGTGACAGCTCTTCCAAATCATCACCTACAAAGTAGGAGCGTGGGTATCTCCCCAACATCCTCTGCAGTGAAGACTGAAGCAAAGAACTCATTCAGCTTCTCTGCAATGTACTTTTCGTCTCTAAGCACCCATTTCACCCCCTGGTCATCTAATGGTCCAACTGACTCTAGCAGGCTTCCTGCTTCTGATGTACTTGAGAAAGTTTTTATGATTAGTTTTAGCATCTTTAAGCAAGTTGCTCCTCAAATTCCTTTTTGGTCTGTTATTAACTTTTTACATCTACTTTGGCAATGCTTCCCTATTTACCTCATTTGGACTCTATTTCCATTTTTTTAAAGGATGCCTTTTTGGCTTCACCTCACCATTTAGCCACACCATTTAGCTTCCCAGTGGAAAGAGAAGACTACAAGAGAGGAAGCAGAGAGAGAAAGTGGAGCTGGCTCTCAGACTTTACCTTTTTCATATGCTCACTGCTGGTGGCAAACCACTCGCACATGACTTGCAGCTGATTGTGAAGCTGGATGGTCTCCATCTGGCACTGTCCACACTGGACAGAGGAGAACTCCAGCTTGTCAGTGGAGATGCAGAGCGAAGGCATGGTCACGTTGGCACGGAGAGAAATATGAAATGTCGGTCCAGCCACAACCTGGGGCAAATCACATGGCATTCTCCTGAACAATCTGTGTGTACATGTGAAACCCAGGCCCCAAACCCAAAGCCTTGCAAGCTGGGGAGTGCAGCACACAGGCTGCATGGTACCTTAATGGGTAAGAGCACTTCCACATCTCCCAAGGGCAGGTTGATGCTGTGGGGATCAAACCGCACTTCAAATGTCTCAGTCTCACAGGATGGCAGGTTCTTTACTCGATCTAGTTCTATGCTGAAACCTGGAACCAAACAATAACAAAACCTCTCAAAGCCATGGTGCACAAAGGGCCTAGTGCAGCAAATGCAAGAATAGCAGGACACGTGATTTGAACCCACACCTCTGGGGCTTCTGGAGCAGTGTCAGCTCAGTCTCTCCACTACTACTTCCTGGCTCAGCCTGTATTCTTCCCTCAGTCTAGACCCTTCCCTTGTCCTAGCTCAGCTATGCCCCCCCCCCACTTCCTGACTGGCTTCCAGCCAGCATACCCATTTCTCCCTACTTACAGCCCAGTCCATGCTTTGCTCTAGTTCCTCTTTCCCTGCCCTGCCCTGTCTCCAGCCCCGTCTGCTCAAGTTCTTGACCCCAGCCTTGCTTCTGAACCTGTTGACCTGTTTTTGCTCTTCCAGTCTTGTTCCCTCTCCTATCCTAATCCCACCCCTGAGCTCCAACCCCGCTGTCTGTCCAGATCCTGGATGTCCCTTAGGGAAAGGGTGGGGTATAAATACAAATAAATATAAATAAATAAAAAAATATGGCTGGCCCTTACAACAGCTGCCTCAGGCCTGCAGTTGTCACAATATGACCACTCAAAATAATGGGGAGGGGGGTGGGCTTTTGATCCAAAGCACAGGCATGTGCCATTAGAGGCAAAGGAGGCAAAGGAGAATGTCCACTAGCTCTGCCTGGCATATGACAGACCTACGTTATAGGACAAGTCTTATTCACTCTAGTAGAGTGCAGGAGTGTACGAGTGCTCACACGCACTAGAAGAATTGCTACTATAAACTATTACCAATCACCTTCTTTTGCCCCCACATCTGCATGTGACAGCAAGGATGAACCAATATTATCAGTTCTGTTCAAATTAAATACATAATGGCTAGCCTTCTCAGTTTCTGACAGATGGGAATTTTACGAATCATGCATGTCACTGGGATAACCAGTCTTGTGTGTGCATTGTAAAGGGTAGATTTAATAAATAGCCTTTGTGCACTGGAATGTATTCCACCATGGTCCTTTTACTTTGCAATAGTTTATACTGATATCTTTGGTTTGGAGTATTCACATGGCACTGGCATTCCAGGGCTCATCCCTGTTTGCAGAGGTGTTTCTGATTTTAAACTAAAGCAGAAGTGGGACAAGGGAATTCAATCTAGATTACCTCCAAGAGTTAAAGCTGATGTTGTTAGCTGTTCTGAGATGCATAGCAGGAGGGGGTGGCATAAAAGTATGACAATATAAATAAAAATAAATAATTAAGAGGTGAACAAGTTGGAAACAAGTTCTGCTTCCTGGATTTTCATTGTGTATCTTCACTGTTTCTAGCCCACAGACATACATTACAGAAATGTAGGGATGTTTTAAATTATGCTAGCCCATTATGTCTTACGAATGGAAAGCGTGCAAACCTGACATAACACGCCCTCTCCCAACAGTATGGTGGAGGGGACAGTTGGAACAGTATGTGGAGGGGACAGTTGGAACAGCTTTTGCCAACTATCCAACTCTGCCATACTGGCTTAGATTCTACCAGTGAACAGCCCAAACAAAGGAGAGAGACGGAGGAAATATTATCTGGCCTTTTGTCTTAAATAAGAGTTGTCAAAATGGCAGTTGGCAAAGTGGTTATGGGGGGCGGGATGCATTATTGGAGAATGATGGGATGAGAAGCAGCAGGGGCTAAGGCAAGGGAGTACTGGGAACTACTGTAAGCAAGATAGCTGCAAATTAATTAACAATTACGGATATGTTTCCATTTGAATCCAGTTCCACCCACAATTTTGCTGGTATCTCACCGTAGTTACCTGTATCACGAAGGGTCCGTCTGTCAGCATGGAAGGACACCGGGAAATGGCTGATATTGGTGATTTTGACAATGTGGGTTCGGACGTTATTGAAGATGATATAGCCAAAATCCAAGATGTACTCAGGCAGCTGAACTCTGAAAGGGTTAACAAGGCACTGTTTTAAATCAGAGCCTGGTGTTCACCTGGGGGGTGGATGGGTTAAATTTTCACAGAAACGTGCAAGCCTCAAGGTTCTATCAAGAACACACTCCTAGAATTACCTTTGGACCTAAACTCCCCATAACATGCTGCTGAGACAGGGAAAGGTTTTAAACAAAAGGGCATTAACTGAAACAGTAAATGTCTCCTTTGTACCATGGTAGTCTAGAGAGAGTAAGGTTGTCATGCTGGTCCCAAAGAAAGGGAATAAATAAAACCAAAGTAGTTCAGATTGCCTCTTTTATTAGACCAACTTCTGCTGATGAGTGTGTGCAAACTATTGGGCCACAAAGAACCCTTCTGCAAGTTGGTAGCAAGTCAGAACACAGTCCATTAAAAGATATCATCAAATGAATTTGTCTCCTCTGTACCGGTCAGTCTACAAATTGGAATATATGTGTGGAAAAGATCTGGTAACTGCAGATACTTTGTCCAGGGCTTTTGACAAAACTTTTAATGAATCTAAACTTGAATCTGATGTTGTGTGTGTCAGCTTGATAAAAAAGACTTGTCCAGTATCAGATGAGATTTGCAGAGGTTACAGCACATGATGAGACAATGCAGAAGGTAATCAAAGCCATCACCACAGGGTGGCCTAGACATTATATACCAAGCCCGTATTTTCAGTTTAAGGCAGAGTTCTCTGTGATTGATTTAATCTTATTTAGAAGTCATAGGTTGGTAGTGCCAAAGGAATTACAATCAGAAATGCTCGTAAGAATACGTGAAGGACATCTAGGCACTGAAAAATGCAAAAGGAGGACAAGAGATGTATTATATTGGCCACTAATGAATCTTGAAATAGAAAATGTTGTAAAGAAATGTGCTACCTGCCAGAAGTACCAGCAAAAAATTAAGAAAGAGCCAATGTGGGTAAACAAAGACAAGTTAGAGTCATGGCACAAAGTTGGAACTGACTTATTTACGTACGCTGGCAATGATTACCTGTTGGTGCTACTCTCATTATGAAATGGCTTTATTGGAAAACACATCACAGTAGATCATAATGCGCATAAAATTAATTTTTCCCAGACATGGAATTACCCCATACGGTCATGTCTGAAAATGGCCCCCAGTTTTCAGGAGATGAGTTAAAAAAATTTACTCAGAACTATGCCTTTCTACACGCAACATCAAACCTAGCCCGAATACCCACAGTTAAATGGTCTTGTGGAATATGGAATCTAGTTAATTCACAGATTACTTAAGAAGGCTGATGATTCAGGGGGGGACCCTTATTTAGCAATCCTGAGCTATAGGGCAGCACTGTTGGCACATGTAATATCACCAGCTGAGATTTTATTCAACAGAAAATTCAGAACAAGGCTCCCTGGGTTGTCAGAAACAAATAAAAGGGGTGACTCAGATATGAATGAGTATAAGCAAATATGAGAACAAAAAAAAAAATAGGAATTTTCTTACATGTGACTTCTCTCCAGCAGAATGGACAGCCCAGACAGATGGGGTTATGTCCCTCCTTGCTTGCTGTAGGCACTAGGCAGGATCCAAGATGACAAGTCCCTGCCAGTAGGAGGAAACAACCCTTTCCTCAGCACCCCAGTACAGGACTGTCAAAGCTACTGAAATTCAGACTTGTAATACTAAATGTAACGTTAACCATGAACCATACAAATGACTAAAATTCTATCACAACAGAAAGGAAAGATTTGAGAAGAAACTCCCTTCCATAAACCAAGGTCCCAACTCCTAAGTATATTTGGAATCCATAATGGGTGGGGCCAGGCTGACCATTCTGCTGGGGAGAAGAACAGGTATTCACAGGTAAGAAAATTCCCATTTCTCTCTCAGCACAGAATGGGCAGCCTGGACAGATGGGAAGTCCCAAAGCAGTGCCTTCTGGAGGGAGGATGGATTCCCGTACCAGACAAAAAGAAAAGTATTATTTGGCCCCATTCCTGATGGATCTAGGAAGGGAGATTAGTCACACAAGACTCTCTGGAGCACCCTGCGGCCAAAGGCCACTTCTGCCAATGTGAGAGTCCTTTCTGTAGTGCCTCAGAGGAGTGCGCTAAAGACCAAGTGGATCTGCAGATCTCTTCCAATGAGGCTCTGTTAAGAAGGGCCTAACTGGTCGCTGCTCCTCTGATAGAATGAACAGGTAACTCAGCTGCCTTGTAGGCTTCCGAGATACACGTTCTAAGCCACCTGGCTAAGGTACATTTAGAAAACTTTTACCTCTCCCATCATGCGCCCCAAAGGCCACAAAGAGAGCCTGATTCAATCTAAAAGAACTAGTTCTGAAAAGGTATACTTTCAGGGACCTCATAACATCTAAGGTATGCCTCTGTCTCTCCTTCTTAGTTCTGGGATTGGCACAAAAGGTTGGAAGGCATACTTCTGTATCCCTATGGAAGATGGAATTTACTTTTGGGATAAAGGTAGGATCTAATCGGAGGCTCACTTTGTCCTTATGAAACATGCAGAAGTCTAGGTCTGACAAGAGGGCCCCTAGTTCTGATACCCTCCTGGCTGATGTGATTGCTACGAGGAATAAAGTCTGAACAGACAAAAAATGTAAAGGCACCTCACTCAGAGAATCAAAGTGGGGTATGCATAAGCACCCTGAGAACCACGTTCAGCCTCCAGGTAGGGGAACAGTGTTTAACTCGTGGACGGATGAGATGTGCCACCCTCAGAAACTTCCTCACATGGGGATGAGAAGACAACTGCATTTTCTGCAGTAGGGCAATTGGAGGTTATGGAGGCACTGACTTGTCCTTGTTTGTGGGATCAGTTTCAGTTGGTGACGGTGACCCCTGCCGATGCGGAGGATGTTCTTAGGGCTGTCAGGGCCACCTGTTGTGAACTGGACCCTTGCCCGTCCTGGCTGGTTAAGGCCTGCCAGGAGAAGATGGGGCCGTTGCTGGCGGGGGTGGCAGTATGCTGATGACACCCAGTTCTACCACTCTTTTTCATCAGACCCAGGCCCGGCACTCTCGATGCTTAACAGGTGCCTTGTGGCTTGGGGGACTGGATGAGGGTAAACCGACTGAAGCTGAATCCCGACAAGATGGAGGTGATGTTGGTGGGTAAGGCGGCGGGGGTAACAGCTCCCAACATTGATGGGTCTGCCCTCCACTGGTTCCCCAGGTATGGCGTCTGGGGGTGCTCCTTGACTTGGAACCCCTTCTGGATGGTCAGGTGGAGGCTGTGGCAAGGAGTGCCTTCTGCCAATTGCATCTGGTGCGTCAGCTTCGGCCTTATGTTTCGGACTCTGACCTGGCCACCGTCATCCATGCCTACGTGACTTCTAGGCTTGACTACTGTAACACGCTCTATGTGGGGCTACCCTTGGTGACGGTACGGAGACTGCAGCTGGTGCAGAACGCGGCGGCTCTTCTCCTGGTGGGATTGGGCCATCGGGAACATATTACACAGATTGTTTGGTTTCTGCACTGGCTGCCTGTAGTCTTCTGGGTCCAATTCAAGGTGTTGGTGCTCACCTATAAAGCCCTAAATGGCTTCGGCCCAACCTATTTGTGGGACCGCCTCACCCTGGGTTCTGGATTGGCCCCTGTAGTCATCGGGGGGTGCTCTCCTGGAGGTTTCCCGAGTATGCCAGGAGGCCACGATGGAGAAGGCCTTCTCGGTGGCTGTCCCACGGCTGTGGAACTCCCTGCCAGTGGAGGCCCGTTTGGCCCCGGATCTCTCCTCATTTCGACGCTGTTATAAGACGTTGTTGTTCTGCCTGGCTTTTGGGCGGGGGGGAGGATGGGTGTGGGGGGATGGGTTAGGGTGGTGGGTGGTTAGGGATTTTTATTCCTCCCTTTGTTCTTTATTTTAAAGTTGTTTTAATGCTTTTAATATTTAATGTTGTGCGCCGCCCAGAGCTGCCTGTGGCAGGATGAGCAGGTTAGAAATGTGTGAAAATAAAATAAAATAAATAAATTCCTTCTGTGTAGGTGATAACGCCACTGAGTGCAGCCACTTGCCTTTTCAGTGTGTTGGCAATTAGCCCCTTCTCTAGTCCTGCTTGTAGGAAGAAGAGGACTTCCCCATCTCATACTTCGACCCACTTTATGTTGTGGCTGGAACACCATTCAGAGAAACGTGACCAAGTGGTGCCATATACATTTTTGTAGACACTGTGTGATGACATGAGCATATCCAGAAGGTTGCCCACATAAACCTTAGATCTCAAGATCTCCCTTTCAATAGCCAAGCAGTCAGATGATGATTTTACGGCTGGGGATGCTTGACTGGACCCTGAGACAGAAAGTCTGGTCTGAGTTGAAGGTGAAGAAGAGCAGCGACTGACAAGCCTATCACGTCTGACAGACAAGATCTCCTGGGCCAATATGGGGCCACCAGGATGAGGTCGGGTCTTTCCTGGCTGATGTTTTGCAGTACTTGTGGCATGAGCGGAAATGGTGAAAAATGTAGAGCAGGTTCTTGGGCCATGGATGTGAGATGGTGTCCGCTCCCCCTGCCTTTTGGTCTTTCGGTCTTGTCAGATACCTACGAACTTTGTGGTTCCTGGTTGAGGCGAACAAGTCCATGGTCAGACTCCTGAATTGCTGCACAATCTGTTGAAAGACTTACGGATTGAAGGACCATTCCCTCGGATCCACCCTTGCCCTGCTGAGCCAGTCTGCTCGTGTGTTTAAGACTCCTTGTTTTTCTTCTCTTTTTTGTTTATGTTTTCGTTGTATATGCTGGCAATGACCTACGGTCATGTCTTTCTAATAAACTATACACTGACTCCTGCAATGTGTATTGTTTTGATGGAGGTTAGATGCTTCTCTGCCCAAACAAACAGAGACTCCGCCTCCAACTGGAGAGATCTGGACTTGGAGCTTCCTTGGTTATTGATGCATGCCATTGTTGCTATTTTATCTGTTTGCACTAGGATGTGTTGATTGCGCACCATGAGGGCAAGTTTGGATAATGCTAGCCTGTCGCTCTGAGTTCTAAGTGATTTATGTGCAGGGATTTCTCCTCGGGGGACCACATGCCCTGTGTGGAGATGTTTCCTAGGTGGGCTCCCCACCTGTGGTTGCTCACATCTGTGGTGAGCACCATCCTGTTGGGATCCTTCAGTAGCATGCCTTCCAAAAATATGTTTGATGATATCCATCATAGCAAGTTCTGCTTCATCTCTGGAGACAAGGATATCATGTGATGAGTTCAGATCACTATCGTGTCCTGGAAAGACCGGAGTGCTCTCTGAAGTGGTCTCAGGTGCATGCATGCTCAGTTCACCATGTCCAGGCATGACACCATGGTGTCCAGGACTTGGGCTGTGGACATCATGTCTGATCTGGTCTCTGAGTGTAAGCAGTTCACCATGGAGACTAGCTTCAGGATTCTTCCCTGTGACAGGAACACTGTCTTTTTTCATGTCCAGCAGAACCCCCAAATGTGTTAAGGTCTGTGAAGGGAATAGATTAGTTGGCTCTTCTTCCTGTTGACAAGGAAGTTGTGGGACTCTAGGCAGTTGACTGTCTCATCCAGGTGTCTCATCACTTGGTGCCTTGATGTTGTGTGAATCAGGATGGCATCCAAAAAGGGGTAGACATGGATCTCGTTCTGTCTTAGACGTGCTACCACCACCACCAGGATTTTCATAAAGACCCTGGGGGATGATGATAGTCTGAACAGGAGACCTTGTATTGGAAGTCTCTCTTCCTGTATAGCAAGTGCCAATGGGATGGACGAATTGGTACGTGGAGGTACGCTTCTCTGAGATCAATGGAAGTGAGGAAATCCCCCAGTTGGAGTGCCACATGAATTTCCTGTACCTGACCTTCTTGTTCAGAGACTTCATGTCCAGGATGGCTCTTACATCTCCGTTCCTTTTGGAAACTGTAAAGAAGGAGTAAAATCTGGAGCACCTGAGTTGGGGGTACGTTTTCTATGGCACCAGTGTCTATCAAGTGTTTTATAGCTCAGATAGTGGCTAGGTGCTTTCTGGTGTCCTTTGAATCTGGCAACAGTAAATGCTCTTGGGGGAGCACGAAACTCTATGGAGACCCCCTTTGAGACCGTCTCTTTAACCCAGGCATCTGAGGACCTGGAGGTCAACCACTGCTCAAATTACTTTAGTCTCCTACCATTTGGTCTGTCACCAGAGGAAGGGGGGACCAGTCAGGCCAAGGACTGGTTGGGCTTCCTTCCGCTGGGCTGTTTATGACAGAAGGACTGCCTGAAGTTGCTTCTTCTGCGTTGCCCTCTGAATCTGTCATTACAGAATTTTCTGTGTTGCTGGCGTCTCTTTTGGCCTCGAAAATAAGTCTGGGTATGAAATGGCTGTTTTGCCGTGTGTGGGGAAACGGGGAGAAGGGAACAGGCACTCAGGGTCCGGGGTAAGGGGGTCCCCAGGAGAACACGCACCCACTCGCTCGAGCAATGGAAGGCAGCAAGGCTATAGTGGAAAAACAAGCCCTCAGGTTGGAATAGGGCTACCAGGATGGTGAGTCCCCAGCCTGTATCATCATTGGGCACCTGGGCAATCACAGGCCTTAATCGCTGCAACCTGCTCGCAGCCACACGGAAATACGGGAGGGGACTGGAGGCGTGAGGCACTTGAGGGTAGGGGAGTGTGGAGGGCCCAGGGAGGGGGAAAGGGAGGATAGGGCTCTTGCTCGGGGGAGACACCCAGGCACCCGTGCTCCCCCCGATACTCCTGGGCAACGCACTCACCTCTAGAGATCCTGTAGTTTGCAAGTACTCACCCACACACACTCCTAGCACTCAGTCCAGTCACACAAAGGTAAGGTCAATAGGTACAACGATCAATAGCACACGACACAAGTAGGGGGCCAGTCTCACGGACACACAAGGCTCCGATCACCAGCAGTGTGTGTGTGCTGGCAGCAGCCTTTTATACTGTTCCCCCAGGGCGTTGCTGAAGCCGCGCTGAGCGGCGCAAGGGAGGGGGCGTAACTGGTTCCGGCCCGGCCTGCGTCTTTGCCCCACCCCCTGGAGTGTCGGCGTGCCGCCGGAGCGGCTTGCGGTGGGGAGGCGTGGCTTGCGGGGGTTCCTGCGGCGGCAGCCGGTCCGTGGGGCTCAGTCCAGTGACGGGAGGTGTTGGGGGTGTGGGGGGCCTTGTTGCGGGGACTGGTGCTGGCGGGGTGTGGCGGCTGCGGGCCCCGGGCCCCTGCCTCCTTTCACCGTGGCAGCTGAGCAACTGAGTGGTAACTGTTTTTTCTTTTGGGGTTTTGTTGTGAGTTCCTTGTACATTGCCTCCCTGAAGAGCTTTCCTCCTTGAAAGCGAGATACCACCAACACTGCTTTAGATGATACATCTACCTTTCAGGGCCTAAGCCAGACTGGCATCTGGCCACTACATTGGTTGCCATGGCCCAAGCATTAAGTTGCACTGCATCAAGCGTGGTGTTTGATGTGCAGGCAGACAGGGAGGCTAATTTCTTTACATTGTCTTTGAGATCTTTCAACGCCGCTTTCTCCCCCAAGTCTGTGGCCCACAGGTACACTGCTGTGCAAAAACTGGAGGCCAAGTCAGTGGTTCTCAGCGCTAGTGAGGAAGCCTCAAAGTTCGTTCTTAAACTACCTCTACCTTCCTGTCCAGGGGGTCCTTGAGGTATCCCTTCCCATCAGCTGGTAAGGTCATAGGTTTGGCCAGGTCTGCAGACGCAGTATCCACTTTGGGTAGACTGACCAGCTCCTCCTGGGACTTGGGGTAAGGAGTAAAATCAGTTAGGATATTTATGAGGGGTCTTGTACCTAGCAGGGGCAACCCATTCCTCCTGGGTAGCATCCAATTACAGTTGAGCCAGGGGCAGCTGCAAAAGCACAGCTGCAGGTCTGGGAAAGGCCCTTTTGTTCTTCTTAGGAGGATCTGACCCCTGGGGGAGAGGGGGCAGCTCCAGCTGTAGTTCTGTTGTCACCTTTCCCAAATATTTTCTGAAATCCTCTGCTTTGAAGAGCCTAACCCCCGAGGGCTCCCCAAGCTTGTTGGGGATTTCCCCTTCATCCTTGTCAGAACCTGGTGGGACGGAACGCTGAGGGGTAGCCTGTGAATAGGAGGAAGACAGAGAGGGGGACCTCCTCCTTTTCTGCTTTTTCCTATGTTTATTACCCATCCTCATCTCCTGCGAACTTTTGGATTTTTTACCTCTTTTGCCTTTTCTGTGAGTTGGAGGAGAGGAGGAGGAGCAGGAAGACGAGGATTCCCTGCTCGTAAGGTCACTTGCTCTTCTCCCAGGTATTGCTGTACTCCTGTCCCTTATGGGAGGAATGCCTGGGCTCCTCAGAGCCCGCACCCTCAAGGCTATCTCCCTGGTTGCTAGTTATGGAGCTCGCTGCTTTGGAATCTCTGTCCCCTGTAAATGTTGCCAGGAGGCCAGGTCGGGCAGTCACTTGCCTGCCAAGCCACAGGAGCACTTAATCCAGTACCTCCTCTAGGGCCCTGGGAGAGAAGGGGCAGAACCTTCCATGTCCCTGGTGGCCAGGGGTCTGCAGGCTCCTGTAACTCACCACTTTGGTGGGTTTGTGGGGTTCCAAAGCAGGCTGCTCCACTGCAGGGCTTCCTTCCCTGTCACGTTGCAGGCGCCCTGGCTGCAGATTGGCTGGTCATCTGGGTTTGCCATTGTTTGGCTCCATACAGGCTGCACAAAGGAATGGTTGGTAGGGGATGGTCGGTGGCACCCAAAAAGCGTGCAAAGAGGCAGGCCAAAGCTGTGTGTCAGCGAGGGCTGCTGAAGTCTCCACCAGGGCTCCGACTCCGTCCCGTGTTACAGCGGGGACGAGGGGTAATTTCAGACATTACGAAAATGACTTTTACCACAGTGAACCCCAGTCGATCCCCTGTGGTGGTGGCGTTTCTGGGAATGTCTGTTTGGTTCCAGTCAGATGTTCACCATGGTGAACCCCGGGCTGGGATCAAGCTTGACCACGGTTCTCAACCTCCGGCCGGCCAGAGGGCGAGAATCATGGTTAGAGTGGCCACGACCCGGGCTGGGGCCGGCGATAGTGGCGCTGCATGTCTGCTCACCAGCCCCATCCTGGAATCAGGCCCTGATCCCAGCCTCATTGGCCGCTGCGCCCACCCATCTCCCCGTGGGTGGCCAGCCAAGGGAGCACGGGGGGCGGGGCTGAGCGGCGGCACGTTGCGCCACACAGCCCCACCCCCTCCCCGATCCCCCTCAGGGATCAGCCAGCACATCTAAAGGATGGATGGATCCTGAGACGGATCCCGGTCCAGGGTTCAACGTGGTGGGCCTCCGGGCCCGTCACGTCTGAAATTACCCTAGGAGGAGCAGCTCCGAGAGGGCAGGCTTCCATCCCTCACAGGGGGTCTAGAGGCTGCTAAGGCTAAGCCTAGGGGGAGGGGAAAGAAACCCTCCTGAACCCTCTTGCCCAAGTCAATTGCCCCTTACTCCTGGGGGAGAGAAGGGGTGAAGAAGCAGACCCTAAAAAGGGGGGGGGGGGAAATAAAGAAAAGATAAAGGACAAATTTAATGTCTAAATGGGCTCTAAGAGCCCAGGACCCTGCTTCTGATCTCAGCACAAGGCAGGACCAGACTGGAGACCTGGGAAGAGGGTTATCACCTACTACTCTCAGGGAGCACCACAAAGACTTTTTGAGCAATGTTAATTATTATGTTTAGTGCAATTTCTTGAGTTATATAGTTATAACAAGTTTAACCATTAAAAAGCTATATGCTTGAAAAGGGGAGATGTTGGAATAGAATACTGTCTCTTTAAGAAATTACTGGTATCTGTAGCAGACTGAGCATGTGTGAGGGAGAGTTCCAGAAGAAGCTGTAAGCTCATAGAGAGCAGGCCCAAGCTACAGCAGACCACTCACTGGATTATTGAATAAACACTCATACATATTCTGCGTGACTCTGTTCTTCTGTTACCTGCACCAATCATCACACTCTCCTCCAGGTGTTTGTGCCATGTGTGCATCCTTTTGCAGGGTCAAACTACTGGACTGAGCTGCAGACCAGCCTCTGGAAGAGAGAACCTGACTGGCCAAAAGCTAAGCTCCAAAGCCTGGGAGTAGTCCTGCGAGGTGCTGAGCACTTCAGTTCCCAAATGCGTCTATCAGAAAAGAGAATTGGTCACCTACCTTGGTGAATTCTTTTCTCTCCACGTTCTGGATAGTCCTCTGTGCGGGTAGCCTCTCCCTTTGACCACTAGGAGGCAGATCTCAAAATTTCTTCTGTGCATGTGCGCCCAGGCTACCCCTTCCCTTCTTGTCCAGTCAGTTCCAAAGCAGAGGATCGACCAATCTCCATTAGCATCATCCTTGCACCTACTAAATTCGCTTAACAAGTAACAATGAGGAGTAACCTAGACAGTTTAAAATCCTAAGGAATTCAGTAAATCTGAACCTTATTTAAACCTTGAGGTAGTCAGTGAACCCAAACTCCCTACCTGGCAACAGGAAACTTAAACACTAGGGCTATTTCCCAAACCAGAATTCTTTATTTGACAGACATGGTCAGGTTGCCCTGAACTAGCCCGACCCTGCGGAGAGCGCTGTTTGGCAGGGCGGGTCGGAGGACTATCCAGAACGCAGAAGAGAAAAAAATTCACCAAGGTAGGTGACCAATTCTCTTTTCTCCCCCTGCTTCCGGATAGTCCTCGGTGCGGGATATACCTGAGCAAGTTACCCTTAAGGGTGGGAACAAACAGCGCCGGAATCATCCAGCACTGCTTGCAGCACCCTCCTACCAAATGCCTCCTCAGCTGATTGGTATACGTCTATTTTATAGTGCTTAACAAAAGTATGAATGGATGACCAAGTGGCCGCCCGCCATATCTCATCATACGATGCCCTAGCCCTGAAGGCATACGAAGTAGTTGCCCCTCTCACTGAATGTGCCCAAATCTGAGTGGGGGGAATCTTATTCTTCACCCTGTAAGCCTCCACTACGCATTGCTTTACCCACTTAGCAATGAGGGTTTTGGAAGCCTTAGTTCCTTTGTACCCCTGCCTGATATTAATGAATAAAGCTGATGATTGTCCTTTTTAGATAAATTTTAAGCGCCCTACGCACATCCAGTTTGTGTCACATTTTTTCTTTAGGATGTGTAGGATTTGGGCAAAAAGATGGAAGCACTAAGTTCTGGGCCCTGTGGAAAATTGAATTTACCTTGGGTACAAAGGCTGGGTCTACAGATAGTGTCACCAATTGCTTCTGAAAAGAGCAAATGTTTTCCTCCATGGAGAGAGCTCCTAGTTCTGAAATCCTTCTAGCTGATGTTACCGCTACAAGGAAAGCTACTTTAAGAGATAGCATATAAAGGGATATGTGACACATCGGTTCAAAAGGCACTCTGGTGAGCGCATCTAGGACTAGGTTTAGATTCCAGGAAGGATGCCTATGGACCACTGGGGGAGATATCAACCTTGATGCTCTTATGAACTTTCTCACATGCCTATGCCCTGAGATGGGTCTATTGGATAGAGCCCGCAGTACGGAATCCAGAGCCGCCGCCTGTCTGGCCAATGTATTTGGTTTTAACCCTTTGTCCAGGCTGGACTGCAGAAACTCCAGAACTTCTGGGACGCCCGCTCTACACGAGGCCTGGTTCATTGTCCTCGACCATCCAGCAAAGACCCGCCATGTGGTCCTATGTGCTCTACGGGTGGCTGGTCTCCTTGACATCAGCAGGGTTGAGAGGACTGCCTCGGAATATCCCCTTCTCTTTAGGGCTGAGCACTCAACCTCCAAGCTATCAGTTTCAGAACCTGCAAGTTGTCGTGCAGCAAGGGGCCCTGGTTGAGGAGGTTGGGATGTGTTGGCAATGGCACCGGGGTTTGCTGACTTAGCTGAATCAGATTGGAGAACCACGGTCTCCTGGGCCACCATGGGGCTATCAGAATTACCTGTGCTCTTTGTATATTTTCGTTATCGTTTTCGCAATAAGTGAGGCCGGTGGAAAAGCATATAGCAGCAGACCCGTTGGCCATGGCTGGTTCAGAGCATCCACTGCTACCGTGCCACTGGACACACACTTGCTCATAATTATGGGAGTTGCATGTTCTCTGCTGATGCAAACAGGTCGATTACTGGTAGGCCGAATCGCTCGGTCAACATTCTGAAGGTCTCCCTGTCGAGAGCCCATTCGTGTGGATCTATCGTTGTCTGACTCAGCCAATCCACTTGGGAATTGTCTGTGCCCCTGATATGGAGTGCTTTCAGCGATAATAGGCAAGACTGTGCCCAGAGTAACAGATTGCTGGCTTCCTGGTGGAGGGAGGGAGACCTCAAACCTCCTTGATGGTTTATATAGGCCTTCGCAGTGGTATTGTCCATGTACACCAGCACATGGAGCCCCTGGATCGACGTGTCCATCTGTCTCAGAGCTAGTCTGATTGCTTTTAGCTCTAGAAAGTTTATGCTCTTGGCAGCCTCTCTCCTGCTCCAGAGACCCTGCACTGATCGTGCTCCTGAGTTTGCTCCCCAGCTCCTTAAACTGGGCTGTAGTGACTACCACTCCATTGGGCTCCGCCAGCGGCGCTCCCCCTGTGAAGGTTGTCAGGTTTAACCACCAAGACATGGAGGACCTGCATGCCAGAGTGATGAGTACCTGAGGGTTTAAGCTGAGAGTTAGCTCTCGCTGCATAGGCCGCAGCAGCTTCTGTAAGGGCCTGAGGTGTAGCCACCCCTGTTGCACTTGCTGTGTGCAGGATATGAGGAGCCCCAGGAGCCTGGCTAGAGCTTTCAACCTCATGCTTTTTTGTACCTGAACCATGCGGGTCAGCTTGTGTATCTTCTGCTGCTGGCTGATTGGGATGAATGTGCAGTCTAAGGCAGTATCTATGACGACTCCCAGATGTTCCAGTCTGCGAGTCGGGAGTAACGCACTCTTTTCCCTGTTGAGTAGAAAACCATGCTGCGTTAGGTACTGAATGGTCCTGTCTCTGTGTACTATGGCTGTGGCCTCTGATTGAGCCCTGATCAGAATATCGTCCAGGTATGGGTATATATGGATCCTCTCCCTTCATAGGTTTGCTACGAGTGGGATCAGGATCTTTGTGAAAGTCCGGGGGGCCTATAACAGGCCAAAGGGGAGGGCTCGATACTTCCAGTGAACATTCTGGTAGCAAAACCTGAGGAATCTGCAATGATCTGGCACTATCGGTACATGGAGGTAGGCATCTCTGAGGTCTAGGGACACCATCCAGTCTGCCCGCCTCAGGCTCTGGGAGATGGATCTGACAGTCTCCATTTTGAATCTTTGGTATCTCACCATTTGATTGAGAAACTTTAGGTCCAGCACTGTCCTCCACCCTCCAGAGTTCTTTGACACTAAGAACAGGATTGAGTAGAGGTCTGTACCGTGCTCTTCATCAGGCATCCTTTCTAAGGCAAGGATGTTTTGTAGTCTGGCTATTTCGAGAAGCATAGCCTGGTGTTTTGTCCGATTTTTTGAGGTTGGAGAAGGGAGGAATCTTTCTCTGGGGCTTTTTTCAAGTTCTATTGAATACCCCTTCTGTACAATGGACAGTACCCACTCGTCTGAGACAGAATTTTCCCATGCTTTCGAGAAGTTGGACAGCCTGCCCCCAACCCTGCCATCCCTGATACAGTCATGTTTCCTGCTTGGATTGGCCTGCTGTGGGGCTCTTAGATTTTTTCTTATCAAACCTGTTGAATCAGTTGTTCTGGTGAAAGGAAAAACTCTGGGGTGGGTCTCTGTTGCGGAAGGGCTGGAATTTCCTGAACCCCCCTGAATTACCCCCAAATTTGAAGGAGGGGCCCCAAAAGGGCTTCCTTTTAGACCCGAATTGCTGGAGGGTCTTAGTTTTGGCTTTGTCTGAGGCATCTGCTAGGACTTTGTCTAGCGACGTGCCAAAGAACTTGAGGCCTTTATAGGTACCTGACACTAACAGGTTCTTTGCGGTGGAAACCACCTTGCCATGACCTAAGCCAGATTCGCCTTCTGGCTGATATGCAATCTGCCACCGAGCGAGCTGACCATGTCATAGCGGCCATGGTGGAATCTGCTAACAGCCAGGTGGCGAGGAGGATACGAGAGGAGAGTTTCTGTGACCTCCTGTCGGAAATGTCAGGGTCCTGTAGTGCCTATAACCATGATAACAGGGCTCAGGTGACATATTAGGATAATATATTGATTCTTAAAAAAGATGCTGAGTAGTCCAGGACCCTTCTGAGTGAAACCTCGACCACCCTATCTGTTTGGTCTTTGGGAAAACATTCCCCTCCTGTGGGGAAAACTGTCTGCCTGGCCAGAGATGCTGCAGCTGCATCCACTTTTGGATTTTTTAGCAGCAGTTCCTTCTTCCTGGAGAGGGAATACAGTGCCTCCTGTGCTCTGTTCATTCTGTGTGCCTTATTGGGGGATTTCCATTCCTCTAGGACAAGCCTTTCGAAGGCCTTGTCCAGGGGGACCCCAAGATCCCTGCCATGGATGCTCGGGATATAATCCCTTTTCTCCTCCTCTTGTGAGTCAGAGGAATCGTCCTTAGCCGGCTTTTCTTTTAATTTTAAGGTTTTCACCACCTGTTCCAGTAACCACTCAAGATACTGGGAGGGGAACTGCCTATCCTTGTCTCTTGGTTCTTCCCTGAGAGTCACGAATTCTCCTTCCTCTAATTCTGATTTATCCCCTTTGGAATCTTCAGAGGGGGAGTCCCCGCTGGTTTGACCTTGCTCCAGGCCCTGGGACCTGGGCCTCTTGGGACTGTGCTCTGAGGAATCCTCCTCAGAGGACTGGGAAGTTTGCAATAGAGAAGGGCCAGCACCCCCTTGTGGGCGTTTAGTCTTCCCTGGTTTCTTGGAGGCTTTAGATCTAATTTTGGTGAGAACCTCTTTCTTTTGCTTTTTTCTTGCGAAGTGCATAGCCTATCTAGAGAGTCCAGCATTTTCCCCATGGTTAAAGCCAGGGCGGCTATAGCGGTATCCTGCTGGCTTTGTACTTTCGTTTCGAGCGCCATGGAGCTGTCTTCTGCCTGCATGCTCTGCATCTTGCCCCTGCTTGTTGGGCTTGTGTCGCCTTGGGGCTGCCGGGACAGAGGCTTCCCTGGCTGGGCTGACTCGTGCCGGAGCGGAGTCAGCTCCGTGATGGGGGGAAAAGCAGCTGGGACTGGGCTGTCGCGCAGTCTGGGATTCCGCACTGCTCGCTTCCCCCGCTCCCAGGTGCTAGTGAAGAAACTGGCCTGGGCCTCTTTCCAGTCCTCCAGAGTGGGTCTTGGAGCTGTTTGCCCTCCGGCCCTGTCTGAGGAGCTCCTGCTCCCCTCCCTTACAGCTATTTTAGTGCCTCAGGCTACGGTAAATGTTGCTTCTGTGCTCTGCCAAGCCCCCTCTGGAGCGTCGCTGGAAAATCTCCTGTCGGTCTGAAGGCAGAGAACGGATTAGACAAGAAGGGAAGGGGTAGCCTGGGTGCAGATGCGCAGAAGAAATTTTGAGATCTGCCTCCTAGTGGTCAAAGGGAGAGGCTACCCACACGGAGGACTATTCGGAAGCAGGGGGAGAAAGAAGGGTGTTTAGCATGGCTCAGGCTAAGGCTCTTATCTGAGGTTTTCATCTATTTCCAAGTGGTTCCTGCAATGCTTAGGCTCACAACTGGGCTGCATAGTCCTTTGGACATGCTCTGCACACCTCTTCATGCAGCTTCTTTGGGGAATTAATTTACACCTTTGGCTGGAGCCCACCCTTCTCTGGGCCTTTTCTACAGGACCCAGGACAGCAGCCCCCAATATGTATCTGCCTTTCTAGAGTTCCTCTTTTTTCTACTGTTATAGTCCCTGAAGGGAGTGGGCCAGAGTGATGGACAGTTGACCCGCCTGCTCCATCACAGTCTCAGATATGGGGGAAATATCCAAAGGTATCTCTGTCCTGTCGGTTTGTGAAGGCAGACACTACTAACTTGACCAGTTTCCGGCAAGCACGATGGCTGGCAGCCGACTCCTCCATGGGGCCACAGGTGATGTATTTCTGCTGCTCTAGGGCATGCTCCTGTATGAGCAGCCTCTCCACTTCCATCTGCAGTCGGGTATCAAACTGGGGAAACCAAACAGAGGAGCCAGTTAACACACCTCTCTAGAAAGCAGGAGCTCTGCGCTGAAGGCAGGTGCCTATTCACACTGAGTTCTGTCCACTGGAGGTGCCTGCCCTCCCTCCTCTCTGCAGCCTCTGTCTCAGCGCTGGCTCTGGAAGGAGCTCACTCCAGCCCCATTTTCTTGGTCCAACTCTCTTATCTGTCCTCACCTGACATTCGGCTAAAGGTTGTTCTGGCCAATGCACTACATTTTTGATTTGCTGATAACTATTAAAAATTTAGGTTAAACAGGCAAAATGAAGCAGCATCTCATCTTACCATTGTGACAGAATCAGCTGTGGTTGGCTCGGAGGCCATTGCTTCTGGCTGGCTGAAGGCCTCATCTTTCTGAGCCTCCAGTTCTATTCTTTGCTTTGCCACCTTGAGGATATTATTGTACTTTTCGTTGCCTGGCAGTGGAACAATTGGGGGAGAGGGGTGTCAGGAAATGATCAAAAACTCCGAGCCACATTCTGTCCCATAATCTCCTCCCCTCTCTTCCTCCCATGTCCCACTGTGGGCATCAAGCAGAGAATGCAGTGCTAAGCAAGGTGTTCCTACCTTTAATGTTTCTGGGAAGATCCAGACAGATTCTGGGGAAGGTTCCCTCTCCTTTCAGGGTGATGCTCTCTGGTTCCAGGTGGGCCACCTGTATCTGGAAGGTTCTATGGAAGACTTCAGGCACTCCAGGCAGGTAATAGACCCTCAGCACCTGCTCGTTCTGGGATTCAATATAACCCTAAACGACATGCAAAAGTCAGAACAGGATGAGCACAGAGAGAAACACTGCAGGAAACTGGGGATGGGGGGGTGGGGCACAGGGTAAGGAAGGGAGAGCAAATAGTTGACCTGCTCTTAATGAAATTCAGTAGTGAATTTCAGAAGCTTGTGTAAAGACGACTGGTACCAAATTGCACTCCTCAAACTGTAGACATGAATCTATACAGCTTGAGTCAAGAACCAGGTGCTGTAGCTAGTGGCTGTTGGAGATTTGCCCCTTGTGTGGTTTGTTTGGACACAGAAGGGGATACATCGCCCACAGTGACCAGTGGTTACTAAACCCAAATCTCTAAGGTCCCCTGTGAAGCCGCTACTGATGCAGGGCTCTTGCCTTCAAGCCTGACAGAGGAGGACATTCTGTAGGCAGTGCCTGTTGGAATTATGGCTGACTCAGAGAATCATCACTGGGGATGCCAGGCCACAGCCTGGCATGGTCATGCCCAGTTAGCTCTATAGCCCCACACTCATCCCACCCACACCCACTCAGCTTGCACCCAAGGAGATAACAACTAAAAGGGTCATGGGCTGTGCCCCCTGTCCATATTGAAGAGGGATGCACGTATGGGGAGGAGAAGCTGTTTGAGCCAGCGCCCGTACAGGAATGAACAGGCTACAGTGCTGCACTTCAGCTACGACGAGCATGTCTAGGAAGAGAGTCCATTTCAGCTGAGAAGAGGTGCAGTGAGTGTACAGCAGAGGTGGGAAACCTTTGGCCCATGGCCCATTTCTGGCTTATGGTCACATGGCTTTCCAGTCCCTAGTGGCTTTCTCCCAACTCCATGAACTATGGGCCGTCAGCAGCCTGCCAGGCACTAGGGCTGGCAGAAACACCCCTTACATAGGCAGCCATGCACCACCCCTAGACATTCCAGTGTGCAGAGGTACTGATCTGGCCCTCGGCGGGGGGTGGGGTGGTGAAGTTTCCCCATCCCTGGTGTACAGACCTGATGGAAATCCAGGGGAGAATACAACAGTTGTGCATGTCTGTTGTGTTACTGACTGTGTAAATCATAAAAAGTGTCTATTTCAATATGGTACCACACTAGAGCAGGAGTGTTATCACCTGGAATATACTGTCCTTGCCAATGCATTATCCCTTTGTGAGATCTCATGCTAAGAATGTACTCTGTGCTGTATGACACTGGAGGCTGAATTGCTCATTTCTAGTGGGCCCCCTACATGTCTGCTGTGGAGTGCACACACTCACAGCAGGGGCATTAGCAAATCAAGGACACGGCCCTTGGACAGAGGGCAGGCATGGGCCTCGTGTGTGCTTTAGGAAAGTGATGCCCACAATTTACTTGGGGAGGTATGACCCTGATGCCCTGCAGCTCCTGTTGTGGGAAGGAGAGTTTTCTGCGAGGGATGCACTTGGTTGCTGTAAGGGTACCACACATTGTCAAGTCACTGACCTTCACTAGAATGGAGCAGTGGATATCAGTCCATTCCTCCCATGGGGCAAAAAGGGAAAAGAGCAAGACAGAAATCAGAAAGGACCCATCTATTTCAGGGCAGTGACACTGACTGGAACAGGGACCTCCAGATGCATCTGCTAAGAGAGTTGCTGGGAGAGGGAGAGAAAGGAAAAGAGCAGTTTGTGGTGCCCTTGCCTGAAGGGAGAGGAAACCATGCACTCTGGTTATCTGTGCATGCTGACGTTATGCATATGAAGCTACCACTTGGAGACTCTAAATGAGACCACAGCCTAGCTGTGCTGGGAACTGCTCAAACACACAGTAAGAGACAGTAGCTGGTGCAGCAGGACAGAGAGGAGAAGTAACTTGCCCTAGGCTTCACAGCAGGCCAGTGTCAGAACGGGGAATAGATTCAATCCTAACAACTGGATTGCTAATGACTGGTAATTTGGGAGTGGAAAGGAGCATTATTGGAGGGATGGACCAAATATTAGTGACAACTGATAAATTACCTGGATGTTCACTTGAACTAGGGGGGCCCAAAGGAATTTCTCTATTAGCAAATTACAGGAGTCAGTGGAGAAGAACGATGAAGAAAACACTGATGAAATTAACTAGATTTTATTCTGATGCAGTCCCAGAAACCCACACAATTGTTGTGTTTGATTCATAAGCCTGCGCCTGCTTACTTTTTGGAAGAGCGTAAGACCTTTTTGTTTGGCCGGGCATTTGGCAGGCTGGGATAGGGTTGGTTGGGATGGTGTGGAAGGGTTAGGGAGAGGGTTGGTGGGCAGGTTTAGGGTTTCTTTTAATTGCTTTTATATATGTTTTATATGCTCTATGTTTATGTATTTTATATATTTCTGTATGCCACCCTGAGCCTTCAAGGGAAGGACGGGATAAAAATTGATTGATTGATTGATTGATTGATTGATTGAGCCCTATGAAGTAGAGCAGGCCCCTGTACTGAAGGATTTCTGGACTTCTGATAAGGAATGTCTAAGTCAAGCATAGATAACTGCAGCACCAGCAAAGAAGGAGGCTGGTAGCTTTGTGGTCTCTTCTTTTCCCACATGAAAGCCCCTTCATGTAGGATATGGAGGGAGAATGCCAGCTGGAGTGAATCATTTGATTCAGGAGGAATAGCCAAAGTTCCAGCAAACAAGGTCAGGCATCCACTACCCTGCTTTAACTCTCTGAAGCTATTACTGTCATAACAGATACAACATAGATGGGATGTGCTGAGGGCTGACAAGGTGTCATATTGGAAACTAATGAGAGTCAGCAATGGGGCTGGAAAGTCTGGGGAAATTTGACTCTGGTTTTAGGAGGAGAGGCAAAAGGCACTGAGGGAAGCTTTCTGCAATAGAAAGAAAATCCACCAGGAGTCAGGACAGTCTGGAAGTAAGTGGGACAGTTTTGGGTGTGTCTGCTCTGTCTCAGACTCCTGGTATGACCCTGGACAAGTCACTTAAGGACTGGCATTCAAAGGCAAAAATGGCATCAAAACATCTAGTTTAAATCAAAAGTCAATGGAAGTCAGATTTCTAAGGGTCACTTCTGCCTCTGAAAACCTCCCCCTCAGTCTCTGGTTTTCAGTTCCCCATCTGGAAGTTGAGGATAACAGCACATACTTTCCTAAATTCCATAGTAAAAAAATCCTCCCGTTTACAAGAAGAGTTAAGACTCTTGCAAATTCAATCATGCACTAAAAAGCATGGAAATTGCAAGTTAAGGCTCCCACCTTAACTTCTGTGCCATGCTAGCAGTAAAGACATTGTACAGTCTCACATATTGTGCTCACTTACAACTTAGGCTCCATGTACCTACACTTTGCCTTAGTCTTTCAGCCCCAATTCTCTTCCTCTGCAGTTTAGGGACAACACTGAAGCTGGGGACAGGAGGGCGTGAGCTGGCCCCCACCCTCTCCATTTCCTCTTTAAGAAAGAGAGAACTTAGGAGTTCTGGCTCCTGCCCCTTCTCCCCATCTAATCTACTTGATCCCAACCCTTTAACAGAGAACTCAGGACTCGTGGCTTCCAGCCTCTCTGCCCCACTCTAATCCAGTAGGCTGCACTCCCTTCACAACCAACTCAATAGTCCTGGCTCTTGACTATGGAATATCCAAGTTTTTTGTTAAATACAAAGTGCCTCCCCCCCTCACTCCCTTGCCTCCCCCACACCCTATGCGCCCCTCTGCCCTCGCTCCCTTTCCCCCCA
>QEPC01006776.1:1652781-1672673 GCA_003113815.1 Sphenodon punctatus | reverse complement strand
AATAAATAAATAAATAAATAAATAAGCAATAGAATGTTCATGCGTTAAACAGAAACATGCACACTGCCTTAAAACTATAGAGCAGTGCCTGCCTGCTGCTTTATAATATTCAAACAGCAAAATAAAAGCCCAGGTTCTATTGTTAGTGGAATAAAATGGTACTATATTCCTTTATCACTCTAACTGCAAAAGCTATGGGAAAGAAGGTTATCCAGCTCCTAAGTGGGGTTGAAGAGGCTAGCTTAGCTAGTCTGTTCGCAGGGTTCTGCCTAGGGCTTTACAGCAACTGATTTTTGACTGGCTGCAAGGACATTCTCCTAGCAGAACCTGAAAGCGGCTGACAAGATTTGAATCATCATATATGAAAAACTGTCTCTTGTTGGGCTGCTGGACTAATTGGCTATCCATCTGACAGGAGCTGATTGGAGGAACTGGAATCCTGGTTCAAGTAACAAAGCTTGAGACTGAGGATGTTCTTCTGGCTGCTGGATTCTAATTGGCTACCTGTCAGACAGGAGCTGATTGGAGGAGCTGGCATCCTGGCTTGGATCAAAGCTTCAGACTGAGGATGTTCTACCCATCTAGGGCTGATGGACAACTGGAATCTGAATTCTAGCATTTTATTTCCTACATAACCACAGATACCCTGACCCAGTTTTAATCCAGAAAAAAGTGCACCCCAGAGCCCAAAGGTTTGGGAAACACTGATATATAGTATAATAAGTCATTTATATAGGAAGATATAGGACTTAAGGACCAGGTGGTAATGAGGAGAAACCTGCACAAGTAGAGGAGTGACCCAGGGTAAGGCGAACTGCTGTAAAACAAAAATTGGTCACCTACCTTGGTGAATTTGTTTCTTCTCTGTCGTACTGTCAGTGATGTGTTGGGTAGCTCTGTGGATGACCGTCAGGAAGCAGAAGAAAAAAAGCGTTGTGCGCATGCGTGGAGCTGCCCGGCCATTTTGATTCAGTCCGTATCCAAGTCGAGGAACATTTCCACTTCTACAATTACTTAACAGAAATATTAGTGCGCTCCCACAATCGCTCCACTGGGGTCCAAAATGGGAGCCGAACCATGAAGAATTCAAAAAACGTGCTTCTCCCTAAATTAACCTAAAACAACCTTAAACGAACTAACGTTACACCTCTGAGCCACTCCCTATCTTGGTCTTTGCTGTTTGACAGGGAGGGCCGGATCACTGACAGTACCACAGAGAAGAAACAAATTCACCGAGGTAGGTGCCCAATTTTTGTTTCTCCCTCTGTCTCCTGTCAGTGATCCGTTGGGATGTACCCGAGCCCAAATACCTTAAAGGTGGGAACAGCCAGCCCTGGGAGCCTCCAAAACTGCCTGCAGAACCCTCCTGCCAAACGCCGCCTCAGCGGATCTGAACAGGTCTAAGTTGTAATGCTTCATGAAGGTATGCAGGGAGGACCAAGTAGCCGCCCTGCACACCTCTGCATACGAAGCCCTAGATTTGAAAGCGTAGGAAGTTGCTGCACCACACACCGAGTGGGCCCACACCTGCAAAGGAGGGACCTTGCGTTTGACCTTATACGCCTCTATTATGCACTGCCGGACCCATTTTGAAATTAGGGTTTTTGAGGCCTTTCTTCCCCCATAACTAGGTCTAATGTTGATAAACAGGGCTGAGGTAGATCGAATTCCCCTGGTCCTTTTCAAATAGATTTTTAGGGCCCTCTTAACATCCAAGGTGTGCCATAACTTCTCCTTAGGGTGAGTTGGATTAGGACAAAAAGATGGCAGGATAATGTCCTGTGACCTATGGAAAGCTGAATTAACCTTAGGAATAAAAGCTTCGTCCATCCGGAGGATAACCGGCGGACTCTGAAAAGAGCAAAAATTCTCCTCCATGGACAGGGCTCCCAGCTCAGACACCCTTCGGGCGGATGTAACTGCTACCAAGAACACTACCTTTAGAGATAGCATGTACATGGACACATACTTTAGGGGTTCGAAAGGAGGGCCGGTTAGAGTGTCTAACACCAGACTAAGGCTCCAGGAAGGGCATCTATGCACCACTGGGGGGCTGATATTTCTCGCTGCTTTCAGAAACTGTCTGACATGCCTATGAGGAGAAATTCTCCTGTTTGACAAGGACTGCAGCACTGAAGAAACAGCAGCCGCCTGACGTGCTAATGTATTAGGTCGTAATCCCTTCTCCAAACCCTCCAGGAGGAACTGAAGGATGACCTGTACCCCTGCTAGGCATGGATCCATCCCCCTATCTGCTGCCCAGAGGGCAAACACTTTCCAGGTGGCTCCATAGGACTTTCTAGTCGCCGGTCTCCTAGCTTGTTGCAGGGTAGCTAACACTGCTTCTGAATACCCTGCCTTCCTCAAGGCTGCGCACTCAAGTGCCATGCTGTTAGTCTTGGCACGGAGATGCTGTCGCATAACAGGGGACCCTGTGCCAGTAGGTCTGGGTGTAAAGGAAGAGGCATTGGAGGTTCCTGGCTCAACTCCACCAGATCCGAGAACCACGGCCTCCTTGGCCACCATGGTGCGATCAGAATCACTTGTGCCCTCTCCTTGAAGATTTTCGCTACCGTCCTGGATAACAGGGGCGTCAGTGGGAAGGCATATAGTGAGCCTCTTGGCCATCTCTGGTTGAGAGCGTCCACGGCCTCTGCCTGGACATCTCCTGACTTTGTCATGTAACGGCTGATCTGTCGGTTTTCCTTGGTTTCAGATAGATCGACTTTTGGGTATCCAAACTTCTGTGCCAGGGTCCTGAATACCTCCACGTGGAGGTGTCATTCGTGGGCTTAGCCAGTCCGCCTGTACGTTCTGTGATCCCTTTATGTGCAGTGCCTTTAATGACTTCAAGTTGTTTTGGGCCCATGAAAACAGCCTCACTGACTCCCGGTGTAGCCGGATGGATCTGGAGCCTCCCTGGTGATTTATATGCTTTCGCCGTCATATTGTCCGTATACACCAGTACATGAGCATTGCCGAGGTTCAGTGCCAGTCATTGCAAGGCTAAGCGGATTGCCGTTAGTTCCAGGACATTGATGCTCTGCTTCCTGTCTTGCTTGGACCACAACCCCTGGACTGACGTGGTTCCCATGTGGGCCCCCCATCCCTTCAGGCTCGCGTCTGTTGTCACTACCACCCGTTCTGGCTCCCCTAGCGGCATGCCTGCCTCGAAGGTTGTTGGGTTTAACCACCACGACATTGAGCCTGGCAAGGTTCTTGGGATCCTGACCCACGGGTTGAGCCCTCTGGTGAGCTCTCGCTGAAAAGGTCTCAGCAGCTGCTGCAAGGGACGAAGATGGAACCTTGACCACTGTACCTGCTTGGTGCAGGACACCATCAAGTCTAGTAACTGAGCCAGGGTCTTCAACCTTGCTTTTTTCTGGAGTCTTAGGAGCCATACTCGAGACCTGATCTTCTCCTGTCTGTCGAGTGGGATGTAGGCGGCTCCTGAGATTGTATCGATCCATACACCGAGATGTTCGATTCTGTGTATTGGTTCCAGCTGACTCTTGTCGCGATTCACCAGGAAATCGTGGTCCCCCAAGTATTGGATGACTCTTCAGAGATCTCTCTGAGTCTTGTCCCGACTCCTTGCCCGAACTAACAGGTTGTTGAGGTACTGGTACACGTGAATCCCCTCCTTGCGGAGGTTCGCCACTAGCGGGTCTAGTATCTTGGTGAATGTCCTCGGGGCAGATGACAGGCCAAAAGGGAGAGACTTGAATTGGTAATGGTTGGTTTGATAACAGAAACGGAGCCACTGGCGATGCGGCTCCCAAATCGGGATGTGGAGATACGCGTCCCTGAGGTCCAGAGACGCTAGCCAATCCCCTTCTCTGATGGTCTGGCAAATTGAAGCTACCGTCTCCATTTTGAATTTTTGGTGTCTTACCACCTTGTTCAGTCGTTTCAGGTCCAGAACAGCTCACCAGGATCCCGATTTCTTCATCACCAAGAAGAGGAGGGAGTACAATCCCCGCCCCTGTTGTTCTGGGGGGACCGGTTCTATTGCTCCGATCTTTCCGAGTTTCTGAAGTTCCTGGAGCATGGCCAGGTGTTTTTCTATACATCCTGATTTTGGGGATGTCATGAAGGCGTGTCTTGGTCTTGCTTTCAGCTCTATTTTGTACCTGATGGTTACGGATTGCAGGACCCAGGCATTTGAAACAGACTGCGCCCACACGTCTGAAAAATTCTGCAGTCTGCCTCCTACCTCTAACTCCCCTGCGTAGTCATGCCTCCTGCTTTTGGGTACCCTGAGCAAACACCTTGGGCTTTTGCTTGTCTTTTCTGAAGTTCTGGCCCTTGCCACCTCTGCATGAGAAAAATCGTCCCGGTTGGTCATGTCTGAACTGCCCCATGAATCTTCTGGAGGAACTGTACCCTGAGCTATACGCCCCTCTGGGTCTAAAGTTGGGGCCACGAAAAAAATTCCTCTTAGACCCCACCTGTTGCAAGTTCTTTTGCTTTGATTTGTCATTGGCATCCGCCAAGACCTTCTCAAGACACATGCCAAATAACTTAAAGCCCCTGTATGGGGTGGCAGTGAGGAGGTTCTTTGCTGTAGCATCCCCATCCCATGACCTGAGCCAAAGCTTGCGCCTGGATGACACGGAGCTAGCCATGGATCTGGCAGCCCATGTCATGGAGTCCATAGTTGCATTGGCTAGAAAAGCGGATGTTAAGTTGATCCGTGCTGACAAGACCTGTGCCCTTCTGTCTGAAATGCTCGGGTCCTGGGCCTCCTGTAACCAGGCTAGAAGAGCCCTGGCCACACAGGAGGAGATCACGTTAATTCTCATTGCCGTGGATGAAAACTCTAGGCCTCTGCGCAGAGCATTCTCCACGGCTCTATTGGTGGAGTCTTTAGGGTAACAGTCTCCCTCCGTAGGAAAAACGGTCTGCTTGGCTAGGAAGACTGCTGCTGCGTCGACCTTGGGATTTTTTAAGAGGGGTTCCTTCCTTCCAGACAGCGAGTACAGAGACGCCTGAGTTTTATTCATTCTCTGACTCTTTTCAGGGTGTTTCCATTTGTGTAATATCATCCTTTTGAAGGCCTTGTCTAACGGGAACCCTGCGTCCTTCCCATGGACTGAGGGGATATAGTTGCGTTCCTCCTCTTCCTGGGAATCAGAAGACACGTCCTTGGGGGGCTTCTCTATGAGCTGGAGCATCTTTGCCACCTGGGACATAAACTCCTCCTTATATTGCAAGGGAAACTGTCTGTCCCTGTCCTGCGACTCTTGGGATGGGCCCTGGGTGTCGAGGTCCTCCACATCTTCCCAGTCATGCTCCGAATCCGAAGCCAGCTCAGAGGTGACCTGGACTCAAGTTCTCTTTGGCTGTGTCTCATCTCCACTCTCCACCTCTGAGGACTGTGGAGATCTGAGGAGCCTATTTTGGTATGCCCCTAGAGGGCGCTTGTGCGCCTTAGCTTTCCTCTTGCGCGGGGCTTTTCCCTCTCTCACCTCTGCAGGGGAAGGGGTTAACTCCGCTCCCCCCAGTGTAGGACAGTCCCTTCTCGCCCCTGATCCTTGGGGGGTGACATCCTGGGGGAAGGGGCAGCCCCGACCCAGCACCCTGTGGCGGGGAAATGGGGAGTGGGTTACCTGGGGCCCCTCTGCTCTGTACCTCTGTGAGGCGCTCCAGCGCCAACAGGATCCTGTCCATTCTTGCCGCCATGCCGGGTGCCTCAAGCCTGTCGCCGTCCTGGGAGGGAGCCGCTTGTTGTAGTTTCCCCGCCCCTGCTCCGTTCATTGTGGTGGGGGGGCGGGGAGGCGGTTGGTAGATCTAGTCCCGGCATGGCCTGGCCCGACCCCGCTGAGCGGTGCCAGGGCCCTGAGTGGGGGGAGACTTTGCTGGTTCGTGACTCCGCGGCTATCAAGCTGCCGGGGTAGGCGGTGCCTCTTCTCCCCGGAGTCGAGCTGCTCCCCGGTTCCCGGGCACTTTGCGTGGCAACCTGGCGGGCACTAGCGCGAGCCTCCCTGTACGTGGAGAGGGAGGGTCGCCACCCTTCACGCCCCGCTAGACTCTTCTATTTTTCTTTTTTAAATTTTTTTGATGCCTTTCTCTGTGCAGGTCGGGAGAAGCCGCAAAACACCTCCGACGGCCGAAGGCAGAAGAAAAGACTGAATCAAAATGGCCGGGCAGCTCCACGCATGCGCAGAACGCTTTTCTTCTTCTGCCTCCTGACGGTCATCTACAGAGCTAACCAACGGATCGCTGACAGGAGACAGAGGGAGAATCAGCTGTACAGTGTAAATATGTAGGGCAAGACTCACTGTTAAGAAAGTGCACTTGGGGAAGAAACATGCTGTGTTTGGATTGCTTTGGGGGCTGGATCCTGTGGCCACTTGCCAGGGTCTGCCCACAGTGTTACACAGTGGCAATAATCCTCAGTCACCTTTGCTCTGGATTTATATCCCCATCCTGTCTAAATGGCTCTTCTGTTTGCTGGCAATCCCCCTTGCTTTGCCAAGGAAGTAGTTTCCTTAGGAGTTAACTCATCACATGCCAAATACTATCTGAGCTCTGTTCATACTCACAGTGTCAGGCAAGGTGAGTGGCACTCCAGGGGGAGGGTTGTGCGCAGAAGCCTGGATGGTGTTGAGCACGATGTATTCAAATCCGACCTTTCCCACGTTCCTCAGCGTGATCTCAGCCTCACTGACTTGGTCAAAGAGCTTAGGGAAGGAGGAGAGCACATGAGCCAAATGGCCAGGGTTCTGTTTCAGGTTTGACTCATAACCCAAGTGCAAGAGGGAAACAATACATTTAAAACTGATTAGAGGAAATAATTTTCTACACAGTGAGCAATTCATCTGTGGAGCTCAAAGGCCCAGAAATGGATATTTAAATGAGGACTTACAGAGTTGTTATTTTAATGTATTAGTTTACAATTTATCCTTCTAGAAAATAATTTTGATATTACGAGGCTGATTTACAATTTTCTGAGCAAAGTCACTTGAGTTTGCTCAGTTCTGCCAGTGGCAATTGATGGAGTCATTTTTACAATAAGCACAATTAAGACTGCTGTTGCTATCTCACTTCTAGTGCACCTGAGAACAGTAGATACCAGAAACAAGCAGAAATTCATGATGGGCAAACTCTAAGAAACTATGGGTGTTTTCAGACATGACATTGGGCATGGATTAATATGTGTCAAATGACATGCTTAAAAGGGGCCACAAGATGTTGGCCCAGGCTGTGGCAGCGCTTAGCCCAGGCTGTTCCCTGTGATCATCCAAGTGGAACAGCTTGGGCTAAGCACTGCCACGATCCATACAACAGATGCTGGACCGGGGTAAAGCGGGTCATCCCATTTGATGGCCCGCTCACACTTACCCCAGTCCGGGTCTGCAGTGCTTCCAGGCAGCCATGGGGGCCTCATAGGCTGCCGTGGCTGCCTGTCAGGGCAGGGGGCAGGCTGTTCTGAGCAGCGCAGGGACCAGGCCATGGAGACGCATGTCTGCGCATTGCACTGCCCTCTCCCTGCCCACTCCCCAGCTTGTCCACCATCATGTTTGTTCAACAGCCAGACAAATCCTGCCCGGAATGAGGGCCCTCACTCAGGGCAAGATTAGTGCGTGGTGGCACTCAGCGCTGTCATGTGTGAAAACACCCTATGATGCCCTATAAGAGCTGTGTGTATCCTGCATCCAGAGGTGACTGCCCATAGGGCTGTGAGGACACTTCAAGATATCCGAAGATAAGGGTGAGCAGTTGGCAAAGGACATGATGGTACCCAGGGATATGATCAATGAACAGAAGAGAGGGCAGAGCATCAGGCCCATTGAATGGACAGGGGCATAGAGATCTGGCCAGGTAAAGGTGTGTTGTACCTGCATCCCATAGTCAATCTCCTTTATGTCAAATGTGTAACTGACAAGTGAGGCCTCTCCACTCAGCAGGATCTCATAAGATGGGCCCCCCTCCACTTCACAGAGTGCCTTCACACGGGCAGAGACGTCGGCGTGGCCGTAGAAGGTGAATGAGACCTGCTGATTCTCATTTGGCTGCAGCACTCCATAGAGGGGTAAAATGTCAAACACCTTGGGGGTGGGAAGGAAGGAAGGAAGGGAAGCAGACAAAGTTAAACATCAGTAAGTGTAAGAATCAAGAGAAAACAACTTTAGAAACACTTCCTCATGAATATTTGCCTTTTAAGCCACTCTGCAGTGCATGCTGCATGACATTTGTTTGGAGATGGAGACAGGTAATTTTGAGGACATCTGAATTCTGCTCCTCAAGGAGGTGTAGCACAAATGGACATTTCTGCTCTCTGACTTATCTCAGCTCAAGAGACTCAAGGAGGATGTAGCCTCTGGTTGCTGAAGATGCAATATGCCAAAATTGGACACCCAAAGCAAGGGGTTCTCTCTAAAGAGGGCTCCACCTTTGGCTAATGGACATTCAAAGACACAGTTCCAGAGAGAGCACTGTGCAAGGCACACAGATTTAATACAGACTACTATTTACACTCCACACTCTGCTTTTCTCTTGTCTGCTATACTATACTGTATTAAAGTGACAAGACTGCAGGCACTAAGGGAATTGTTACTAACAATTAATTCACCATCTAAGGGATAGGGGATGAAGTTATAATGGTTGGTTAGTCTTTCTCAGACAACATTCTTGTTTAAATTATGATGAGTTTCACCTGAATAAAATCCCAATGGACACTGATTCAAAATGAAGGAAAACCCTTGGCTAACAACATAACTGGGTTTACAGTGCAGTGAGAGTCTTTTGAAGGAGCCACTGTTCTCCAGAAGGAGTTAAAGATTAAGATGACTCTGGAGGACTTAGTTTGAGTTAGTATGTGTTGTTGCAGTGATGACACTATTGTTCAGCAGGGTCATAGTGAGGGTTTGTGGGGCACCTATGTAATTGGGTGTGCCCATAAGCACTATTGAAAGTCATAAGTGACCCAGGGAACAAAGGAGAGGTTTGGCAAGGCTAAGGCCAATGCATCTGCCGCTTACTTCTTCCACCCCTGTCGTGAGTGGCTCCTCTGGTTCTACAAACCATAGTGACTCCTTCAACTCCGTCTGGCTCTGACTGGGAAAAACTTCTTCCATCTCTGTTTGGCTCTGGCTGGAAAAAACATCTTCCACTTCATCCTTGCTGGTTGCTAACACCTAGGAAATAAGCAGCACAGGTTGGCACCAGAATCTGCCTAGTTGGCCCCTTGTTCCAGCCTTTGCAAACCCCTACTGCCTCCGGGTTGGCTACCTGCCCAACATTATGGGCAGATCAATGCTCCATTCTGCATATGTTTGTGCCGTATGCTAGTGCTGAAACTGATTTTTGTGGATGGATCCATCTCCGGCAGATTTCCCCCACTCTGATCCATATCCATCAAAACAGAGAGGATGCAATCTGGTCCCTGTTTATATGGAGATCCAAATTGGTTTTTAGTGCTATTTTGCACATGTGCTCCATCTTTTGAGTATTGCACATGTGCAAAATGGCACCATCTTGCTGTTAGTGAGACTGAGCAGCAATGTGATGCCATTTTGCACATGCATAATACACAAAAAGACAGCTTTGCATTGATAAAATGCCACTATCTTGCTGTTCTGCTTGCCAAACAGCAGTCAGAACTGTGCACAGAGATCCACCATCAGTAAAAAAAATCTGTGGTGAATCTCTAAGCACCATTCCAAAAGTGAGGGGAATCTCCATGATGATGGCAGGGCTGATCCACTTCAGTCCTGCTCTTTGCCCATTCCTCAGTTTGACTCTGCCTCATCTGTACCTGGTCCTGTTCCTGTCTTGACATGCTTGAGCCTGCTCCTATTCTGATTCTGCCTGGACCTGATCCTGTCTCTGTTGCTACACAGACCCAATCTTGTATGAACCTGATCCTGCAGTTTACCCACATCCCAGATGACCTTAATGGCACTGCTTTGTCTTCCCCACTCCTCATAGCTTTGTCTCCAGCTGCAAAGTAGAAGGCACTGGATGGACTCCTATCACTCGGCACCTGCACAGGGTGCTCTGAGGCCCCCAGCTGCCCCCACCCCATGCTGAAGAAGAAAGCAGGTCTGTCTGGGTACCTCTTTTCCCACCCTCCACAACCCTCCAGGCAGGAGTTGGTGGTGAGGCAGCAGCGTTTCAAGGGGGTGAACAAGGCCTGCAATAGGGCTTCTTCCCCTCACCACTTCCTGATTGCTCCCCTGGTTGATCTCATTCAGCTCCCATTTTATTACACAAAATGGGAGCAAAGTTAAGTTAGCAATGATTGCTCTTCAAAATCCCACCCTTGGTGTATCAGCCAGTAGGTTACTACCCAAACTGTAAAGTAAAAAGGAAGGAAATAATCTAATTTAATTCTCCCAGAGCAGGCAGGTCACAAAGGGGGCGATGACTCTGACTAATGAAATCCATGCAGAAGGGGCAGAAATGTCTACCTTTATTTCTGAAGGATCATCTGCTTCTGGCAGTTCTTTGAAGAGCTTCTCCTCACCACCTGGATCTTTGGAGTCTGCCTCTCCATCTGCCTCCCTGGAGCTTCCAATGCAACATTGAGGTAGAAATATAATAAATAGAGCTGGCCAGATTAGTCTGCACAATTCTTTTCTTCCAAAAATAGTATTTTCAAAAATAGAACAAATTGCAAAAATAAATAAATTTGCTTGTGAAGAAATGTTTCAATTTTTTTAAAAAATTGGAATTTAAGTTTCATTTTTTTGGCAAAACTCATAAATGTTTAGGTTTTGGCAACCAAAATTTTTCTCAGGCTTTGAAGAAAATGAAAAATGTAGAGAAAGCTTTTTAAAAATGTCTCATTATACTCTTTAAACTTTCTTCTAAAGAACATGCCACCAGCCCTAAACACAAGGTAGGGCTGAAACCTGATCTCATTTTTTTCTTGAGTCTTGTCAAGTATCAAGCTTCTTGATGAGAATCGAGGAAAAAAAGAGAATCAAGAAAAACCCCAATCTTAACAATTCCTTGTCAAGGTTCTTTCCTTGATTAAAAAAAAAAAAAGACCTGCACATGCATAAAGAAAGGGCTGCCAGAGCTGTTCTTTGCATGCTTCCAAAATAGCGCTGGCACAGTGGTGGCTTCTAAGACTGGTGGGGGCGGTGGGCGCGGCCAATGGTATGTAGGGTCAATGGTACGCAGGGCCAAACAAATGGTAGGTGTGGTCAACCAGAATTTTGAAATTAATGTGGAATTTCCCCTTCTCCCCCCTCTTAAAATTAGAAAGCAGACACTTAGGGATCAGGGGCTGGGGGAGGAGGGAATTTCCAGTCTTATCAGGATGGAGGAAGGCAGAAAGCTCTTGTACTGATTTTTCCATGGTTCCCCACCTCTGATATAACACTTTCACTCAGTATCCTCCCTACAAGGTGAAAGCTCCAAGACTACTGAACAAGGGGAAAAAGTACATGGAAAAATCCCTAGATATAGATATTAGTTTTGTGTGTGTGTGTGTGTGTGTGTGTGTGTGCGCGTGCGCATATGTAGATAGATAGATAGATATTATATATATTAGGATTATAGGATAGGAATAGGAGTAATGCATAGCATATTGAAGTTTATTGATATAGATACTTAGATAGGCATATATTGCATACATACTATAGGTTATTAGGTTTAGGTTAGATTCTGCACATATATATTACATATTGGGTACTACTGCATCATAATGAGAAAGGGAGGAAGGAGTTCAGAGAAGTCTGGGGCAGGTGGTTGACGTAAATGGAAACGAAGCCTGAAAATAAAATCTGACTGTAAACTAGACTTTATATGACCAATATGCAGTGCCCATCCTCATGACTGAAGTAGATAGGCACTAGGCCTGAAACAAGCAATCACAGCAAATGCTGTTTCCACTGGGAACAGGTCACACGATGAGAAAACTGGGCAGTTTTTTCACTATTTTTTGCTAGTTGAACACAACATGAACTGAGCTGCTACCAACTATGCTTAGCAACTTATTATATACCAGCTAACCAACGCAAAAGTGCTGGAAACTGATGCAAAAGTGCCAGAAATTGACACAAATGGGCAGTCCCTAAAAGTCCTGAAAAATCCCAGACAGTACCGGAAAGTCCTGAAAAATCCAAAAAGTGCAAGGAAGTGATGGAAATGATAGAAAATTGCTGGCACCAATCTCAGAATGGTGGAATTGCTGACCAGTGGGGAAATACTGATGAACAGTTGTAAGGGCTCCCAAAAGGTAGCGATTTCCCAGTGGAAAGGGAAATACTCTTTCTGTTCTAGTAGGTACAGCTAGCAGTTGCTCTGGTAGTTCTTCTGGTAGAGCTGTGGAAAGGCATGCAACATCAAAGAATCCACCACACAAGAGGCTTTGGGTGATTTCAGACATTACGCGGTCCTGATTCACCACAGTGGATTCCCGGCGGGGGTGAACCGAACAACCACCCACCGTGGTCAATAAAAGCCCTGAACAGACATGAGGGGACTGGGACCACAGCAGGGAATCGGGCCGCCAGATCACGGCCCGGGACAGCGCAACAGACGTTACACCGATCCCGGGCCAGGCCGTGGTCAAAGCACCCGGAAGGCACCGGGGCAGCTTGTCCCGGCTGCTGCTGTGTGCCCTTTAAATCTCCCTCCCCGGCCTGTGTTGTTGCTGGTTGCCTGGCAGCAACGCTGCGTGCTTTATCCCTGGCTGGGAATCATTTCCTTTTATTCCGGCCAGTGGTTGCCGGCCAGATGTTACTTTTTGTTACTTTCGGGAATCTCGTTGACCATGCTTTCGGAGATGGTCCGGGGGGGAGCTCTGGAAGCGTGGTTGATTTTGACCCCATGTGGCTATTGACCGTGGTAAACATCTGGCGCCCACAAAACAGACGTTCAGGGCACTTTGGCCCTGCTGCAGGATTGACCGTGGTTCACTGTGGTTGAGCATGATCTCATAACGTCTGAAAATACTCATTGTTTATTGTATTTTATTGTTTCCCAAAGTAATCTTATAAATGCAAGAAATCACACCTTTAGCTTACCTGGTGTAAATGTGAACCCTTGACCTACCAGTCTACCAGAAGAACTATAGGAGAAACAATTAGCTGGAGTGTTTCAGCCAGCCAGCAAGGGAAGGGTTCTATATAGTGCCCAGAAAACTAGATAGTTGTAATGGTACTACAGCTGCAGTTGTGGTGTGGCTGGATAGCTAAACTTTGTGCTTGCTATACCAAGGATCATGGGTTCTAGTCCGCATTCTATTTCCTTTCTATTACCTTTTTAAAACAAAATAAACACTCTGCTCCTATTGACACTAATGGATGGTAGATGCAGTCTCAGTTGTGAAAGTAGGAGCTGCTCCTTCATTATTAAAAACAAAAGACAGAGGGGCTTTCTGCTCCCCTTCTGGAAGATTCTCTGATGTTTCAATGCAGTTTCTTTAACTATAGGCACCTTGAACCTCCAAGCTTTCCACTTCCTTTCCAAAACTCTACCAGGACAACTGCTAGCTGTGCCTATCTACTTTGTTCATGAGGATGGGCACTTTATGCTGGCCATATTAAGAGCTTAGTTAGTGCCTTGAAAGAGCCCTTCTGGTGTGGTTCAGCTGCTCTGCTTTGGGACAGTTGTACTAAAGGTTCTAGGCTGCCCTCTGCTTGCTCAAGCCCTTTTCTAACAGCTGGCTTATAAAATTAGAGGGCATTTACATGCACACATGTGTTTTTCCCCCATTTTAAACACAAACTGGGTACTCATCAGATCTTATGTGAATTCCTCAACCCACAAATGGCGAATGGGGTAGTGCATATTCAACACCTATTCTGGAGGAACTCATTTCAGCTCTAGGCTGAAGGTTACTGTACAAACCTCTCAGAATCACTGTTCTCATTCTCATGGTGTTCGGGAGGCACATGAGGTTCCTTCAGGACTTCCTGTTCATTTGCTGCTTCAGGTTCAGTGAAGGGCTTACGCTGCATGGGGTTGAACCTGGAAAACAAAATGGACTTTAGCACAACTGGAAAATCCCCACGCTGGAGGGGAACATTTCCAGTGCTCCAGGACCATAGCCAGGCTCTGACAGAAAAGGAGTGTGGGGCAAAGATTCCAGAGGCTGGGAAGTATTCTCTGTGTGCCATATTACTGTAAAGCAACAGATATCTCACTAAATGTGTTAACATATCTAACAAATTTGAAGACAGACAATGCACTGAGGTGGTGTCTAAGGCTGTGATCTGTAAGTTACTTACTCCGGAGTGGCTTCAATGAACTTCTCTGGAGTAAGCGGACTGTGGATCATGTTTTAGATGTCTGCTGTGTGTCCTGTTTCAACAGCAGCATGGGGATGTTAATTGCGCGTTGGGTTCAGATACAGGAAGCCCACAAAGCTACAGTCAATTGACTATGCACTAAAGCCAATTCCTTGGTCAAACTCCTTTGTTGTAAATAATAGCTCATTGGCGGAGGATGAAAGAGGGCGAGCTAGCTGAGCACCCTCCTCCTGCTCTCTCCTGTTGCAAGCCCCTTATGCTTCCACCAAAACCAAATTTCACTTGCTACAGGTGTTTTCAGACGAGACGACAGCCTGCATTAGCATCACCAGGTGGGTGTTCACCTCCCCATCTGAGTGTTCACCAGACGTTAGTTCATGCTCCCTCTCCCCCCCCAGCCCCCACTCACTTGCACACACTCCCCACTCACAGATTTGTCCAAGGACATCACAGGCCCATGCTAATGGACGCCCCCACATCCGCCTCCCATGTATCAGGTTTGCCTGCATCCCCGCCCGCATCCAGGTCTGCCAGCTCCATAGAGTCGTGCCTAGCTTGGCTGCTACAGAGTGAGGGGGGCAGCTGCAAGAGTCTTTGTTGCACCCCCACTCTCTCATCTTCCAGCTGCTCCTCAGTTCCGGCATTAACAACCAGGCTTGAATGAGAATGCCGGAGCTGAGGAGCAGCCAAGGAAAATGACATGGGGCTGTGAAGAACGTGATTGGGTCCCGAGATGAAAGCTGGAGAATGGGTATGGGACTGTAGCCCCTAGCTGGATCCCAGAAGTGAGGAACAGGATCAGGTCCTGAGATAAAAGCTGGAACCGGATAGAGACAAGAGGCGCACAGCAGCAGTGCCAGGCTGGGAGCTGAGAGGGTTCTCCTGATAAGGTACTGAGAGGACATGGGGGGTTAATTAAGGGGTGAGCTCTGACAGTGGTGCCAGGGAAGTGGCCGTTTAACACCTCCCTCCATCAGAGCCAGGGCTGGGGACAGGGAAAGCACTGAGTAGTGCCACCAGTGGCAGATACTGCAAGCACATATAATGCAGGCAGGGGGCTGCCTATTTATTAACTCTGAATGCTAAAACATGTGAATGGAGGGTAAGTAGGGGCTGCATGGGACCGAACACAGACTCCAGAGGACTAGTTGTCTCGTTTGAAAACACCTAACGTTTCCTGACTAACTGGTGCTTGACTTTATTTATTTATTTTACACATTTTTGCCCCACCCCTCCTGCCAAAGCTGCTCGGGGTGGCTACCAAGTATAAAAAATAAAAATAAAACAATACAGTCCATCAGGGGAATGTCAAAGAATAAATAAAGTCTTGAGGCTTATAATTTGCTACTTGAAAATGTTTGTAGAGCTCCTTCTACTCAGTTCCTCTATCCACTTACTGAGCACTTTGTAGGCTTTGAAGAGGCAATGGGCATGGGATCACTTTGCAGTCACTACTTCTAGCCTCAGGGAGATAATGGGGACAATGGGTGTTAACAAACAAGATGGTAGCCTATACCAGGTGGGTGTTCACCTGCCCATTTATTAGGGGTTTGCCCCGCGGGACCAACAGCCACCACTCATGGCGTGGTCCCAGAGCATGTACAGCCTGCTATGTGAGCGAATGTGGGCTAATGTGTGCCCACGTGTCTGCATCCTCATCCTGTCAATTAGGTTGCATGCAACCTGTGTGTGTACAGGTATGCCAGCACCATAGAGTTGTGGTCAAAAAGCCTAGGGAATTCCAAGAAGCAAACACATCTGGCCTTTCTTCTCACTCTCACTGGCACGCATATAACATCTGCCTTAAAAATCCACCACACCATTTTCAAACATGTGTTCTCCCAGCTCTTCCTGGGTGGCAGTATGTGCCCAATGCTTGCATTTTCCCAGCCATTGCATTCTATGCAATGACTTGCAGAAGATTACCACCTCCAGGGCCATGGATCAAACTGACAGCCAGGCAACATACAGCACTGCTACCACCACAGTCCAATCTCAGTCGCTCACTGCCTACCAATCCACCTGCCAATGCTGCATTCCCTGGACCAAGTTATAGGAGACCAAGGCCTTCATCACTCTATGAGGGGAGCAAAAGGTCCAACATGCCCTGGTGAAGTGCTACAGTAACAAGGCGGTGTTCCAAGAAATCTCAGCCCAAATGAACCAATGAACTGCTACACTTGGGACATGAACCAATGTCATCAGTGGAACAAGGACTTGAGGAACAGATACAAAGAAATCAGGACAACAAATTTTGCCTCCAGAGGAAAACACAGTGAAACACAGGAAACATTTTTAAAGCCTTTATTGATATCACAAAAAGGTCATTTAAAACAGTTCACTTGTTTTAGTGAAACAAAACAGGTCACTTTAAACTGAAAACAGTTTGCTTGTTAAACTGTAATAGATACTGGGTGTTGGGGCTAGAGTTGCAGCTGATGTACCGGCAGAGGGGTTACAGAATCTCTCCGGCTATGTGCTGCTCCGCTTGCTTCAGCTAGCCCCGGAACAGGAACACTGACTCACAGGAGCTAAGTGGTTGGGGGTTCCCCAATGTGGCCCCACTGGTTTCAGAGATGTTATGGAGAACACATGTGGAGTTAGAAGTGACGTGGTCTCCAGCTAGAAATAAATTCTGGCTACAGTTGATCTCCAGCATTTCTTTAAAAGACTGAAACAACACAGGCTTTAAAAGCCTCTCCACAACACAGCAGGTGGTGCTGAGCTGCTAGTTAAAGCACCTTTGCTCCAGGGTGTAGGCACCGACATTGTATGCCTTCATGAGCCAGAGCTTCAGTGGGTAGGTAGGATCCCTGAGAATGACAGGCCTCATGAGCACCCCTTCAATGCATGTTTCAGTGACGGGTCCAAAGTCTCTGGTATACATGCGACCAAAGAAGGGGGACTGTTGGAAGATGCAGGTGTTGTGGTTCTTCCCAGACCACCCAGCCAGCACATCCACATAGCGAGCTGGCTGTAGATGGTGGCACATGGTTGCTGTCCTGCCTACATAAATATACACAGTCGCCTTTATTAGATACCAATTTCCACATGCAGGGTCTGTTCCTGCTGTAAGTCTTCATCCCAGGCTACTATCCTGAGTGTAGGAATCTGGCTTCCACCTCCCCAACAGCCAGTCCAAGACATGGTGGTGACCCACTAAAGCCTGGAGAACCATGAAGAAACCCCCACTCCAGTTCAGGTACTCATCTTTGCTACGGGGTGGGCAGATGATGGTGATATGGCTCCCATCGATTGCCCCTATACAATTCGGGAACTCCTCCTGCTGAAAACCCTCTATTACCTCTGCGAGGCCAGCCAACTGCACCACCCGGTCCAGCAGGACTTCCACAGTTGACATGCAAACCTCCACAAGTATGGTGCCAACCGTAGAGTTTCCAATGCCAAATTGCTGGGTGACAGTGGCAGAAGTCTGGAGTGGAAAGTGTAACAGGGAAAACAGGGCCAACAGAAGTGTGGAGGTGCACTTTTCAGACAAGGAGCAAGAAGGTGCCGACACTAAATAAAGACAGGCACTCATACTTACTGGAGGATCACACCTGGGGTGGCACTATAACTAGAAGGTGCTGAGCAGCTGAAGGACAGCACCTAACAAGTCAAGAAGCAGCTTGGAAAGCTATTATTAATTATTATTATTATAAGCATTTATATAGCGCCAGCGATGTACCTGGCGCTTTACAAAAAATAAGATAATAAAAATGGCTGCTTTCAGTTCAGCTGGGGGCCAAGAGTGAGAAGCTCAGAAGTGGCTCTGAAAGCATAGAGAGAAGTGGAGCAACGGAAACAAGGGAGCTGCTAGCTCGTGAAGCTTCCTAACAAGGTCTGGATGCAAGATCCTAGACATTGCTGTATGCTAAGATGGCATGCATACAATCAGATTGGACCTTTCTATAGTTTAAGACCCAGAGGAGCTTGGTGACTTAAAGGACTATGGAAACCGTCTGAGGCCTGTGAAGCTAACAGGCTGGCTAAGAGTCTGTGGTGGCTTGGACTGGCTGTTGGAGAGGTGGAGGCCTGATTGCTACACTCAGGATACTGGCCTAGGGTGAAGACTTACAGCAGGATCAGACCCTGCACATGAAACTTGGTATCTAACGGTCTGTCAAGAAGATAACTTAATAGAGAGGACTGTGTATATTTATGTAGGCAGGACAGCAAAGCTAATTCCCTACGGGCTCTCCAGTGACCCCTGCAGGGTTGGAAGAGCATGGTCCACACTTACAGTGAGCTTCCAGATGGTGATGGCAACAGGCTTCTCCACAGGGATGGGTGACCACATCACTGCTCTGTTTTTTCCAGTCGGGACCTGAGGAGCTTGGTTATCTGCAAGACGAAGTGACAAGGCATCTTGAAGTCTGAGACCTACTCAGCATCTCCCCATGAGTACAGCAGGTTCCCTCACCAGTCTGTGCTTTTCTCCTTCACCCAGACAAGGCTCTCAGTGGGTACAGCCCTGCGCATGGCGTTGGTGATTTAAGTCGTGTCTCCTGACAGGTACGTCTCTGTCTGTATCAGGTGCCCTTGCACAGCTTCAATCCTCCTCAGCATGGTTTGGTGTTGCCAGAAGTAGGCAAGTCCATGGCGCCAAAGAAGGCGCTGCCTCTGCAATGTGGTATGCCCCACTATCTTGCCCAGAGATTGAGAGACAGTCTTTTTGTGCCCTGACATAATGTCAAGCCAATGACTGCAGTAGGCTTGAATCTGTAGGATCACTCGCAGTGCAGATTCTGCTCAGCAGCGGAAGGTAAGGCCTGGAGAGCAATAATGACCACAAGGAAGTTCTCCACATGGACTTCCATAAGTACATAAGAAGTGCCATACTGGGTCAGACCAACGGTCCATCGAGCCCAGCGTCCTGTCTCCAACAATGACCAGTCACAGGGGCCTGGGAGAAGCACCCAACAGGTCACCATGCTATCCATTCCCTGTGGGTCATCCCCAGGCTCCCAACAGTAAAGGGTTTTGTTCCCCAATCTTATCTGGCTAATGGCTGCTAATGGAACTACCTTCAAGAAACTTGTCCAAACCTCTTTTAAACTCAGCTGTACTGCTGGCCTTGACCACCTCCCCTGGCAGTAAATTCCACAACCGAATTGTACGCTGAGTGAAAAAATACTTTCTTTTGTCTGTTTTTACTCTGCCACCTGTGAGTGTCATGGAGTGTCCCCTAGTTTTAGTACTAGTTGAGAGGGTAAATAACCGTTCCCTGTTTACAAGTTCCACGCCACTCATAATTTTATAGACCTCTATCCTATCTCCTCTCAGTCATCTCTTCTCCAAGCTGAAGAGCCCCAACCTATCAAGCCTCTCCTCATACAGGTGCTATTCCATACCCTGGATCATTTTTGTTGCCCTTCTCTGTACCTTTTCTAGTTCCGCTATGTCTTTTTTGAGATGTGGCGACCAGAATTGCACACAATATTCAAGGTGCGGTTGCACCATTGATTTATATAGAGGCATTATGACATCCTGTTTTATTTTCTATTCCCTTGCAAATAATTCCTAACATTCTATTTGCTTTTTTGACTGCTGCTGCGCACTGAGCTGAGGATTTCAGTGTATTATCCACATCACTCCCAGGCCCTTTTTACACAGATGCTCTAACACCCATAAAATGGGTGTTACATTTTATTATACATGTTGCAGGACACCACTGCA
>QEPC01006776.1:1631867-1652657 GCA_003113815.1 Sphenodon punctatus | reverse complement strand
CCACTTTCGGTGGGTGTTGGTGAGTGTTTGCTCCCAGCCAACATCCATATCCACCCACCCCCACCCACGGAGCGATGGACGCCACTGCCGGTTGCTCCGTGGGTGTGTGTGGGTGGAGATGGGTGTTGGCCGGGAGCACACACTCACTAACACCCACTGAACATGGTGTTTACACAGACGCCCCCACCCATCTCCACTCAGGGAAATGCTCCCCACCCACTGGCCAACACCCATCTCCACCCAGAGGAACTGGGTGGAGGCATCGTGTGTGCACAGGGTCCATGGTGATTGGCTGCAGTGGTGCCCTGCAACATGTATAATAAAATGTAACACCCATTTTATGGATGTTAGAGCGTCTGTGTAAAAAGGGCCCCAGCTCCTTTTCCTGAGTGGGAACTCCTAGCTTAGTACCCAGCACTGTGTACTTATAATTTGGATTATTTTTCCCAATGTGCATCACTCTGCACTTGTCCACATTAACTCTCATCTGCCATTTAGATGCCCAGGCACACAGTCTTGTAAGATCTTGCTGCAGCTCCTCACAGTCTGCTCGTGTTCTGACTACTCTGAATAACTTGGTGTTGTCTGCAAATTTGATCACCTCACTCTTAACATCCTTTTCCAGATCATTAATGAATACATTGAAAAGAACTGGTCCCAGTACAGATCCTTGGGGCACACCACTTTTTACATCCCTCCATTGTGAAAACTGGCCATGTAGTCCCACTCTTTGCTTCTTATCCTTTAACCAGCTACCAATCAATAGCAAAACACTACCTCCTATCCCGTGGCTTTTTAATTTTACAAACTGGCTACGGGGTAAAAACGTTTCACCAAATTTCTGCTTTGTGTTGATGCACGTGCACTGTCAATCCAGGTGGAAATTAAATTGCATAGACATTCCTGTCGCAAGGACATCAGTGCACAAGCAAACTCATCTACAAAATACTGCAGATTTGAGCACCACAGAAGCGTGCAATTTTTTAATTGTGGTGGTGGGGAACTGCTGCATGTTAATAGAGAGAAGGCTGGGGGAACTGCAAGGCACTCAGAATGTGCTCAGAATGTATGTGAGAGCAGGGCCAGGATTCTATTGCTCATTGCTTGAAAGTTACTCATAATTTCTTATCTCTCTTGTTTCAAATGAGCTCGAGGAGTCATAATGCCACAGAAACTCATTGCAGCAGGTTGACTGCCCTGCAAAGCAAAATGGATTTCAAATGTGAGTGCTGTGGCTGGCAGGGTACCCATGGCTGAGAAATTGGGGGGTCATGGATACACTGGCCTTTGCTGACATTTGGACAAATTCTGCAGAGTGGAACAGTGCGAGCCAAGAACTAAGAGAGTGGTATCCAAGAGACAGCGAGTCTTTCCTTGAGGTTTGTGCAATGCCACAAGTAAGGCTGTCAATAACAGAGTCTGGACCATTGTTTCTCATCACTGCCCTGATGACAGCGAGAGGATACCCAAGGGGCCACCATGAGTGCCTCAATTGGGTCAAAGAGAAGAATATCTTCGGGGAAGGTACAGGGAATGTGAACTGACAGAAGGGCAGCTTCTTGATGTATACAAGGTTTGGACACTCAAAGAAATGCAGAAAACCCTTGCAAGTGAGGATGTTTTCCACCTGCACTGTATGGTGATGCAGAAGATGATAGAGAGGGGGTATAAGACGCATGTTTGACTGCAGGTTTTATGTGAACTGAGAGGGGTTTTCAAGACTGTGGAGTGCGAGACCCTGATAAAACTGTGCGCTACTTCCTGCCAGTGTATTGCTGTGAGTTGTGGATGTGAGAAACCGGGTGACAACATACAAAGACCAATTCCTTTTGATTAAAATTTTTACTTTTGTTTTTAGTTTTCACTATAGGCATGCAGTAAGGTATGTAGTTTGCACTTAAACTCAGTGTTATGTGAATAGAACCTGTTAATTACAGTTGCCAAGTGCCGGCACTCAGAAATCAGGTATGAACTGCCAGGGGTAGACAGGGATAGCAGGCACTGGACCCCATTCCCAGAGTAATTAATTTATTTATTAATTATTATTATTATTATTATATTCACTTGTACCCCATCACCATCCTGCCTCTGGCAGCTTGGGGTAGCTCACATACAGATATAAATACAATAACAATAAAAACCACATCAAACAGTCATATAAAAACAACAATATAAAAATACAATAAAACAAGGCAGAATGTGAAAAAAAATAAACGCCACTCACCCCCAAAACTTCCCCTTACTCCTCCCCTCCACCAAACGCCTGGCGGAAGAGCCATGTCTTGCACTGACAGCGAAAGGCCATGAGAGTCAGGTTGAGGCGGATACTCACTGGGAGGGAGTTCCACAACATCTGTGTGACTGCTGAGAACACCCACCTGTCAGTCCCACTCAACGATACCGAAGGACCTCCAGGAGGGCACCTCCCGACAACTACAAGGACCGCCTCGGGTCCTGGGAAGTGAGGCAATTTTTCAGGTATCTAGGGCCCAGGCCGTTTAGGGCTTTATAGGGTTAAGACCAGCAGCCTGAATTGGCCTCGAAAGACTATAGGCAGCCAGTGCAGAGCCCGGATCACAGGTGTAATGTGGTCCCGGTGACCCATTCCCGTAAGGAGACAAGCCGCCACATTCTGCACCTGCTGCAGTCTCTGAAAGGTCACCATGGGCAGCCCCACGTTACAGTAATCCGGCCTCAAGGTGACAAACGCATGGATGACAGTGTGTCAGGGTCCGCTCCCGCGGCCCCCAATGCCGCCCACAAAGAACCCCCGAGCAGTCGCACTCACCTCTGGGCGTGGCAGCAGAGCAGCCAGCCCCCTCTGCCAGCAGAGACATGGACTCAGCAGTTGCTGAGCAACCATGACAGCGGGGAATGCCGGCACCAGGCCCCGACGCCACACAAAGCACGGGGGCAGGGCCACAAGCGCCGCGCCGTTCAGCACGGCTCCAAGCACGCACTGGGGACGGGGCTTCCCCTTCAAATGCTGGCGCTGTGAAGCACACAGCGTCGGTGATCTGTGAGACTGCCACACCCCCCACACCCCCGTGCTGCGAAAGAGGAGAGAGAGACAGAAACGTGGAGTTTGGAGCCTGGAGAGTAACTTCCATTTCCCCCCCTCCTTTCCCTTCGGGTGACTGTGTGGCGTACTTCTTGGATTGAGTGTGAGTGTTCCTGCTTCCCCGTTTCCCCCTGTTTCAGTGAGGGTGAGTGAGACCTTGGTGTGGGTGGAGGGTGAGGGGTGTAAGTCAGCCTTTCCCCCCTCCTGGGGCCACCTGCTCCTTCCCTTTCCGCTGTACGAGTGAGCCTTCTCCTAACCCCTGAACCTGGGACCCCTTCCCTTCTCTCTTTCACCCCGTGCACCAGCCTTTCTTCCCTGCGGGGTGATTGGGGTGTGTGTGCGATGGGTGGTGGGAGAGGAGGAGTGCCCCAGCATAGTGACCTGGTGCCCTATAATGATATAGGCCTAATCCCTTGTGGATTTAAAGGGCCAACTACTATCCTGACGGACTTTCTCCAACCTTCGAGTCAGTCCGGGGAGCTGTGCTGGGCCCTCACATCCCAGGGTGTGTGCCTGGGGGTTTGGAAGTGCCCAGGTCCGGGCTTGGGGTATCCCATCCCTGTCTACCCCCTCTCCCGTGACACAGTGGTGAGGTCAGAGTCAGACAAACAGGCAGAGCCGCCTCACTAGATGTATTGTTGGCAGAAGACACTCCTGGCCTCAGCTACCACCTGGACATCCAGGCGCAGCTGCAAGTCCAGGAGCACCCCAGGTTCCACGTGAGGTACTAACATTGAACCCCGTCAATGACAGGGGACACCTACTCCCCCAGATCATCAACCTAGCCAATGAGCATCACCTCTGTCTTGTCAGGATTCAGCTTCAGTCGGCTAGTCCTTATCCAATCCCCCACAGCAGCCAAGCACTGAGACTGCAGGGCCTGGGTCGGATGAAAAGGAGAGGTACAGCTGAGTATCATCAGCATATAGATAACAACGTACCCCCCTCCCCCCACACACACATACGAACAACCTCCCTCAGTGGCTGCCACGTACACATTTGAACAAGAGGGGGGACATAATGGAACCCTGTGGGACCCCACAGGGAGGCCCTTGGTGGATGAAGTGTGCTCCCCCAGGACTACACACTGAGATTGTCCAGCAACGGAACCATTGCAATATTGTTCTGTCCACTCCAGCCAGGTCCCGCAGGTGGGTCACCACCACCTCATGATTCACTGTGTCAAAAACTGCTGAGAGGTCGAGCAGAACCAACAGGGCCGAACGTCCCCTGTCAAGCTCCACTTGCAAGTTATCGACCAAGGCCACAAGTGCAGTGTCAGTGCCATAACCTGGGCTAAAACCAGACTGCAAGGGATCAAGAAAACCAATGCAGTCTAGATATGCCTGCAACTGATGAGCCACTACCTGCTGAATAAGCTTCCTTAAAAAGGGGAGGTTAGAGACAGGCCAATAGCTTGCTGGGGAGTCAATGTCCAAAGATGGTTTTTTGAGGAGCAACCGGACCACTGCCTCCTTAAGGGAGTCCAGCAGCCTGCCCTCCCCAAGAAAGAGACATTGACAACCCCGGCCGGCAACAGCCCCACCGTCTCCCCACTGGCCTTACCCAGCCAGGACGGGCCAGGGTCAAGTTCACACATTGTGGCCCGAACAGAGCCAAGCACATCTCCCACATCAGCAGGCATCATCAACTGAAACTGATCCCACAAAAAAGAACCAGACAGGGTATTTCCTACCTCTGGCCCTGATACTGTTTCTAAAAGGGCGGCATCAAAGTCGTGTTCAATCTGAGTGACTTTATTCACGAAATACGTAATAAACATGTAACAACGGGCCCTGGAAGACTCCAGGTCCAGGTGGAGACAGGCTGGACTGACTAGACCCACCTGGATAAGCTACACTGAACACGACTTTGCGGCCATTATGATGCAAGCAAAAAAACCTTTTTCTGCTTCCCACACAGCCACAACATAGCGCTTCAACCACAGCCTAAGCTGCAATCGGTTGTCTTCTGCATGAGTACTGTGCCACCGCCACTCCAACCACCTCCCTTCGTGCTTCAGCCACCTGAGAGCCTCCATAAATCTCTGGTGCTGAAACGCTGGGAGTGGATGCCTGGGAGCCACCCAATCAATAGCCCCCATTAGCCATTCATTCCAAAGGGCCATGAGGGCATCGATGGAGCGGTTGCTGAGGTCTGTGGGCAAATCCCCTAGAGCCATCTGGAATCCAACAGGTTCCATCAGCCTCCAAGGGTGTACCATCCTAATTGGTCCCGCACCCCCCTGGTCAGGCAGGCGTGCAGGGAGAGAAGCCCACAGGAGGTAATGGTTCAACCACGACAAGGGCAAACTAGCAACATCCCCCACCATAAGACCCCCTGCCTCACAGTTGGTGCAGAACACGAGTCCAGGGTATGTCCTCCCTCATGTGTCGGGCTAGTCACCACCTGGGACAGGCCCATGGTTGCCATGGTGGCCATGAACTCCAACTTAGCTCCATGCAACCGGGCCTCGGTGTGGATGTTGAAATCCCCCAGGACAATAAGCCTCGGGGACCACAAGACCAACCCTTAGAGAGGATAGGGATGCCACTGGGCAGTGGGGTGCACGGTACACCAGTAGAATCCCAAATCTGTCCCAGGCCAAATCAATCATGAGGTAGAGGCCCTCCATTCCCAGCTCAGTCTGCACCGAAAACCTCAGAACAAGCAATCTTTTCCCCAAAACAATTGCTACCCCCCCCATCATTCCGGTCTAGGCTGATGCTGAACAGAATACCCAGTTGGAATGAGGTCAGCCAAAATCGGCCTGACCCATGTCCAGTCAGGTCTCCGTGATGCAGACATGGTCGGCAGCCAAATCCGAGATCAGATCATGGATAACAGATGATTTACTGGCTACCGACCTAGAATTCAGCAGCATCAGTGAAAGATCAGAGGCCCCATGTACCCCAGCCTCCTGGCCACCTGAGCCAGGGGGAGGCATGAGAGGGATCGGCACCAAGCACCAATCTCTCCCCTCATTTTTATTTTATTTATTTATACAAAAATTTCTATCCTGACCCCTCCTGCTCTGGCAGCTTGGCGCAGCTTACAGTAAAATAATCAACTTAGCAGTATAAAAATAAATATCAATAAATATACAATATAAAATCAATATACATAAAAGGCCAGAGTCCAAAAAAATAATATCCCAACCCCCCACCCCATTTTCCATCTCACCCACCAAAAGCAAAATTGATAGGTCTTACACTGGCGCCCAAAGGAGGGAAGATTCAGGGACAAACAGACCTTTACTGGGAGTGAGTTCCACAGCCGCAGTGCTACAACTGAGAATGCCCTCTCCAACATCATCCCCCGTTGTACATGGGGGGCTTTAAGAAGGGTGCCCCTGGTCGACCGAAAAGCTGATTCAGAACCCAGGGCGTGAGGCGATCCCGCAGGTAGGTGGGGCCCAGACCGTTTAGGGTTTTATAGGTAAGAACCAACACCTTGAATCAGGCCCAGAAGACTACAGGCAGCCAGTGTAGTGAGCAAATCACAGGTGTTATATGTTCATGGCATCCTGCCCCCATAAGGAGATGGGACGCTGCATTCTGCACCATCTGCAGTCTCTGAACTGTCACCAAGGGTAGCCCCACGTAAAGCGTGTTACAATAGTCCAGTCTTGAGATGATGAAGGCATGGATAATGGTGGCCAGGTCAGAGTCTGAAATATATGGATGAAGCCACTGTACCATATTTAACTGGCAGACAGCACTCCTTGCTACAGCCACCACCTGGACATCCAGGCGGAGCTGCGAATCGAGGAGCACCCCCAGACTACGAACCTGAGAAAGCAGGGAGGGATGACAGTGTCACCCACGAGGACCATAGTTCCCATGACGACCCCGATTGCCATGCCCCCGCCCCCAGCGGCTCCTCCACCAGGGCAGTGGCAGGGGATACCCACCCTCCTGTCTCACAGTGGGTACTCCCTCCCAGCCCTCATACCCCCCTCTTACTGGGGGGAGGTACCCGCCATACCTTCCAGAGCCCATCCAGCTGCTCTCACTAGTCATGGACCCGTCCACCCCCAATCACTACCAACCCCAATAAAAAAAGGAAACCCCTATCCCCCTCTCCCAAATTCTCCCTCCCTAGAAAATTAATCTCCACCAAAATACACACTCTAGCCCTGTTAACAACAATATCCTGGAAGAAACAGTTGGGGCAGCTTCTTCCTAGGCTGCGGTTGTGAGTCATGGCAGGGGGTGGGATACCGAGAAGGGGGGTTGGTGGGTGAAACAGGGCAGTGAGGGCAGGTCATGTTAAACCTGTTTGTAGAGGGGCTGATTGGGGGCTGCCCGAATGCACATGAAATACATGCAAGGGGCTGCCCATTTATTTGGCTCTACATGCTAAACCTGTGAGTGGGGGCTGCATGGACTGAACTTGGGACTCCAGTGGGCTACTGACTCATTTGCTAACACCCAATGTATGTATGCTGGTAGCATACATCAGGGGTGGAGACCTAGGCATGGGGGCCAAATGATGCCCACAGCAAGTTTTTATGTGGCCCCTTTCCACTTCCTAGTTCTGGTCCTTGGATCCAGTTCTTACCTCCAATCACTGAAAATCTGAGTTCAAGGGAAGGGAGCCAAGATGAGGTAATGAAAACAAGGTTAAAAGACAGTTCTATGGCACAGATCCATGAACTGGGGCCCTCCTTTCCTTGAGTGCATCTCTTTAGTAACCCCACACTGTGCGGCCCTTGGAGCTTGTGCAAGCTTTCAAAGTAGTCCCTGGGAGGGAAAAGGTTCCCCACCCCTGGCATACACGCACCTAAGCATGTGGCCCCTTTAAGAAGGGGGCTGAGTGGGCCAGCTGGCAGGCTGCGCACATGCATGGGTCTGGGGAAACCAGCCCATGGCAAGAAGACAGCCTGGGTTGGACACTAGCCCTGAAAGGGTGAATAGCCAAGCTAGAGCCAGGGAGCATGCCCAGTGGAGGCTTCAGAGCCGTTTGGAGCTCTAAGTGCTGGGGCATGCTCAGTACAGCTCTGTAACCCTCTCTGATCTCTGATGTTCAGCGGGGAACAGATGAACTGAGCATGCTCGGGGCCTATAAAGGGTATAGGCTCAGTTGAGAGAGGGGCAGCGTAGGCACAGGAGTTAGGGATGTGAGCTCCCTACTCCTGGACAGTAACCTTGGTAAAGGGCCTGTTTAGAGCAGAGGGCCCATGCCTAAAAAAAGGGCTAATGTGGAGACATAGAGAAGGGCTTTTTGGGTCAAGCCCTAGACACAGAGACAGTGTGTGCTCATATTTTATTTTTATTTTATTTATATAAAAATTTTATCCCGCCCCTCCTGCCCACAGGGCAGCCCGAGGCGGCGGACAATATAAAACAATTAAAAATTCACCAATATGCACAGAAAAGAAAAGAAACCCTCCCACTCCACCCCACTCCCCCTCCCCCTCCTAAAAAGCCTGGCAGAACAGCCAGGACTTACATAAATGCCAAAATAATGGGAGAGTGGGGGACAACCGAACCTCCTCTGGGAGCGAATTCCACAGCACAGGGGCAGCCACCGAAAAAGATCTAGCATCAGTGGTCACCCACCTCTCCCAGGGAACCTCCAAAAATGCTCCCACAGATGATTTCAAGGATCACACAGGCACATGGGGAGTGAGGCGGTCCCGCAGATAGGCAGGGCCCAGGCTGTGAAGGGCTTTAAAGGTTAAAACCAGCACCTTGAACCTGGCCCAGTGCTTTATAGGCAGCCAGTGCAGAGCCCAGGTGTCATGTGCTCCCTGCGGCCTGCCCCCGTAAGGAGATGGGCAGTGGCATTCTGCACCAGCTGCAGCCTCCAGACCAGCTTCTCGGGCAGCCCCACGTAGAGCGCATTGCAGTAATCCAGTCTCGAGGTGATGAAGGCATGGATGACAGTGGCGAGGTCAGAGTCTGAAAGATATGGCTGAAGCCGCTGGACAAGATGTAACTGCTGAAATGCACTGCCCGCCACAGCTACAACCTGAGATTCCAGGCTGAGCCGTGAATTAAGGAGCACACCCAGACTCCGCACTTAAGAGATCATGGGAGGGCGAACCCCCCCAACAAGAGGAGATTCAACCACCCCCAGGCCCCCCAAGCCCTTGTCCACCAACATCACCACTGTCTTGTCAGGATTCAGCTGCAGATGGCTCAATCTTATCCAAGCCCCCACAGCTGACAGGCACTGGAAAAATAGGGAGACTGCATGACCTGGGTCGATGGAAAAGGAGCAGTAGAGCTGAGTGTCATCAGCATACTGATGACACTGCATGTCCTGAAACTTTCTCATGATCTTCCCGTAATGGCTGCATATAGATGTTAAACAAGAGGGGGGACAGAATGGCACCCTGCGGGACTCCACACGAGGTCCCAGGGGGAAGACATACACTCCCCAAAGACCACCCGGTGAGTTCTCCCAGCCAGGAACGAATGAAACCAGTCCAAGACCGTTCCGCCAATCCCTGCACGGTCCCGCAGGTGAGTCACCAACATCTCATGATCGACTGTGTCGAATGCAGCTGAAAGGTCTAGCAGGACTAGTAAGGTCTGAGTGACGACCCTGGTCCAATGCCAAATGGAGATCGTCAACCACGGTCTCCGTAACATACCCAGGCCGAAAACCAGACTGAAAGGGATCAAGGAAACCGGTGCGGTCCAGATGTTCCTGGAGCTTCTGTGCCACAGCCCGTTCAATAACCTTGCCTAAAAATCCATATGGTGGCGTAGGTCCTGGCTGTGAGGGATGGTAGGAAGCCAAGGGTGGGCCCCTACAGGGGAACCCCACAGAGTGTACCCCCCTACTTGGGGGTTACAGTCAAGTTTGAAGGCTGAATGGGCATGGCAGGGGGGTTAGCTAATTCCCCTAGTGATACCCCAGCACCCTTGTGTGGCCCTGGGAAGACCCCCTACTACAGTCTGATGGCACCCTACCCTCCAGAGGAAGGCATTTATAACCCTAGCCAGCAATGGCCTTAGCATCTCCCACCTGGAAGGGTGGGGATTTGTACTTCCACAATCAGTTGCCTTCACTGCCCCAAGCGTCTCCCCCCACATCAGTGGATGATAACGATTGAAACAGATCCAAATAAACAGGACAAAACTGAGCTTCCATAACCTCAAACTCTGATTCTGCAGGTAAAATTGTAGCACCCAATTTGTGATGAATACAAGCGATTTTGTCTGCAAAGTAATATAAATGTCAGAGCTGGCATTAGATGACTCCATTTCTGGACAGAGGCAAACCGGACTAACCAGGCCCCTTACCACCCAGAACAGCTCCGCTGGACGAGACTTTGCAGACACTATGATTGTGGAGAAGAAAGCTTTCTTTGCTGCCATCACAGCCACGGCATAGTCCTTTAAAAATAATCTATGCCACAATTAGTCAGTTTCAGTGTGAGTTGGTTGCCACCTGCATTCTAACCACCTACCTTCTCGTTTCAGCCACCTCAGGACCTCTGTAAACCAGAGGGACCTGTGCTGTCCCAGCAGAGGGTGCAGACATCTGGGTGCAACCATGTCAATGACCATGGTCAAGATGTTATTCCATAAAACGACCAGGTCATCGACACAGTAACCACCAAGATCAGTAGGTAAATCCGCCAGGGAGTTCTGGAAACTAATTGGATCCATTAGTCTCTGAGAGAGGACCATCCTAATTGGTCCACCACAACTCCGACGAGGACATAGAAGGGTGGGGATCTGTGCCTTCAGAAGGTAATGATATGACCATGACAACTGTGTCATAACAACACTCCTGCTAATCGGAGCCCCCGTTTCCAGGCTGGAGCAAAACATCAAAACCAACATGTGTCCTGCCTCATGTGTTGGGCGAGATATTACCTGAGATAGGCTCATCGTTGTCATGGCGGCCACAAATTCCTGTTCTTCCCTGGAAAGACTGGCCTCAGCGTGCATGTTGAAATCACCTCAGACAACAAGTTTGGGTGATTCCAACACCACCTCTGTGATGAACTCGGCTAGAGCAGTCAGGGAGTCAGCTGTGTAGCAGAAGGGTCTTTGAGGTCCCTTCTGGCCTTGTGACTTTATGACTCTATGAGTGAGGTAACCTATAACCATGACTACACAAGGAAAACTGCTTAAAGAAGGATCTCAGGATTTTTAGAGACCAGACTCTTGAACATGAATCTTGAACATTTGGAGTTGGCTAGGTCAGAACTCGGTCATTTGCAACTTCACACACAGTCAGACCTCCTCTAGCTGGTGATCACCAGGAGTAGCAGCTAAAAGAGATAATCCCCCACCAAGCTCTTGGTCCACCTGGAATATTTTGCCAGCAGCAAGCATAACAGCGGGTGTTATGAACAACAGACCCCGCTTCCCAATGAGGCAGAGATAACAGCCAGTGGGGCCAAGAAAGAAAAAAGGCGGTGACTAGGGTGGCCATACCTCCCCTTTAAAAAAGGTTGCTTATGAAAAATACATGTTGCAGGGCTGCATTAGTTCCAGTGTAGACCTGCACCATGTATTTTTCATAAGGATCATCTAAGGGGAGATATGGCCATCCTAGCAGTGTTGGTTTAAAGGCTTCATACAATTGTCTTCCAATTCCATCAATTTGACTGACATCTGTTACAATAACTAAAAACTGGCTTTGTCACCAAGTTAATAAGTTCGGGTCCCTCATATGTAAACGGATTGCCAATCAGTTTAAGTTCAGCATTAAACTTTGAAATTGCCTTTTCTTGGGTGGTGACTGAAGCTGAAGGGTCGATATGGTGCTTCTTGACTTCAGATGAGTTTGACGTACCTGCCATACATAATGTTTCCTCTGATATCCGTTGTAGCCCTGGGGCAGTCAGAAAAAAATGAGCAAGTGCATTAGGGTTTTGGGTAATGCCTACTAATCCTCCGGCAACCTTCATCACTCTGTTTTTGTGATCTAGAGCTTCATCGGTGCTAAATGCACAGAAGGTAACTCTTGACCTCCTGACCACCCAGTTTCCTTTTTCAAACTCCTCCCAGATTATAGGGTCAGACTCTTTCAGTGATTTTATTCTGGCAAGGTACCAGGCCAATATATCAGAATAGGTGGTCAAATCTAATGCTAAGAAATACTTAAGAAGTTCCTCTACAGATGCAATGTGCAAATTCCAATCACCACTCCAGACAGATCTAATAAACAGCAACAAACACTCAACCATGTTCATGTACTGGTGCACCATTTTGAATGTTGGCTTTGTTTCTTCTTCTAACAAGTCAAATTGTTCCATTAGTTCTGAGAGATTACATTATTCTATTGTGGCCAAACGTTCTGTCATAATGTCATGGACGCTACATGAGTAAAACTTAGCTTGCATGTCTTGGACTTTCTTTAAAATAACTTTACATACATCTCTTTGTTTCGCAAAGAAAATCTCTAGGTAGCAGTCCTGAAGTGCTACAAGTGTGCAAGTGTGAGCCTCAACTGCACGTGATTACCCATGAGGATTTGATGCACAGTGCTCTCACTGTACAAAACTTCCCACATCTCAGGAATACCTGTTCCATCAATGAAGGAGTCAATGGTACAAACTGCTGTGAAGCATATGTGTAGTTCACCAGGATGTAAGATCCAACGTCCATGAAGATCTTCTCTGGACATTATTAATTGCTGTACAGGCCTGTAAAGGTCCATGTCAAGTATCAAGACGCATTTGGAATTCATTCCACAAACATTTTTATTCACATGTTCAAGTTGTGTCAGACTGAGCGATCAGTTGGGCAAGCAGGTATTACTGACAGGATGCATACAAGTATCTTTTTCTCAGGCACTTCTTGTAATGCTGAGTTGAAGGCAGATCAGTTGGGATGTATATTTCCCCTGGTCTGGTATGCTCTGATGCATTTTGGCTGTCTGTAGCAATTGCATCTCCATCTTCAGTCTCTTTGGCTCCTGTGCCTACAGTTGACAAACTGTTAACTTTTTACTACATCTGTCAGTGTCCCCCTCTGGGGTCACCCCCGGGGGGGTTCACAGTCTTCAGGTTTGGGCTGCTGCCATGCCTCCCTCCGGTTGCTGTGCCGCTGGTGGCGTCGGAGACTCCTCCCCCGCTGCAGCATGTGCTGGAGGCACTGCCGGACACACGGGTTGCCGGCACTGGACCGTCTGGAAGTGTCACGCCCCCTGTACATTGCTCAGTGGACCTCTGGGCGTGCGGAGGGGGCGGGGCCACAGGGGTAAACACCAGCGCTGGAGAGCCGTCGGCGCTGGTGACTGCAGTAGAGAGACCGGCCCAGAACGAGAGCTAAGTGCTTGTGCCTTGCATTGTGTGTTATGTATTGGGTAATGTGCAGTATAGAGTGCGTGAACTAGATTACTTGTTGAAACTGTCCCTGTTTCCCCTTGTGTGTGTGCGTGTAGTGCAAGAGCGTGTGTGATAGCTGTGTGGATGGAGTGGAGTGAGAAACCTTCCCTTTCCTCCCCCCACCCCCCGTGTGCTCTGTTGTTCCCCTTTCCCCTCCTGTGCGCAAGTCCCTCCTTGTTCCATTGTGCCCTGGGTCCCCATCCCTGGTTGCCCCCACGGGTACCACGCTGTCATTCCCTTCCCCCATTGTTGGTGTGGGTTATATGAGGAGTGCGCCTGGTGAGTGGCCCGAGGCTCCCTCCAAATATTTGGCGACTGATGATGATAGGGATCTGGTCTCTTGGAGGCCTAGAGAGCCAAATACTATCCTGATGGGCATTCGTTTCCCGCTTGTTCCATACCGAGCCAGGGGCCCAGATGTGTGCGTGAGTTACTGGGGTGCAAGGAAACCGGAAGGGAGCAGTTCCTCCCACCTTCCTGGTGACAGAATCACCAGCATACTATCCCTTCCCTGCTCCGTGAGCTAGCTAAGGAAGTAGGAGAACTCGTTCATGCTGTGCAGTGCTTGGCTATGGAGGTTAGGGAGTTACAGGACAAACAGAAGACCTTGGCCATGGCTGTGGCTCAGATCCATGGCGGAGCGGTCTCTGTGGTGGCCCCTCCCGCAGTGGCCCCCGTGGAGCCTGTGGCTCCTGCGGTCGCTGGGGCAGTGGTACCCCGGGAACCACGGGGACCCCAGATGGACAAGTATTCAGGGGACCGTAAGGCCTTTCAGGGGTTCTTGTCATTGTGTAAGCTGACCTTCACAATGCAACCCCAGACTTATTCCACAGATACCCTGAAGGTGGCCTACATCATAGGGAATTTGGGGGGCACAGCACTAGAGTGGGCCACGACCTTACTGAAGGGGAATAGTCCCTTGCTTTTGAACTATGCCGATTTCATTAAGGAATTTACCTTCCTTTTTGATCACCCCCATCGGGTTCGGGATACAGAGACTGCTATTTTGTCCTTACGACAAACGAGAGGAGGGCTACTGGAGTATATTACCCAGTTTCAGCAATTGGCCCTTGAACTGCAATGGCCCAACGCTGTTCTTAGGGTCATGTTCCAGAAGGGGTTATGTGACGAGCTCAAGGACCAGCTGGCCCTCACTGCCCTTCCCAAGACCTAGGAAAAGCTCGCTACCCTGTCCTTACAAATAGAGGGCTGTCTTACGGAGAGACGCCAAGAGCATAGACAGGAACCCCACACCTTCACACCGTGGCCGCTTCCCCCATGGCTACTGCCCGTTACCACACCTAAGCCAAGTGAGCCCGAGCCGATGCAGCTCGGAGCCTCCCGGCCCCCCCTAACCCTGGAAGAAAGGAGAGGTGACAACGCTCCCAATCCTGTCATTATTGTGGAGAATTGAACCACTTTATCCATGAGCACCCTTCATTGAACCCCCAGCGATGAGACCAGGGAAACGCCAAGGGTCGGGAAGGACAGGGACTCTCCCGACCATGAAGCAAATCCCCTCGACGAGTGGGAAAGGTCATCCCCATTTACAGATTCCCCAGACAATTCGTATAGACCCCTGTCGTTCCATTATCTGGGCCCTGGTGGATTCCGGAGTGTTGGGAAATTTCATGGACCCAACCTTACTGAGCACCCATGCAATACAAACCCAGCCAAAACAACATCCAGAGTCCGTACACTCCATTGATGGGTCCCCCTTGGTCTCCGGGCCGATCACGACGCAAACCTCGGCCCGGCATTGTATGGTGGTGGACCACTGAGAAGTCCTCTCCTTTGACGTGGTATGTACTCCTCTTTTTGTGGTAGTGTTGGGCCTGCCCTAGCTGGTGCAGCATGATCCTTGGATCAACTGGACCACTTGACAATTGTCCTTTGACTCCCCATATTGTAGGACAACATGTCGGTACCCCTGACCCAATGGAGTAGGGATGCTTGCAGTAACAAAGGAGGAGTCCCTGCCTCCCTTTTGCCTGTCTCCAGAGTAAGAAGATTACACAGAGGTGTTCAGCACCATTCAAGCAGCAGAGCTACCACCCCATCAGGCCTATGACTGTCCCATCAACCTCCTTCCCGGAACAGAACCCCTGTTCAGCCGTATATATGCCCTCTCAGCCCGAGTTGGGGGCTTTTTGCCAATACCTAGATGACAGCCTCCGGAATGGCTTTATCCATCATTCCTGTTCCCCTGCCAGGGCCCCCATCTTCTTCGTAGCCAAGAAGGATGGCGGTCTCCGGCCTTGTACTGACTATTGTGGGCTGAATGCCATAACAGTTAAGAACCAAAACTCCCTGCCGTTGATTCCAGAGTTGCTAACCATCTCCAGGGAGCCGCTATATATACCAAGTTGGACTTGCGAGGGACCTATAATTTGGTCCGGGTTCGTCCCGGAGATAAATGGAAGACGGCCTTTTGCACCTACTATGGACACTATGAATATTTGGTGATGCCGTTCGGACTTGCAAATGCACCGGCGACCTTCCAGCATTTTATTAATGACATCTTTCGAAACCTTTTAGATGTATCGGTCATTGCCTACCTAGATGATATCCTCATTTACTCCACCTCCTAGGAGCAACATGCACAACATGTTTGGCAAGTGCTCCAGAGACTCCGGACCCAGAAGCTGTACTGCAAGGGAGAAAAGTGTGCATTCCACTTAACAACTGTGGATTTCTTGGATTTGTAATTACCCCTACAGGTATTGCAATGGACATGTGGAAGATTGAGACAATTCAACGATGGTCCGTCCCTAAGGCGGTAAAACCTCTCCAGCACTTCCTAGGAAGTACTAACTATTACAGGCACTATATTCCCAATTATGCCGCTATCACGACCCCCTTAACTCAACTGCTAAAGAAAAAACAGTCATACAGTTGGGGCTAGGGTTGTAGCGGAAATTCACAGCGGTAGCTATTTCAGCAATTAGTGGTACGGCGTGGCAGAGGCTTTCATTCCGCTAGTTTCATTCCGTTACTTCCGCAGTTCCGCTAATTTCATTCCACTACTTCCACAGGCTTCACAAATAGCGGAAACATGCCATTTTTGCTACTTCCTTCATTCCGCCAGTGCCACGAAATAGCGGAACAGCGGTTTTCCGACAGTTTCCGACAATTCCACAATTTTTCCAATAGTTTCCGAATTTGCAGAATGCCGGCGAAATTAGCGGAATGTCAGCAGAAAAGCTGCAGTGTGGCGTGGGTAATTCTGAAATGGTGGAATGGAATTGCGGCATGATAAAAGCTGCTGCCGCTTCAGCCCTAGTTGGGGCCCCCTACAACAACATAGTTTTGAGCATTTGAAACAAGCCTTTACGAGGGCGCCCCTTCTGCAGCACCTGGACTTTGGGAAACCTTTTCACGTAGAAACCAACCCATCGAGTACCGCTATTGGAGCAGTCCTACTACAGGACACCAAGGACTCCCCACAACTATTACCCATGTGCTTGCTATTCCTGAGAACTTACCCCCGCGGAACGTAGTGATACTATATTTGACCGAGAACTTCTTGCCATTAAGGCAGCATTTGACACTTGGTGACACTACCTTGAAGAGTCCCAACATCCTGTAACCGTAATCACAGACCATAAGAATCTCACCTTTCTACAAATGGCACAAATGATATAACTAATGCCTGGCACGCCCACTGGGCCTTGTTTTTTGCTAGGTTTTCCTTTGTTATTCAATACCACCCGGGGCGACTAAATGTACTCGCCGATGCCCTTTCCTGTTACTATGAGGGGCAAGAGGCCACAGGCGAGCCAAAAGGACTTATTTTTGACTCCAAGATTTTTGCTGCGTCCTATGTTCACCTTAACCAACTTCAGGAAGCAAGCAAGGCCGAAGAGGCCGCAATCCAGGACCTGACCCTCATCTTGGAAGGCGGGGTATGGAAGAAGCAAGGGCGCATAGTCGTGCCCCCCTCCTGTCGGTCGCAAATACTGTGAGCCCATCATGACGCACCCTTGGCTAGGCACCCAGGGTTCCAACGAACCCACCAGATGATCCGCCGTGCCTTTTGGTGGCCGTCCTTAGCACACAATGTGCTCCAACACATGGAACAGTGCACAATTTGCGCTCCAACCAAAATCCCCCATAAGTCACCCATTGGACTCCTGCAACTTTTACCAACTCATCAAGGACCTTGGCAATGCATGGGGTTAGATTTCATTGTTGAACTTCCTCCCTCCAGGGCATACAATACTATATTTGTGATTGTGGACCATTTTACAAAGATGGCCCCCTTCATGACCTGCAAGGGATTACTGTCAGCACGCCACACGGCCCTTCTGTTTATCTGACATGTTATGAAATTTCATGGATGGCTGCTTGAAATCATTAGCGATCGAGGCACGCAATTCGTTTCTCGCTTTTGGAAGGCCCTGTTCACGGCTCTTTGGGTAACATTGAAGCCGACAACCGTGTATCGCCCCCCAGGCAAATGGTCAGGTGAAACACATTAATCAGAACCTCGAGCAATACCTGCGGTGCTACACTAGTTATCTGCAAGATGATTGGTATACCTGGTTGCCCCTTGCCAAATTCGCTCTCAACAACGTCCTGAATGCCTCTATTGGAGACTCCCCCTTCTTTGTATCTCATGGCTTTCATCCCCAGATCAGCATCCCCGACTGTCCAGCAAGTCTCTGAAGCCGGTGCCCTTGTCCAACGTATTCGAGAAGCCCAACAGGTGGCGAAAACCATGCTGGAGCAAGCCTGACAGCAGTATAAGACCGCTGCCGACAAACACCGAACTGTCGTCCCGCCGCCACTGCAGCCCGGGAACCTCATCTGGGTCAGCCAGTGACATTACCCTTCTGCACGTCCGTCCGCAAAACTGGACTTTCAGTATATAGGCCCCTTCCCTATTCTTTGTCAGGTCAACATTGTAACGTATAAAGTACAACTACCTCCCCATCTCCATTTAGACCCAACCTTCCACGTTTCCCTTTTAAAAAAGGCATGTCCCGCTGTCTCTCCCTCTACCCCAGCCCCCCTGCGCCTGTTCAAACGTTCCCCGACGGGCCCGAGTATGAAGTTTGGGTCATTCTCAACTCTCGCCTTCACTACGGCCACCTCCAGTATTTGATCGACTGGGTAGGGTTCGGTCCCGAGGAGCGATCCTGGGAGCTGGCGGCTGGGGTTTCGGCCCCACGCCTTGTTTGGGCCTTCCACTGTCGATACCCCTGTAAACCTGGCCCTTCTTGGGCCCTTGGCAGGGGGGTACTGTCAGTGCCCCACACCAGGGCCACCCCCAAGGGGGTTCACGGCCTTCAGGCTCAGACTGCTGCCATGCTTCCCCCCCCCCAGTGCACCGCCAGTGGCCATATCACCGGCTGCTGTGCCAGTGGCCGTGTCACCAGTTGCTGTGCCAGCAGCAGCACCGGAGACACCTCTCCTGCCGCAGCGTGTGCCAGCACTGTCGCCGGACATGCGGGATGCTGGTGCTGGGCCGTCTGGTGCAGCTGGGAGGGCCACGCCCCCTGTATGTCCCTCAGCGTGCCTCTGGGCATGTGGAGGGGCCGGGGCCATGGGGATAAACACCAGTGCCGGAGAGCATGCGATGCTGGTGATTGCAGTAGAGAGACCGGCCCAGAACGAGAGCTAAGTGCTTGTGCCTTGCATTATGTGTTGTGCAGTATAGTGTGTGAACTAGATTACTTGTTGAAACCATCCCTGTTTCCCCTTGTGTGTGTGTGTGTGTAAGTGCAAGAGCGTGTGTGATAGCTGTGTGGATGGAGAGACCTTCCCTTCCCCCACCCTCTCTCCAGGTGCTCTGTTGTTCCTCTTTTCCCCTCCTGTGCCCAAATCCCTCCCTGTTCCGTTGTGCCCTGGGTCCCCCTTCCTGGTTTCCCCCACGAGTACCACACCGTCCTTCCCTTCCCTCATTGTTGGTGTGGGTTATACGAGGAATGCGCCTGGTGAGTGGCCCAAGGCTCCCTCCAAACGCTTGGCGCCTGTCATGGCCTGGTCTTGAACTCTTGGCCTAGAGGGTTTGGAAGTGGCGCAGTAGCGGCTTGCGCCATCTGATGCCTGATAGACTATGCCTCATCCTTCTCCCTGTGTCTCCTTCTGTATCTCCACCTGGTGTGCGCCCCGCCCTTGCTCACCTGTCTCCCATTTCTGTCACCTGTCTTCCTGATTGGCCACCAGGGAGTATTTAAGACCTCCTAGTGGCCTCAGGAAGCTGGTGGAGCAACTGCTCTTCCCTGGGTGTGGGTTTGTGTGTGCCCCTGTGGTTTGGGTCTAACATTAACCTGTCTCACCCCCTGTGACTGTGTTGTTGTATGTGCTGTGTGCGTGAGTCTTGTTGTCCTGTGAAATCCTTGTCTTTGGAAGTGTTGTTCGTCCTCCCTACCGCTGGTTACCTTCTCCAACCTCTCTGTTGTTTGTTCCCCCTTCTCGCTCCTCTGTAGCTGGCTACCGTCTCCAGCTACTCTGTTGTTGGTTCCCCCTTTTCAGCTCCCTGCCGCTGGTTATCCCTGCCAGCATCTCTGTTGCTGGCTCTCCCCCTAGCTCCTCTGCAGCTGGCTACCTCCACCAGCTTCCTTGCAGCTGGCTGCCCCTGCCAGTTCCCTGCCACTGGCTACCCCTACCAGCTCCCTTGTTGTTGGGTTCCCCTTCCAGTTTCCCCATTGTTGGGTTCCCCTTTCAGCTTCCCTGTCGTTGACTTCCCCTTCCAGCTCCCTTGTCGTTTGTTTCCCCTTCCAGCTCCTCGGTCCATGGCCCCGATGATAAGCCGTATGCCTTCTTAGACCAGCTTTTCTGGCAGCCATGCTGAGCGTTTAGTCTCCTGAATAGTGGAGAGCGGATGAGAGGTTTTAGTGACGACGCTGTGGACAACCCTTTCCCCCCTTTTCCCTGTCCTTCCTATCCCTCTCTCCTTGTTTCCCCGGCTCTGCACCCCGGAGCCTGACAGCGTCCTATGATGATAGAGATCCGGTCTCTTGGAGGCCTAGAGATCCAAATACTATCCTGACGGGCATTTGTTTTCCGCTTGTTCCATACCGAGCCAGGGGCCCGGGTGTATGCGTGAGTTATTGGGGTGGAAGGAAACCGGAAGGGAGCAGTTCCTGCCCCCTTCCCAGTGACAACATCCTACATTTGCATAGTAACCAAGCAAGGTTCAGTTTAAGCAGGGCCCCATGAAAAACGCGCTGCTGCGATTCACGGTTTTTGCACAGAATCCTGCCTTAGGCAGGATTAGCACAGAAACCAGGGAAATCCCCGCGGATTTCCCTTTCACTGCCGATGAATCAGGGGCTTGCTTTGACTCACCGACAGTGAGCAATAAAGCAAGCCCCTGATTGGCTCACTGGTAGTGAGCCCCTGATTGGCTCACCGGTGAGCCAATCAGGGGCTTGCTTTGTTGAGGCCACAAGCCAATCAGTGGCTTGCATGGCCTCTT
>QEPC01006776.1:1593374-1613097 GCA_003113815.1 Sphenodon punctatus | reverse complement strand
CCGGGCATGACTTCGCAGACGCTATGAGGACAGCAAGGAACTCCTTCCTCGCCGTCCTCACAGCCTCAACATAGGACCGCAAATGGGCCCTATGGAGAAGACAGTCGGAGTCAGATCGAGTCCGACACCAGCGTTGCTCTAGCCTCCTGCCTACACGCTTCATACACTGCAGCCCCTCAGTATACTAAGGGGTCCTGCAGTGATGAGACCGAGGCAGAGGGCGTCTCGGAGCCACCCTGTCAATGGCTTCCTCCAGCAAGCTGTTCCAATGCTGGACTAGCTCATCCACAGAGTGGCTGTCCCAGTCCAAGGTTAACTCCCTCAGGACCTCTTGGATCCGCTGGGGTTCCATCAGCCTCCGAGGGCGGACCATCCTAACTGGTCCCTTCCCCTTCTGGAGGGGGTGCACTAGAAGACCAGCCTGAAGGAGATAATGGTCCGTCCATGACAAGGGCACCGCTGTAACCTCTCCCACAACCAGACCCCCCGCCTCAAGGCCAGAACCGAAGATCAGGTCGAGGGTATGTCTCCCCACGTGGGTCGGGCGGATCGTCTCCTGGAGCAAGTCCATGATTGATCTTCCTGCCTGCATCTCTCTGTGATCAGAACCCCTGGGCTGAATGGGGCCCTGAGTGCCCCCCCCCCATCCCCGGAGGTTGGCATCCGTTGTTAACACCGATCTTGCTGGTTCCATGAGTGGAATTCCTTCCTGGAATGTTTCCCGGCTTTAACCACCAGGACATTGAGGCCCTTAACCTTCGTGGAATGGGGACCCATGGATTGAGCCCGAACGGGAGCTCTCTGTGAAAACCCCTTAGCTACTTCTGCAAGGGACGCAGGTGGAACCGGCCCCACGTCACTTGACTTATGCAAGATATCAGCAACCCCAGCAACCTTGCTAGTTGTTTTAGCCTCATGTGGTCGTGGAGCCTCAGCAGTCGGACTAGTGTCTGTATCTTGGCCTGTCGCTCTGGTGGTACGAATGCGAGATCGGATATCAGTATCCCCAGATGCTCCAATCTGTGACTTGGGGTGAGGTGACTCTTCTCTTTGTTTATCACGAAGCCGTGTCTCTCCAGGTACCAGATGGTCTTGCTTAGGTGCGTCTCTACCTTGCTGGGAGAGTTGCCCCGGATCAGTAGGTTGTCCAGGTAAGCACACACGTGGATCTCCTCGCTGTGGAGGTTGGCGATGAGGGGGACTAAGATCTTCGTGAAGGTCCTGGGGGCCGACAACAAACCCAAAGGCAGGGCTCTGAACTGCCAGTGTTCCCCACTGGAGGCAAACCTGAGCCATTTCCTGTGCAGGCCCCAGATTGGTACGTGCAGATAGGCTTCTGTGAGGTCCAGAGATGCCATCCAATCGTTCTTCTGCAGGCTTTGGCACACTGACGCCGCTGTTTCCATCTTGAATCTGCGTTTCTTTACATATCTGTTGAGAGCCTTGAGGTCTAGTACCACCCTCCATTTCCCCATCCTCTTGGCCACTAGGAACAGGATGGAATAAATGCCTGAGAAAAGCTCGTGCTCTGGTACCCTTTCTATTGCCTGTATCTCTGAGAGTCTTTGAATCTTGGCTGCCAGGGCCATATGTTTTAGTCTGACTTTGGGTACTGGGGAGGCAATGAACCTTTTCCTTGGGGGGCGTTCCAGTTCTATGTGATAGCCCTCTGTTACGCAGGAGAGGACCCAAGATTCTGTGACGGACGCTGCCTGGAACTGCTGGAGTCTGCCCCCTACTTCCGAAGAGGCATGGTCAGGTGTCCTGTTTTGTTTGGGCGGAGGCAAACCCCCTCTGCCTTCACCTATCGAACCTCCCAGATCTGTATCCTCTCCCTCGAAAGGAAAAATTATTTGCATATTCCCTGGGATCTTGGTTGTAACCCCTCCTGGAGGTGCCACCGAATCCCCTAAACCTGAAAGAGTGGCCCCGAAAATTTTCCCCTTTTTGGTGCCACCTACTGCAGTGGCTTAGGCTTATCTTTGACGTTTGCCTCCTCGAGTACTTTCTTGAGACATACCCCGAAGAGCCTGGATCCTTTGTAAGGGGCCGAAGTGAGAAGATTTTTAGCAGTTGTGTCCCCGTGCCAAGTGCGCAGCCATACCCTGCGCCTGGCTGCTATATTATTGGCCATAGACCTGGCTGACCAAGTTAGGGCATCTGTTGTCGCATCCGCCAAGAAAGTGGTAGCCATGCAAATGTGAGATGAGAGCTTCTGTGATTTTCTTTCTGATAGCTCAGGGTCCTGGGCTTCCTGCCTCCACGCAAGGAGAGCCCTGGATACATATGAGGCCACGCTATTTATTTTAAGAGAGGCTGCCGTGGAATCAATCCCCCTCCTAAGAGCGGAGTCCACACCTCGATCTGTCGGGTCCCGAGGGTGACAGTCCCCCTCGGTGGGGAACACTGTCTGACGGGCCAGAGAAGCAGCTGCTGCATCTATTTTGGGGCCTTTGAACAGAGGCTCCTTCCTTCTGGAGAAGGAGTACAGAGAGTCCTGTGCCCTGTTCATCTTGTAAGCCTTATTGGGGTGCTTCCACTCCTCAAGCACTATCCTCTCAAAGGCTGTGTCCAGGGGCAGGCCCTGATCCCTGCCATGGACTGTAGGGATATAATCCCTAGTCTCCTCATCTTGTGAATCGGAAGAGTCCTCCTTAGAGGGCTTTTCCCTGAGTTGAAGAGTTTTAATCACCTGCCCTAGCAGCTCTTCTTTACAGTGGATAGGGAACTGTCTCTCCCTGTCCTTGGGGTCTGCTGTGGGCTCCATGCATTCCCCCTCCTCTATGTCAGATCTCTCCCCTGTAGAAGTGGAGTCTGAGTCTGACTGCATCAGCAGCTGGTCTCTGAGGTCCTGACTGCTCTCTCCCTGCTGATGCTGCTCTTCCTCCTCAGAAGCCTGAGGGGATTGTAATATCTGGTATCTAGTTCCCCCCTAAAGGAGGCTTGCTTTTTTTTGCTATTGCCTTGGGTTTTTCTCACCCTCATCAATTTTCTGGCAGTCCTGTCAGCGGGAGGGAAGAGGCCCTCTTCCTCTTCCCTTGGCCTCTAAGAGCTCCTTCAAGGTGGCCATTATCTCCCCCATTTGACTGAGCTATTGCGGTGAGGGAGTTTACCTGAGTGTCCTGGCTCCCTCCTTCCGCTGCTGCCCCCTCCGACCCGCCAGCGGGGGGTACCGGAACTTTTCCGGATGCGCTCATTCTCCAGGGGTTTTTTTTGGGTTTTTTTAAATTTCAGGATTTAACCTGATGGAAAATTGCACTCGAACAGGGCCCAGTCGCGCTGCCCCTGTTCATAGGCAGGGGGAGCGCCGTGAAGACAAATTCCCGTTAGGCGGGAAGAGAGCGGCCTCCCCTGCTCCCAGGCATCATGCAAGGGAGCCAGCAGGGATAAATTTTAACGTGGCCCAGTCTGGCGATACCGAGACCGCGTCTGGGATCGCTGTCCCTTTAGTGCCCCGTCGATTTTCCTAATCTTTCCTCTTTTTTTTGGAAGGTCTGGAGGATCCCGAAGCGCGTCCTAGCAGTCCTGAGGCAGACGACGGACTGGCAAGAGCTGAGTAGCTCCAATTGATGCATGCGCAGTGAAAAGAAAATTATCATTTGCCTCCTAGTGGTCAATGGTAGAACTACCCAGCAGGAGGAGGATGCAGAGGTAGGAAGACAAATGAGCCTTTGGTGGCCATGAAACATTACTCTTTTGTGTTCTATAAAAGCTCCAGAAGGTGTCTCCACAGCAACACTGTCTGATACTAATTACACAGCTTATGACTAGGTCTGAAACAACCAATTGCAACGAATGCTGTTTCCATCAGAAACAGGTTATTCGACTTCACTCACATGACAAGGAAACTTTCTGGCTTTTTACTATTTTTCACTAGTTCTCGTTTGGGAATTACAACTGTTTGGTACTTCCGATAGTCCTATCCATGTGCTCCTCTAATGGAAAATGAACTGAACTGCTAACACTATGGTTTATATACTGGCTAAGTGATGAAAATTGATGGAAAGTGACAAAGTGCCATACATTGACAGAAAGTACCGTAACTTGATGAAAATACTGGAAATTGACAAAAAATGATGGAAATTGTCAAAAATGATGGAAATTGATTAGGCACCAATCTCAACAATAGTAGAAGCGTGGAATCAATGAATAGTGAGGAAATACTGACAGTCACAAGCGCTCCCGAAAGGTAGGTGTTTCTGGACAGTATGGGAACACTTGCTCTTGCCTCAGCACTACTTGTGACACAACAGCTATCTCCACTAATCACTTTCCAGACTGGTAGCAACATCTTCAAGCCAAAACTCTTATTCCAAGAAGATTTTCTACATATTACTAACAGAGGAAGGGGAACAGTAGCAACAATTAACCAAGAAAGCAAAAAGCAGCAATGTTAAATCCCATTCTCTTTCACAAGCCAGACCCTTCACTGCACTACACAGATACTCTAAGGTACACGCTGAGAGCCAGCATCTATGTGTTGCTTACAACAGATTCCACTCAGGAGCAGGCAGAATCAAATTCAATTTCTGTCCCGACTTTTATCATGTGAAATCTCATGCAAATTGAAAGTTTAGTGTCAGGTTTAATTCTTATTAAAGATTGCTTAGATAGCACAACAAGTACACTCACTGCTTTACTGACACAGAGGAGGACATCTTTCCTCTCAGAAAGTCTGTGGGGATGATCCCCCCAGACCCACATTCTCAAATGTAACCACCCCAGTTTCTAGGGCGCTGCTTATGCCTACGCAGGAGTGGGCCTTAAACTAGACAAGCTTCCCAGTGATGAAACCGGGCATAGGCACAGCTCAGAAATGAGTGCGGAGAGGCTGACAGTAAAGAGCAGGGAGAAGAATTGGCTGGGTAAGGGGGTTTCTATAGAGAGATTTGAAGAACCAAGAGGAAAATAGTTCAATGCATAGGAAGTTGCATGAAAGAGGTTTTGACAGTAAGGGTAGGAATGATGATGAAAGGTGAAAGTTTTTGGAAGAACAAGAAGGGGAACAAGAACAAGAAACAGACAGCAGGACAAGGACAGCAAGCAGGGCAAGGCCCAATTGGTAGGACACTACCACGGGACTCTTGGGACCTAGGTTCAATTCCCAGCTCTACCACAGGCTCCCTGTTACTCTCTCTGTGCCTCTGCTCCCAATCTGTATAATGGGGTAATAGCCCTGCCCCACCGCATGGGAGGTTGTATGGGGACAGCTGGAGAGGTTACTCAGAGTGATGGGAAGCATAGGCACAGTTGAAGCTACCTGTAAGAAACACTCTGGAACGTTATTAGAAGCAGAATACTCTTCAGAGGTGCTGGGCACACCCAGTTCTCAATGAGTGCTTTTAGATGGATGGCTGCCCCGGTGCTGGCCGTGCCAGCCTGCTTCACCCCTGGACTGGCCAGTCTGTTTAAAAGTGCTCTGCTGGATGTGGCAGAGGTCTCCAAGGCCTGGGATAAACCAGAATTTAAAGTGGCAGGCTACAAAACAGTAACATTGTAGGTAAAGCCTGGCTGTCATTTCAGCCACCTCCCCAGGAATTCCCATGTCAGCCTGAATGAGAGTCTGGGTTGCTTCTTTATCTGATCTTTCTCTAAACTCACAATTGGGTAGAGTTTTTCATAGGGAAGACGTTTGTATGACCAGAATGGTTGTAAAGGAAAGTTTAATCAGGCACTGGTGGTAATTAATATTAACCAAATGGAGCAGAAGGGCTCCTTCAGACAGTTAACATTCACCTCGAAGGGTTTCATGCTTCTCACTACTGTGCAGTACACAGGGGAACAAAAGCATTTGAATTATCCTGAAATACAGCCAAATGGGGAGGAAACCAGAACCAATAAAACAGCAGGCTACTCCGATCTAGTTGAACTGCTGGCACCCTCCTCTGCCATGAACACCAAACTTCGGCAAATGGAGCTATGTGACTGCTACAGCTTTGTCCTGTGCATAGTGCAGCTTTAACATAATAGGAATTTCATTCACATAATATGAATCTCAGTAAAAGCAACATTGTTTACAAGTTAAGTAATAATTGCACTCTGTTCAGCAGTGGACAGATCTCACTTCCAGTATGGGTGCCTCATTTTAAGGACAATGACACATTGGAGTAGCTTCAGAGGAGGGCAAGAAAGATGAGAAAGGGTCTGAAAAACAAGCCCCATGAAGAAACTGGATACGTTTAGTCTAGCAAAGAGAAGATAGAGCTGCCATAAAGAAGATGGCAAGGAACTGTTCTTCATGGCTACAGAGGGCACAGCTAGAAATAATAAGATCAAATTACAGTAGATTTCTGTTGAATATCAGGGGAAACTTTCTAACAGTAAGAGGTGTGTGGCAATGGAACAAATTGCCTTGGTGGGTAGAGGTAAAAGAGCCTGGACAGTCATCTATCGGGGATGTTGTAGCTGTAGTCATCATGCATCCAAGCGGAGGGTTGGACTAGATAACCCTCGAGGTACCCTTCCAATGCTAATATTCTATGATCCCTGCTGCCTGCAGAGGTGGCAGCCTTTATGTAATGCGAGAATGAAGAGATACAAGTACAGAAACGAGAATAATTGCTTCTTGTTTTTGTTCACCACAGGGGGGAATAGTCTTATCCCTTACAGAGTCCTGTGTTCACTGAATTTTTCCCACTGTGAGCAATGGGGAAAAGACAGTGAACCTGGGTCCCTGCTGATACCATACAGGCTGGGTAGTATGTGTGAATACAGAGGGCCATCTTCAAATAATAAGCTCTTTTGGGAGAGGCCTGTGTCTTCCAAAAAAGTATATATAAGGCTGAGCATAACAGGCGTGTCAGGAAATATGGCCACTTGCACACGAGTTGGGAAAGACTTCCAGGAGCCAAGATGACAGCAGGGGGCATCACAGGAAGCTCTGCTTGTGGGAGCAGGGGTTTAGCCCATTTCTGGCACAATGTCCATCACGGATGACACGGCTGAATTTTGATATCCTGTCATCCACGAGGGACATCGCGCCAGAAATGGGCTAAACCCCCGTGGACACAAGCAAACATTCTGCAATGCTTCCTGCCGCAATCTCGGCTCCTGGAAGTCCCTCCCGCCTCCTGACTTGTGTGCAAGCAGACTAAGAAGCATGTTGTGAACACACAGCAAGCTGCTGAAGTAAGCGGTATCCCTGCCATTCATGCACCCATAAGAATGCAGCCACTTTAGTCATTCCCACAAGGCACCTTTTATCTTACAGCTCTCGCACTCACTATTTTAGTTGAGGAGACTTCTCTAGACCAGGAATCCTCATTTTTAATACCATGCTTAAGGGCAGACTGGCCAGGGGGGCTGAGGAGCAATTGCTCCCTGTGGTCCTGACTTTTTCCTCTGAACTCACTTGGTTACTCAGAAGGTGGAAGCAACAGCATTACTGAGAAGGGCCAAGCAAAGGAGCCTTGTGGGACAGCAGGGTCAGACATGAGTGAGTGTTAGTTAGGGATGTGCAAACAGAACCGAGTTCGGAAATTCAATTTGGTTCGGTTCGAAAATCGAGTTTGGTTCGAATGTTCGATTTGGTCGACTGAACTTTTTGAGTTTGGTCGAATTCCGAATCAACTTTGTACATTCAAAACCGGGTTTTTTGGCCTTCTGAACTGGTTCGGATTCGACTGAAGAGTTCGGTCGAATTCGAGTTTGGTTCGAAAGTTTGGTTCAGTTGGCGGAACTATTGGAGTTCGGTCTGAACTCTGAACTTCCAAACCGTGTGTTAGTCCCCACAACCCTCTCCTTGGGCTGAGCCCCAGTATGTAGGATCCCACACATTAACCCTCAGCCCTTTTGGGTCCATGACCATACCCATTCCTTCCCCGACTGGCGTACTTGCCTGCCCATTGCCACCTCCTTCTGTCCTTGCCATATATAATCCTTCTATCCACAGCTACCCTGTCCTTGTCACCTCTATCTCCTCCTTCCCCTCTACCCCTCCTTGCCTGATACTCCTGCTGGTGATGCTGCTCCCCTAGCTATCCCTCTCTCAGAGCAGCTGAGCTGGGGAGATACCCAAAATGGTGCCAGCTTGCTCAGTTCTGGAATACAAATTTACACTAGAGGCTGCAACACCAATCAGAATACATGTTATTGAAGAGGGCAAGCTGGCACCACTTTGGAAATTACCCCTAGCTCAGCCAGAGTGGAACTAAGGGTTTAGCAAATCAAAATCAAATCAAATCAAATTTATTAATGGTGTGACCATAGCCAGAAATACAAAGATAACATCCTAAAATTTTTGAGCATAATACAATACAAAAACTTATATAGAATGACAATTAATGTTTAAAATGAGAGCATGATCATAAAAAGGAATAGTAGGGCTCAGGACAATATAAAATCCATACAATATAAAAGTATCCTATAGTTAAATAACCAAAACTTGGCACACTCAAATCTTAAACTTAAGAAAAAGCTCCCTCTTATTAAGAGTCTGAATAAAAAAGTTGGCTAAAGCATGGGTGACATCAGGAAATGAATCGGACAAGAATAATACCGAAAGTTCGGAGTTCGCTCTCCCTGGGAACCTTATCAAATATGGCAACAGATACTGAATCCTAGCGTCCTGATACAAATGGCATTAAAATAATATATGGCCAACTGTTTCCACTGCCAACTGATCGAAAGGGCACAAACGCTGGTCGAAAGGAATGGCTAAACAGCGCCCTTCCCGGAGTTGCGTCGGAAGTGCATTCAAGCGAGCCAAAAGGAATAACGTGGCTTGCATTGGGGTAATCTGATAGTGCCAATAGGCAGTCATCTTCCCTGGAATGGAATAGGGGCCAAGGCAGAAAAGGGGCCCAATGACAGTGTTGCGGCAATCATGGCAACATTGGATTGATAGGCTATGTCAGTCAATCTAGATGATAATTTGGCTTTGGCGGATCTAAAATCCTTCAATAAAAAGTAAGGTAAAGAGAAACCCAATTTGTGGAGCTGACTGTCCATATTCTGAGCCCATAGGGATTTAAAGGAATCTTGGCTAAGATGACTAAAAAGCCCAAGGTGATCAGATCTATTAACTCTTAACCAGAGGTGGAGGGCATACTTTAAAGCTATAGAATTCCAGCTCAATTGGGCCAACTTAGCCCAAATTGCCACTGAAGGGATTCCTATTGGTAATTGTAAAATATTCCTCAGAAACTGTGTTTGGATAGGGTCCAGATTAAAAGGGCGAACGGTCGCCCAAATTTCTGCCCCATATAGCAGTTGGGCTCTAAGTTTGGCATTGAAGACCTTAATCGCCATTGTGACCCTCCTGTTACCCTGCCTATAAAAGTATCTCAATATGGCAGCTTTTGTAACCAAAGCACAGTTTCGAGCAGTCTTATATTGAATATTCCAAGCTCCTGAGTTTTGGAAGATGACCCCCAGGTAAAGGGTTTAGCAGCTATGTCCCTTTCTAATCCCATCCTCCGCAGTGGCATGTGTTCCCTGACCCTTGGTTTGAGAGCCCCTGATAGAGCATGGGGATATTTTCATCTGCAAGGACATATTTTTATTTTCCTCTGTGGGTATTTTTAGACGTGACAGGGCTGGAGGCCCGCCACGCTCAATCACGGACCAACGAGCTGGCCTGATTCTGGAGGGGGTGGGAAGGGGCTGTGCGGTGCAACGTGCAGCCGCACAGCCCCGCCCCTCTGCGCTCCTCCGGCTGCCCGCCCTCCGGGAGATGGGTGGGCGCAGCGGCCAATCTGGCTGCTGTGCCCGATCTCGCATCGCGGTCTGGGTCATGATCCGGGATAGGCCAAAGTAACAGACGTTACTTTTGGCCCATCCTGGATCATGGCCAATCTAACCATGATTCCGGAGGTGAGGCTGGCCTCACCTCTGGAATCGTGGTTATTTTGATTCCTGCCAAGTATTCACTGTGGTGAACATCTGGCAGGAATCTTTTAGACGTTAAGGGACAAACGGCCACCACAGGGGATTCACTGTGGTTGACCAAGATCTCGTAATGTCTAAAAATACCCTGTTTTATGGATCCATCCCTGTATATTCAGAAAGATATCTTTAAGAACAAATCTCTCTTTTGTCAGGCTTTCTCTAGTTCCTCACTCCCACAGGTTGTTCATTTATGCTTCTCTTTCTACTTGTCCGATCCTTCAGGATCCTCCTCATCTCCTTGTACTTAAGTTAAGTATGTGCACCTGCAATTTCTCAGTTTCACAAATGTACCCCGGCCCTCCCTATGTGCTTGTTCATTCTAGACTGTAACTCCCTTCAGTCAAGAACGTGTCTCTAACTATGACTGTTCAAGACCAAGCACATTGCTTGATGCTATATAAATAAACAACAACATCTGATTTATTTTATGACATTTCATTTTTCTGACCCCTTTGCACCAAAAGATGCTCAACTCTACTGGACTGTGATGTACTACTGCAGAAGGAGGGGCACTATAAGCCAATAAACCTGTGTGGTTGACATTGAAGTGTGTTCTGTACTGCAGTAAACGGGCAATCATAAGTTGGGGCTTTTTTATGGCCACAGACTCTTGTGCCTCCCTTTTCTTTGTGTTGCTCTGCTTTAAAGAACTAGAGAGTTGGTCTCTTTCCTTCTGGCTGCCTCCCCCTCACAAAGAGAAAGATGTTGATCTGTGGTGATGTATCCTTCAGCCCTCAAGTCCTCATCTGGAATATTTTATAGACTTTGCCAATTTTATTAATCCAATTGAGGTTTCTTGTTTTGTGAGTTGGCAAGGACAATATACTTGCTTCAAACAGCAGCATGGAAATCAATGTGTCTGCTATCTGGCTGGAAGGAAAGCAATAAAGGCAGCTCCTGAGACTAGGACATACTGTTTTCAGGGTTGGAAAGATGGGATAGACAGATAACAGACTGTTCAGAGTCTTTCATTCAAACTTTGGGACAAAATTTCAGCTGGTGTAAATCAGTATATCTATCTATACTGACTTCTAGACAGCTGCACTGCTTTACAACAAGACAGGATCTGACCCAGCACTTCAATATGCTTTGCTCATTTAAATAGCAAACACTCTTTGTAGGGGCAGTCTATCACATGTGTAAGTAAGCACTAGTCTGTATGCAGCTGTTTGTGCAAGTGGTTGTGCAAGTTGCTACAGTGAGAGGGAAGGGGAAAATGTTGGTGAAACAATTAGTTGCTAACACGCGATTATTTGGGCAGCAAAATGTTAATCTCTCCCTAGTATGGTATGCAGCAGGCTTCATACACAACACATCCCAGGGCTGGCGTGTTGGTGCCAGTCAGTTTGGGAAACTTGTTCTCACCATTAGCCAACAAAATCTTTTCCATCAATAAACCTGGTCTCTGTCATCAAGGTTTTTGCCTCTTTCCAGCACCCATTACTCCACCCCTGCAGTCTTAGGATATGAGGCTTTTAGACTAACCGTGGGCATTGGGCAGTATTATCCTGCTCTGCACTGGGTCTGCCTTTCATTTCCTTATTAACACGTGCACAGTTCAGAGCACACATCTGGTAACTGCCTTCTGAACTGAACACACACAAATTAGTATGATAAATGCTAACGACTCTCCTGGACAGGACCACTCGCATAACAAGCTAGAAAATTTCATCTAGTAGTTCTCGCATAAAGCCTATAACTCAGAGGATACGATTTAGAAAGACAGGGTTTAATCCTCATCTGTTAAAGTCAAGGGAGCTGAACTACTGACTTCAATGAGGACAGGATGTCTTTGTGACAGAGTTAATCGAGTTCTTGCAGGCCCAGGCCCGTGGGGCTGGAGTAAGCCGCTGCAGAATTAAGCCCCCAGAGCCAACTGAGGTCCAGCAAGCTTTGTCCCTTTAAAGGAGCCAAGTGTGGAGGTTTAATGAAGGTCAGATGTGTGGCTCCAGTTGGGTGTGGCTGTGGATGCCAGCTGAGCTATAGTCATAAAAATGGTGAGCTGAGGAGCTCAAGAAGAGGACATCCAGGAAGAGGCAGCCAGCTGGAGGGTTCTGACCAGAGGAGGTTTAGGGGAAAGGAGCCTGCTTTATGTCCCACGGGGTGTACTCTGAAAGCCAGCTGGCAAGGTGCGAGATAGAGTGAGGCTGTAAGAGATGAAGGATTGGTGTTTGTACATATGTCATGGACACAGCTTTGGACACTTTAAATAAACTGTACTGTAAAGCAGACAGTACTGCGTGGACTGGTTCCTGGGTAGAAATCCTATAAGGACTCATCCTAACAGGTCTCCGCCCTGTTACAGGCCTCCATAGTGCTGATATAAATTATCATGTGATGGAGAATCCTACCCAGCTCTGGGTTAAGTTGTTTGAATGGTCAATTACATGTTAGTAAAAATGTGCACCTATTGCCTTGGTGAATAAAACTTCTGTAAAGCTCTCCTTCCGTCCTACAAATAACGAAAGTGCCCTATATTTTTATGGGATGGAGACAAAGTAGTTCAGTTATCTTTTATTGGACTAACATCTGTTGGTGAGAATATGCAAGGTTTCTGGTCACACCTGTTCCTTCCTCAGGCATGTAACAAGTCAGAATTATATAGATTGAGCAAATGTAGGACAGGTATATATGAGGAAGCAGTGACTCATGTGGAAGTGGATAAGAAAAAGTAACTTGGGAAGGCAGTGGCACTGCAAATGGAAGAAAAAACTTAGATGTCAGAAATTTAAAAAGGAAGCTGTAAAAAATCATTGGTTTAAGAGAACTTGGTCTAATATAAAAGATCTCATCTGAACTACTGTGTCTCCATCTCTTACATTTGGGACCAACAAAGCAATCAGTTTTTAAACAAGCATGGCTGGGGGGTGGTGGTCTGTGTCTGCTGAGTGGATCAGCCACATGGAATGAGTGGAGAGGGACTCAAATGGACAGCGTCCAGGGAGTCCACGGCCCCCATCCATCCAGCTTAAACCCACCAGCTTCAACCACAGGTCAAACGGATGGCTGGTCCACCAGCTGGGCCAAGAACTGCCCAGCCCTCACATCAACATGCCCCCCACCACGTGATGTGAACAGATAGCCTGCCCTCAGTAGCAATCTGGGAGGGCGGGAGAGAAGGAACAGGGGACACATGCACCCACTGTGGCATGTAGGGCTGGCCGCTAGCCACAAGGGCACCAGGTGACAACACATGAAGCTCTGGGGCATGTCACACAACCCATGGGCAGTTCTGGAACACAAGGGTGAATGCATCAGGAAGACCAATGGGACAACACCTGAAACAGCCAAACACCCTTCCCTCCAGGCTGATAGTCCAGTCCCAAAAACATGCCCCATACAGCACAGAGTCCAGGACAAACACCGGCAGGGCATGGGGCCCCGTTCAAAGGGGGATCATGGCCTCTGGGGTTGGGGCAATGAACCCGTGCCACAAACAGGATGACTTGTGACAGAGTGAGCAGGAAGCAGAAACTTCCCCACAGAGCTGTGCATCAGCGAAAGTGCACTGAAACACTCTGGCTTTTAGAGCAGATGGGGGTTCCAACCCTGCCTAAAGACCTCCTACAGAGACAGTCTGAACCCCAAAATCATTGGGTGCCACTGCAATGGATTGAGCAGGGCTTCGGCTTGGTGGGGCTTTCCCTCTAGTCTCCAACCAACTACTTACACCCAGGTGGATATTCCTGGTCTCTGCTACCCAGTGTCCCAGCTCTCTGACTCTGCTGGCCGTATCCCCATGGAGTCGGGCAGCCCAGAGCTGAAGAGTGGTTACCTCAATCCCTTGGGCATGGAAGGATAGGGTTTCTCTGGGTAGACAGAGAGTCAGGGTTCCCTGGAGGTCTACAGGGCATTGGACCACACACACTCTAAATGAAAGGAAAAACAGTTTATTCTAACCCAGCATAAGAACAAAGCCAGTTAGTGAGAAAGATCTGACAAAGGTAAGATAATGGCAAGCAAAGGCAACCAAATAAACGCAAATGCAAGGGTCTAATGGCACTCAGTTCCCTTATCTTGATCTCTCTAAGCTGAGTATACCCATGACCCCTTATCCCTGGGCCAGGTCTTCTCCCCTGTTGTGGCTGATCCCCTTGGGCGTCAAGTTGAAGAAAGATGGTGTCCTTTGGGAGAAGGGCTTTTATACTTTTTCCTAGTCTGGAGCTGGAATCTGCTAGGAATGTCCCCATCCAGGTCCTTCTGGATGCAGACAGGAACTTCCCAGCCCCCTTTTGGCAAATCTGGGCTAGCTTGGTACCTTTGCAGCCCCATTGAGAAGAGCTTGGGCGTGAATAGCATCCATTGCCTATCCTGCCCTGCCCCTAAAGTTATAGCTTTAGGTGGGTTGCCTTCACCTAATAGTATCCTCTGCCCCTACTCAAGAATACAGTGCCACGCACTTTATTCAAATACTGAGAACATAATGATTAAACAGGCCATAGCCATTCAAGGTTATACAATGGCCAAACATGTAGCGTGTCCATTCCTGCCCTCTGTCTGGCGAAAGACACACAGGTGGCTGACAGCGCAATGTCTGGGATGTTGGGGAGCAGTCACAACAGAGGGACTGGGAAGGCGCAGTCCAAGGGCAAAGTCAAGCAGGCAGAGTCCCACACACAGGAACACGGAAGATGGGGGGGGGAGGGGCACAATCTCTGAACCTTGCTCCAAAGCCAGGTCACGGAAGTGGCGGATCCGGAGTCAGTAACTCCACATCCTCCAACCATGCAAACATCCCTCTCCAGTACCCTCATGCCCACATATGTCAATTGACCAAGAGGTTTGGGTCACCGTGATCCCTGCTGCCCAGAGCAAGCTGAACATCCAACCAGGTACAGATCCTGTACAGGACAGCTATCTCCACTGCAGTAGGCTCCACGGTTGGGTAGGGACCTCCAGCCAGGGCTGTGAGCAACCGCAGCTCCCGCATGTGATCCTGGCTTTCATCCCACAGTCTCTGGTAACCCTGAGCACACAGCAGGATGGTCACAAAGGTGATGGGGAGGGAGAGCCCCCCACCCCCACCCCTCCAAAAGGCACAGGCGAAACTCTGGGAGGCTACAAATCTCACTTGCCTCCCATGGTAGCAGCCTTCCCACTCAAGGCCCATCCCCAGAACACCAACTTGCTCACCCTCTGCTAGCAATCATGGCTGCACGCACAATGTTCCAGGAGCAACAGGCTCTCTGAGAGGACATCATAACCATCATGCATGGACAAAGGATCAGCCAACAGCAGTTGTACATACTCTCTAAGCCACAGTTCAGCTAAAGAAATTGTTGCACAGACATTCCCAACTGCTGTATCCGCCTGACCACATGATGGCAGGATACGGACCCAGGTGGGGATGTGAGGCCAATATAAGCTTAACAGGTCACCTGCAATCAGATACAGCTGTGCCCCCAAGCCACCAGATAACGGAAGGCCAGACCCCACCCTAGGAAGGCAGGGAGGCCTCTCCCAGCAACTTTATTGCAGACTGTAACCTTGGTCCCTCGGCCAGGATTCTAACAAACCGTAGCCATCTATAATGTGGAATTCCCACATGATATTTCTGTTCAGCATAGCAAACTCTGACCAGCAGGGGGGCATCTCCTGAAACCAATTTCAGCCAAAATAGCATAATGAGGCAAATCAAGTGGGTATACACTGTCATAAGGCCTAGTTCTACCCTCATCATCGCTAAAGGTGTAGTTTTCGAGACTCTCAGGACCGTTCGCATAAAGTAATTTTGCGGCAGTTCCATACATTTGTTATATCCCTGTGCAGTTATCTCGGCTCCATATGTGAGGCAAGTATCACTTTGGTTTTATAAACCTCTATAATTGTTTTACTGCAACCAGTGGGGTCATATGCGCCAACTTTAATATCCCCCTACTAATTGGTTTGCCCTTGCTACCCGGGCTTCATTATTCGCTTTCCAAGGTTTAGAAGATGCTACTATCACCCACAAGTATGTATACTGGGGAACCCTTTCCATTTCCTGTTTACCCACTCTCCATTTGCTTTTTATTTTCACAGTACCAAAAGCCATAACCTTTGACTTCTTTACATTAATGGTCAGGGAATTTTGCTGCGTATAATCAAACAGTGCTGTAAGTGCCAATTGCAGACCTTGTTTCGTCTGGGAGAGCAGAACAATGTCATCTGCAAACATCAGGATGGACAACGGTCTAACTCCTGCACATACAGGTGTGGTATTTGCTACAGAAATAACCTGTACCAGATCTTCTATATACAGGGTAAACAACAATGGCGCAAGGAGGCACCCCGGCGCACTCCTTGGCATAATGGGAAAGCCCTGGTAATTCCCCCTCTGTTGTCCATCCTGACCATTGCTTCTGAACCTTCATACATTTTAATAATTAGGTCCAGCAACTCTAATGGGATCCCCATACGTTTCAATTTACACCACAAGAGCTCCGTACTAATGAAGTCAAATGCTTTCACAAAATCTATATAGGCCAAAAATAGTTTACCCTTTTTTATATTTGTATATTTGTCAATAATATGATTAATAATAAATACATTTTGAATAGTCGATCTTTGCTTCCTGAAACCTACTTGTTCTTCTGTTAGTTTTTGAGTAGAGTCGACCCAAGTTTCCCATGCTGACAGCAGAGTTCTCGCATATAATTTTCCCATTATGGGAAGTAGGCTGATCGGCCTATAGCAGGCTGGGTCTTTTGGATCTCCTGCTTTAAATAGAGGTATAATAATCGCCTTTTTCCAGACCCCGGGAATCAGCTTTGTACAATTTATTAAGGTAAAAAGTTTCGCCAATACCGGGGCCCACCATTCTGCATATGTTTTAAACAATTCCGGGGGTATCCCATCTATTCCAGGGGCCTTTCCTGATTGTAGTTTACAAATTGCCGAGAATACCAAACTTTCAGTAACAGTAGAAGTATAGGAGAATCCCCCAGTTTTAATCTCCTCCTCTGGTGCCTCCCCAAGCATATCTACCTCTAACATTTCCCTCTTCTGGAAAAGTTTAGTAAAGTAGGCCACCCAACACTCTTCCTCTATGCCTACATTTCTTGCCATTGGCCTAGAACTGCACAAGTTGTTTATTGATTTCCAAAATACTGTTGTATCGTTTGTAGTTGCTGCCCTAAGCATTTCTGCCCAAGTTAGATTTGCCTTGTTTTCTTTCTTTTCCCGCAAGATTGAAGCATATTGTCTTCTATAAAGAATAAATTTATCCCAGTCTGCCAATATCTTATATCTAGCCCATTTTCTTTTCAGCTTTGTAAGTTTAGCCTTGGGTTTCCTATATTCAATGTCGAACCAACATTTCTGGTTACTATTTCCTCTGGTGTCTTTAGCTTTTGGCAGTCTCCGAAAGTGCACACTCATTTGTTCTATCATCTCCCCAAGGATCTGCATATATATCTGAAAATCATTCGTATGCAATAGAGTGTCTCTCGCCATCTGACTTTCCGGTGTCGCCAACCATTGGCCAATGGCAATACAGCACTGGGGAGTCCATTTAGTTTTAGGCCCCACTGCTATGAACTGCGACCTCTCTACATCTTTGTCCTGGTTACCCTGATAAAAAACTTCAATAACTAATGGATAATGGCTCCCTTCTGGTCTCTGCATAATCTGTAAGTTCTTAATCCTTGGGAAGTGTGCATATAGAACACAAAGATAGTCAATAACACTTGACCCTTTGTTTGTATCATAAGTAAACTCTCCCAAGGGGGCTGCCACTGTTCTTCCATTTACCACTACCAGCCCCAATTCCCCTATCAGGGTAAGTAATCTTTCCCCGTGGTTATTAACCACTGGGTCCATCGACCTCCGAGTTGCGATTTTATACCATGATTGCATTAAGGGCTCCATCACATTCTCATCCAGATGGCAGTTCTGGCATTTAGATCACCGATTAAGAGGATCACTTTGCCCCCTGCATCAGTTTGGTTGTCTACCAGGTAGTCCCTTATCTGTTCCCACACATTCTCATCATAATACGATGACATTTCTGGGGGAATATACAGATTGATTACAATAAACTTTTCCGGAAATGAACAGTTAAGCAATTCCAGCACTACACAATTCAGGATACTGGTAGCGATAGGACAAGCTATAATTTCACCCCCTTCTGCTACCAGCGTAATCATTCCACCAGAGTGGCGCCCTTTGTTCAATGGGGCTCTACCTGGGGTTCCATAAATGCCAAAGCCCTCCATTTTTATAGTTACTAAATCTTGGCCTGATAGCCATGTCTCCTGAAGACACACTACATCGTGCGTTCGAAGAAATTCACACTTTAGCTGCCAACTTGGTTTTTAACCCTTCAATATTCCATGTAAGACAATGAAGTACTTTTGGACATGCTAGTCAATTCTTGGACTTGGTCCCATCATTTATTTGTTTTGGACCTGCTCTTCCTACTTCTAATAATTCCTGTTGTTCCTTCAATAACCTTTGCCGAGGAGGCAGCCTACACAACTCTGTGTTCTTTAGCATTGGAGAATCGATGGCTATATCCTCTAAGCAAACATCAGCTGGGTGTACCCTGCAAATAACTGTATTATCCAGGAGGGAGATGTCGCAGGATATATCCTCTAGCAAATCATCCACTGGCTGGGGAACCTCCCCCTCTTCCTTCACTTCATTTCCTTCTGATAGACCTGTCTTATCTAATACCAGCCAGTTTTTAGCTATCCACTGGGGGTCTTCGGCCTGTGAACATTTCTGTTCTGAATAATTGTAATTATAATTACCAGAATAGCGAAAAAGAATATTCCTTGCTAACGTATTTTCTATCCTGCTAATAAACATACCTGATCTCTTCAGTCTAGATTTTTGTGACCATATGTCTTCTTGTGTACCCCTGGATCTAAAATGGACTTCCCATCGTTCAAAACGGCCTCTATCTAGAAGGGGCTTGATACCATCTACCTCCACCCAAGCTATAGCTAGACCCATTTGTCATTGTAAAAATTTCAAGAACAGCTGTAGATTTAATTTTCAGTGAGTTAAACATTTAAACTTCCTTCTCTTATTAAAGCAAAACATTAAGGCGAGTGCCCATTTCCATCTTGTATCTTGTGGCCAAATTTTTAGTGATGTCTGCTCGTTCCTATGATTAAGGCCTTGGTCGGAGCTAAGAGGGGGTGGCTGGACCCTCTTCAGCGGCCCAATATCGCCCACTCCCTGGCTTCCTTGCTCTTTATCAAGGCATTTGTTTTCCACTGATTTCTCCTTCATACATTCCGGCTCCCCTCCCTTAGTCCAGTTTTGCTCTAATAGACTACTACATTTGACCAGACCTGCATTTTGAACAACAGGTTCTCTTGTTGTTTGTGTGGCCATATCTCGTTTTGAGCAGCGAATTCAGCAATCCACTTTTCCCATATTTATTTTATCAGTCCACGTATTAAATTCTAGCCAAAGGCCTCCTACTAATACTTTCACTGCGAACAGCAGAGTGTTAGTCTGCTCCAATTTTCCTTCTAGCTCTTTGGACCTTGTATCTGTATCTAGTTCTATCCTAATATCCAGATCTTCCAATCGATGATACATAGCATGCAATTGCTGCTCCAATTGGCAATTAACTTGCACTGCCCCCCTGGTAGATTGGTCAAGATTTCCCATGGGTATACTAGATTGCAAAGGGACTTCATTGACCTTAATTTTTTCTTGCGATTCCAACAAAGCAGCAGGGGAGAAAAACGGAGGCATTTTAGATTGCATTACTGTAGCAACCCTGGTCGCCCTTTCTGCTTGCTCAATTTCCTCCATTAGTGACCCAGGTGTCAGTATTCTTTTAGACCTTAATTCCATCTATACTATTTAACATTAATTGAAGCTCCAACATAGATTC